>JASFAT010004762.1:0-24690 GCA_031353405.1 Baronia brevicornis
TTCCGCGGTTTGTCAAAAGATGGCCCCACCAGAAGGTTATGGAGAAATTGTCAGATGTAAAACGTAATATCCCAAGTTTAGTCATCTGGCAACACCATAACCTTAAAGTACTAGTGATTCCGTATCAGCATCACGTAATTTTTTTCGTGCAAAAATGTCAAGTTTTATTCCGAATAAGCATCATTTGCGGGAACTTTTGATTTACTTCTTTAATGTGAAAAAATCTGCAGCTGAGGCGCATCGATTGCTTCTAGAAGCATATGGTGAAGCTGCTTTAAGTGAGAGAAGTTGTCAGGAATGGTTTCAAAAGTTTAAGAACGGTGAGTTTGACGTTAAAGACAAAGAACGCAGTGGAAGGCCGAAAGTGTACGAAGACATGGAATTAGAAGTACTATTGGAGGAAGATTCGTCCCAAACGCAAAAAGAACTTGCACTTACTCTACAAGTGACTCAACAAGCAATTTCACATCGTTTAAAATCGTTAGGAATGATTCAAAAACAAGGAAATTGGGTTCCATATGAACTAAAGCCGAGAGACGTTGAACGCCGATTATGCATGAGTGAAATGCTGCTTGCCAGGAATAAAAAAAAGAGTTTTTTGCATCGTATAGTCACTGGTGACGAAAAATGGATTCACTACGATAATCCAAAGAAGAGAAAGTCATGGGTTAAGCCCGGCGAACCATCAACATCGACAGCTAAGCCGAATATTCATGGAAAAAAACTCATGCTGTGTATTTGGTGGGATCAGCTTGGTGTCGTGTATTATGAATTGCTGAAACCAAGCGAAACCATTACTGGAGCTCTCTACCGAACACAATTGATGAGATTGAGTCGGGCACTTAAGGAAAAACGCGCCCATTACTACTCCAGACACGACAAAATTATTCTTTTACACGATAATGCTCGTCCACATGTTGCGGCGCCGGTAAAAACATACTTGGAAACACTCAACTGGGAAGTTTTACCCCACCCGCCGTATTCACCAGACTTAGCCCCTTCTGATTATCACCTGTTCCGGTCGATGGCACATGGTCTGTCTGAGCAGCGCTTCACATCATATGAAGACACCAAAAATTGGGTAGATTTGTGGATAGCGTCAAAAGATGAAGAGTTTTTTCGACGGGGTATCCGAATGTTGCCAGAAAGATGGGGAAAAGTAGTGGCAAATGATGGAAAATACTTTGAATAAAACGTAATGTACTTTTCCTTTACAATAAATTCCTAATTTTTTATAAAAAACTGCGGAAACTTATTTGTACACCTAATATATATATATATATATATATATATATATATATATATATATATATATATATATATATATATATATATATATATATATATATATATATATATATATATATATATATATATATATATATATATATATATATATATATATATATTGTGAGAGAAGGTGTCTTTTAAAGTAAGTTTTCACTTATGGTACAATCTCCAAAATAGTTACATAGCGTCGTTAATATTGATCACATCTAAATCAATATTTTATACAAAACATTCAAATCGAACATATTCAAATACGAAGTTTTAATATGTTCGTTATCTAATTAATTAGGCCAGAATATAATTTTAAAATTGCCTTTAATATAAGAAAATAATGAAACTCAATAATTAGAATATTCTATTGAAATTGCCTTCGTGGTACCAGGTACCATCTTCGGTATTGACTCCGAAGATCGATCCCGCTCGAAGGGATCCCAGGCGAATCCCGCATCACGATAGATACGTTTATAGCCTACGGGTATTTTATTACGAATGTAAGTGGCTCGCCGATCCGCCTTGGACAAGCGTGGTGGATAAATGTCTGTTCGTTCAGAAACCTAGCAGTGGGATATATCGAATCTATGAAAAAAATATAAGAACATGAAAAATTTCACAATATATTCATTTTCTAAGATGTTTGAAAATTATTTTCCCATTATCAAAGAATCGAAGATTGTTAAGCAGTCCGGACATTTGTTTACTCAAACAAACTATCACGTTGGAAAGTCCACCATTGTTAAACCTATGTTGAATTTGAGACGAGATAACATACTGGCTTTATTGCTAAACATTTCACTTCAATAGATCTAAATATTTATCACAATGATAATTAATAAAATCAATCGATCGATACTTTTACAGCCCACGGGCCCATTTCTGGAAGAATGGATATTAAACCACCACATTCAGTCAAGGCGGATTGCCTAGAAAACTAGATTCAGAATAAACATCTGGATGTATTTATCCAGATGCAGCAATTGAACGCTTAAGCATTGATTCCGAGAACGGTAACTTCTCTACTGTGTTAATTAGGTCGTCGTAGTATAATTTCAAGACATTACAAAATTGCATGAAATTATTACAAGGCGGAAAGTGGTTAAGAGTTGCACTTAAGATTTGACGTCATGGATTCGATTCTGTCCTATAGATTCTGAACAGTTTAAATGAATACAGATTCACGTGAACTACTTTCTTAACGCAAGCACTATGTAGCTTAGTTGAAATGATTAAAAAGAACTTCAATTATTTTGTATAATTGAACATATAACATGTTAATAACATTGTTAGTTTTTTTATTATAATAATGTCATACAGTGCCATAATTTGTATACAAGTGCGTTATAACTGTCTTTGGAAATAAAATGTTTTTCTGTAATGAATGGTAAAAAAATAATTTAGCACTTAAATACTAACTAGTATTTATAGCTATAAATACGAGCAACCCCTTGTTTTAAAGTGTTTTAATTAGCTTCAGCTTGAGTTTGTCTGTGGTCAAATCTTGCGACGACTTTTTCAATTAATTCTATTTAAGAGATTCTTATGAAACGAAACTTAGCACGCGAAAATTATTCTTAAAACTAAAAATGGTCCATTTAAACATGACAACACAATAGTGGAACAATACATGAACACTTATCTCGATAACATTGTTAGATTGCTCACGCACATTACATCATTGCTATACATATAATATATTGCTATACATATATTATATATTGTTATGTAGTTCATTTGTTCATTTGAATTAATGGCTTTCATTGTTATGTAGTTACTACATTTTTATCGTGAAGCGGCAACTGTCATTTTGTGTCAACTGTCAGTGTTACAATTGGTAAAATCGAACGTTTTCTGTCATTTACACTAAAATGTTAATTACAATATGGTGGAAAAGTTTAAACAACCTACATATAACATCATATTAACTTCTTAATTTATTTATTGTTGAAATCTAAACAATAATCTAATTATTAACAAGTTTAAATATGAACTTGTTAATAGTTGGTAATGATGACCATAATTTTTTAATTGTTATCGGTATAATTTTTTGAAAAATTGTATCCGTTTGAGTTAACTTTACCGCATGCAATATATCAGTTCATACAACATTCACATTGTAGATAAAAAGAAAGATGATCTACTACCTGTAAACAATATCGTTTTAAGGTTTATGTTGACTTTTATCTATTTTTGAATGCAGATAAACTCTCGAAAGATTTACTATGTTATGAAAACTTTAAAATACAAAGTTCACCTCACAAAATTGAATGTTACAAGAAATATAATCTGCGTTATATAAATAAACTATATTCTGCCAGAGTAGTTCAATTACACACGAATCATAATGTATCTTTTGATAATTAAGTAAGTAAATTGTTAATAACCGTGTTACTTAGTTAACAGTAATAATATAAGCCGATAATAAAGGTATCCATATATTGTTTTAATTGTATGAATTGTACTCATTTACTTCTTTCATATTGGTATATCACTGTAAGTGGATCAAGGTCTAAAAATTGTCTATTGAATTAAATCTCGACATGTCTTTTAAGAAGTCTAGATAGATTTCTACGATGCTCTCATTACTAAAATTCTTGTTTATTCCTGTAACCATCCACGACTAACATACCATTCCAACTAAGCTCAAAAATGCGTTTCAGGATATCGTAGTTAAGTCAATAGTCTAGTATTGACGGGATCGGAAATTGGTAGATATAACTGAATCCACGACCTTATGGTCCTAAGCGTAACTCTTAACCCATTATTTAGTTATTAATTCATATTTAAACTATTGCGGCTTAAGTTGAATAAATTATTGTTACATTAATATGAAACATAAAATTATGACTACCAAAGTAATCATTGATAAAAAATATTATAGGTTATAAATTTCTAGATGTCCAAAAAAAGTACTTTAGAAAGACGAGAAAAATTATAAACGAAACAATAACAAATCTCTAATACGCCTATGCTTGATATTCTTATTTTTTGGATTTGTTTTGCGCGGATCTTAGCAAGGTAGATATTGACTTTCCATCCAACGCTCATAAGTTTGCCTGTCTCATGTTACTTTCCTTGAAAACTGGATTTAAATGCAAAGAAATAATTTTGTACAAATATAGAAAGAAATATTTTTTTTAACATTGGTGTAGCGGTGGAAAAGGCAGAACGATAAAAACGTCGTTTTATTTTATCATTTTAAACTTCGTGCAAATAATTTTAAAGGAGGCAAAACTTCGTTTCTTTCTTTTAAATAAATATGTAAGTAAAATGTTTTACTATCATAGCCTCAACTAACCCCGATTTCTTTTGGGGTATCATTATAAAACTAAAAATAACAGGGACACACACCCAGACTATAAAAAATAATAAATATCAATATTTATTATCTTGCGGAATCAAACCCACGACACTCGGTTTAGAAAAAGAACCCTTCGTAACTGCGCCATTTGGGTTGTAAAAGGAATATGAGCAAAAACTATAATATCGTGGGCCTAATTATCAGAATTCGTAAGTTCACATGAGTAAATTTTACAGGAACAACAAAAAATTGATAATTTCATATTTTGTATTTTTTTTATTAAAACCAATGTTAGTTTAGGGAACTGATAAAAGAGGTTTTTTGGGGATAAATACTAAGTAATCTTCACATAAACTTTGAGATTAGCAGTGGATGGCATCACATATGAGAAGTGAGAAAAGATGCTGTTTTAGAGTTAGGAAGGTCAACAATGTAATTCATATAAGACAGAAGGTGAAGTAACCAAATCTGTGTGGGAAACAGTATTTAATGGCCAGTAACATATTAGTAACTACGGAAAGTCTTCCTATTCCATTCATATGACCAACGAATCACTCATAAATATTATCACATATGGGTATATAAATATTATCGATAATAATAGGTTATGACATAATATGTGCAAGGTTTTAATTTTAATTTAACTAAAAAAAATATTTTATAACACCTTAATCTAAAGGATCATAAAGGTGGATCTTACTGGCTTTAGAATTTTTTATAATAATATAGTCTTTATACTATTATTACTATTAACTTTTTTACAGGGTAAAAAATGTAAGGAGTGTTTATTGTTTATGGATAAGGAAAGAAAACGACCAAGCGTGTCACCCGATGTAAAGCAATCAATCACACCCATAGGCATCCGTAGTGCCATACACATTGCAGTAACGTTGATGGTCTTTGAAAAATGCGTAAACCCGTTTTTTGAAGATTCATATAATATGTGAAATATGCTCTTAATTGAGTCGATTATTTCTTACAAAATAAATCATGCGTTTGATGAGTGTTCTTCACGTTTCTCGAAATTAATGACTCACAAGAAATATTAAGTTTAGTACTCAACCACAACATGTGATTGTTTGATACGTGCAGCGCGTGCCGACGTTATTTTATGTAGGGAGTGATTGTTACACGTACTGAATGTGATATATTTAACAAAGCTACGATAACGCTGTATTTTCACGATATGTTTCATACGGTTGCAAAGTATAAAAATTATATATCGAAAGGATAAGTATGTACCTATATAGGCGTAGTCCATCCAGGCAGGAGAGAAATATGTACAGTGGTCCTATATTAAACCTAGGTTAATCTTCGTTTACGTTAAATCTACCCAAGTTATTTCTTAGTGATCTTTAAGCTAGATTTTATACTGCGATACAATATTGTACCGGCACGTTCGATTGGTTTTGGTTCAAGTTAAAAAAGAAATAATATAAAAAAATACATGAGATAAAATTAAAAATGTTAAGATAAAAAGAAAATCATAATATATAATATAAATTGAGTATATCTTACTTACAAACATTATTAATTACCTTCTTTAGGGAAATTAAAACTTCCGTCACCTAAAGAGTTTACGGAACCTTCCCATCCAAAGCGATAAGATAATATAGTTCGTCATTTTATTAATCAGTTAATTTTGCTACAGAAAACTCAAAGTAAAATGTGTAAATTACGTGTAATATCGTTTTATTTTCAGTAAACAATTTACACATTGTACGTAATATAAAGAGAAATATTTTGCTTAATTAATATGAATAATAATATCGTGTGTCTTTTCATAATTTTTGCTGTGACCATGCTAATCTTATCAATTAATAGGCAATAGATAAAAGGAAAGGAAGGGAATGATTCATTATTTGTCGGCTTTAACCGATAAATTTTACTTCAACTGGACTAATTTGTTTCATTTTTGTTTTATTTTAACTATTTTATAGGGAAAAAGTAGGCATCAAGCAAGCGGATCACCGGATCGTAAACAACCACCAACGCCCATGAATGCTCATGGTATTATAGATGTAACAACATGGGCACTGCAGGTACGTTTCCAACCTTTGTAAAACTTGAAAAATTACAGAGAAAGGGGGGGAGGGGAGAGAAAGTGAGAGAACATATATTTATAACTCATAACTTCCCCCAAATTATGAGTCGGGAAAAAAGAAGAAAAGAGGAAGGAGTCTAGGTTCTCAATGCTTACAAGCGCTATAACATAACTCCTGTTCATAAATGGGCTTCCTTTGGGAGCGTTAACTACATTTTTTGGCAAATTTTGCCATTTACCTTATCCATAGAACTCCACAGCTGAATGTATTGGTGGTTATAGTCCCATCTTTCAATTATAAGAGGCTAGTACGTTCTATAAGAAGAGGTATCACGAAGAAATAAAGTTGACAATTGAGGCATCAGGATGTGTATATATCTCTTTTTATCTCAATTTACGTACAAATATTAAATTTGTACACAAGAAACCAACAAATTGTAAAGGACTAGTGAGTTATGTTCTTTCGTTTAGCGATTGCCTAAATTAAACCTTTTAGACGATTTTAGACGTTTTTACATTTGTGTAAGAATACACGCGTTAAACCATAAATTTTATTTATTAGTTTAACGCCTCGCAACTATCTAAATATACCAACCACGTGTTAAACGGAATGTGGGGACATTGTTCGGCCCCATTCGGTAAATCCGATTGGGGTCAAGTGCCGTACGTCTAGACAATATTTTATATTCACATATTTATACAGAATATATAAAGAGTACTAGAAGATTGTAGCCATAATTATAAGAAATCAATTAATGAGATCTGTTTAAGGCGCCAGATAACGACTATTATTCCGAGACAATATAAAAGGTCGCATGTTAATGTAAATTTAACTTTTGCAAAGAGAAAGTTGAAGCAAAGGACGCGTTTGTGATCATGCTACATTAAAATCTAAAACTATTTTCTAGAAATATTTTCTTCAAATACATTAATGAAAAATATTTTATTTAATGTCAAAAATCATCGTGAAAATTGTGCAATATGTACTCTCTGATTAAAGGAAATTAACAGAAGCAATTGTCTACACTTACGTTTTCATCGATTATCCTCTCGAAATTCAGAAGGTGGACTTTGACGTGTATAACACCAAGGGGACTACATTTGAATAGGCACTATTAAGGGCTTTCGTGCGAACTACAATGAGCCCTGTAGCGACACGACCGCTCTAAGTTACATCGAAATGACGAGTATGATACGAGCCGAGCACACTACGTAGAGCTGCGTGTTCGCTTAGCTGTTCTGTTGTCGGGCAGGCAAGGCGTATAAAGCGGCGCTCGCGACCATTCTCCCTCTTTGCAAAGCATTGCGTTCCGACGTATAAAATATTTATTCATTAATATTAAGTTAATAGTTTTATCAAATACTTTTCCAGTTACATAATTGGCAAATTTGGTTTATATTTCTTCATTTCATATATACAAATCAATAAAATATAAAATAAATTTCATTTTTTTGTCATATTTCAAGAATCATAATAACTACGATTTACAATTAGGTACATTTGAATTAAAAATTAAAAGTTAAACTTATATTAATTATAATGAAAAACGAAAGCATTTTATTTAAAAGCGCCATCTATGGTAATATTACAGTACTACTAAAATGCTGTAATCGTGACAACTTGCAAGTTTATGAATTAGTATTTAATCTAGCTAAGTATTTTATACTGTTGTCAACAGATGACTCTAACAAACTTAACAAATGCTACATTTTTGTTTGTATAAAAATTACATATAAATGACATAATTACTTAAAAGTATATTTTTGTAAATTATATTACAATCATAAAAACCTTAGTAATACAATTTTTTACAATATTATCTTAATATTTCAAAGGTGGGTAGATAAGGTAGGTTTGCCTGAACGGCTATACATATAACAAGAGCTATACACACACGTTATAGATCTTCACGTTAGTTATCATAAAAGTTATTTTGCACATTATATCGTGAGTGAATTAAAATAAGTGAACATTGTTATGAATACTAAAACAAGTCGTTTGAATAATGACGAGTGTACTTCTATTGTAAGTTGTATTATTTAAACATCTGTTTTAAACTGGAATATTATTTAACAATATGCCATTCAAATTAATATTTCATTTTGCTGAATGTAGAAATCTTTGCAATCGCCCTGTGATCTGCTGACATCTAAAAGAATAAGATTTGGATCTGGTAAGTTAATTTGTTTTTACAAAAAGTTACATACATCTTCTCTTATCGCCACCCGACCCCCACGCAAGAACGATTGCCCCGACCAGGACCAAGAAACTCGGGGGGGCAGTCGCTTCCTCGTCTTTCCTCCGGTATAGAAAGGAATTCAACCCCGAAGCACACTCTTACACCCTGCTGCCGCCAGGGTATAGATATCCCTTTTTTACTTTGCTAGAAACATCTACAATAAGTTGCATTTTTTATAAAGACGATAGATGAAAGAAGCTGATGATTAGCAACTACCGCCGCCTATGGATATCTGCGGTATTAAGGGCTCTGTAAATGTGGTGTCTACCTTAGGGTAAGGATGCGAATAATGGGGGCGGGGAAGCATGTAATGGGAGGGGAAAAAAGAAGTTTTGGAAATTAAACAAGAAAGGCATTGGACCCTCAGATCCATGCACTCAGCCATAAATAAAAAGCTTTCTCTTGTCGCTGATATTCTATGAGGGTGTGGTACTTATCAGGTCAAACCAATCCATTTCTGCTATCATGGCTCTACCACTATTATTTCTTTGCAAAAGTTCTTATTTATTTGCAAAATTAACATATTTATTTCTACTATACAAAAACTCGTCTTAAAAATTATACTATAAATATTATAATTTTTAAGACGCGGTATGAATTATTCAAGAAGTTCTTTATACAACAAATGAGGAGGAAAATAAAAAAATTGTTTATTTATAGACGAGTTTATAGAAAAACTAATCTTCCAAAATTAATGTTCACATGTAGTGATATAAAAAATAATGTCAAATAAATATGAAAGTTTGCTCAGTGTTAACCACTCAGCAAACTCGAATCTAGAGACAAATCAGCTCTTCCCGTGGGAGTCACACGAGCCGATTATAGGAGCAAATACCATTGAATGGCAAAACAGATGATTTGCAGAGTCTATATGAGTAATAAAGTACATTCTGTTACCTTCATTCCATCTGTAAAGTGTGAAGATTACGGTAACATAACTCAATTATGAAAGTGACTATTAATATTGTTTGAAATGTTCCAATTGTATACAAAAATATTTCATTTTTTCACACCTAACTACCTTAAAATAAAATGTTTAACCATCTAATTAAATTTGTTTTCTTTATTTCCCAGATGCGCTGTCGTTTGTTAAACAAGATAAAGCGGTATTAGAAGCACAGGTGACATTTGACAATGGCACTAATCATGAAGAAACATCGTGTGAGACCATCAGTACTCAAAACAATGGGGAAGGTATTCATTTATTTGTATAATATCTACTGTATCGTCATCGTGCCTATACCACAAATTATAATCCCTGAGTTAATAGAATGATTCGATGTGTGAAACAAAAGATCAGCTTTGGCGAAACCCTTTGCGTAAAAGTAATTTTTAAAGGTAAATTTCTACAGGCTGATGGCAATATGTAAATATATCATCTAGACTTTTAATAGGTCTTGGTTTATATTAAAAATGAGGTACCTACATACAGCACAAAGAAATAGGTCAATTGTCATGCTATGGCATACTCAATTCAAAAATGTATTATAAATAATACTAATTATATCGTATTTTTGGATTTTGTTTCTAATAGAAGAATGATAGAGTGGAAACCATGTCTTAGCAAACGTAGCTTAAACGTCTTACTAGCCAGGAGTATCAACGAACTGTGGAAATTGGATGCGTGTACCCAAAGGTCAGGCTATGATGATCAGGCTGATGTGTCTTGAGGGTGTCCCATATCCAGCAGTGGACTGCCGCAGGTTGTATATAATAATAAAGCGGCAATAGCTCAATTGGTATGGATCGATGCTTACGATTAAAAGTCGTGAGTTCGTATCCTCCATTGGCAATGAATTATTGATGATAAATCATACCCAATACAAGCATTATAAACTTAGAATAGTTAACAAGAATTCTAGTAATATCAAAAATAGCTCAGTTAGAAAGCTCTAAACCAGAAAAGTTACCAGTTTAAAGAAATATTTATTACAAAAAAAAAAGAATCAAGTAGGTGAGACACAAATTTGTAGGTCGTGGGTAAACGGCCGATCTGATTTTGCCACGTAAGCGGACTAACACTCCCCCCCCCCCCCCCCCCCCCCCCCCCCCCCCCCCCCCCCCCCCCCCCCCCCCCCCCCCCCCCCCCCCCCCCCCCCCCCCCCCCCCCCCCCCCCCCCCCCCCCCCCCCCCCCCCCCCCCCCCCCCCCCCCCCCCCCCCCCCCCCCCCCCCCCCCCCCCCCCCCCCCCCCCCCCCCCCCCCCCCCCCCCCCCCCCCCCCCCCCCCCCCCCCCCCCCCCCCCCCCCCCCCCCCCCCCCCCCCCCCCCCCCCCCCCCCCCCCCCCCCCCCCCCCCCCCCCCCCCCCCCCCCCCCCCCCCCCCCCCCCCCCCCCCCCCCCCCCCCCCCCCCCCCCCCCCCCCCCCCCCCCCCCCCCCCCCCCCCCCCCCCCGCACCTACACCTACTTGAGTTTACAAATTCCTTTTCAAATTCCTTCAATCTGTCACCGCGTTGCTTTAAACACTTAACGTATGACAAGCAAAAAATGTTCGATGGCAGATCGTGTTTTTGTTATAGTAATTTATTAATTCTAATATTAGAATAAGTATTTAAATTTGAATACGGAATAGTGTACTAATACTAATATTTTTAACTTATACTTAAACTAACTAAAATTATATCATTAAACATGTAACCTTCCGTTACAGACTTAGGTACTATCTCTACGTCGTGAGTTTGTATCCTACATTGCACAAACAGCTTAATTGAAATAGTTAACAAGAATACTAATAATATTTAAAACTGCTAGTCTTCTTAAAAAAAAAACTTAAATTACATGATTTATGTTCAAATAACAATTGTTTATATTTATTTACTTATTTTAAAACATCTAATTACGTAAGTTTGAAAAACAGATTACGTTCCACAAATAGGCCTATTATATCCTAAATTTGTTTTTGAACTCTTAAATATAAAAATATCTAAATTTAATGTAATTAAGTAAAATACAAGTTAATTAATTATTAAAGGTTCACGTGGGTTTGATAGAACATAATATATGTGAAAATCAATTATATATATGTATGTATAATTGATATTCTACGAAGTTGTTTACAAATGCATGTGCATGTATTAAACATAAACAATGAATTTTTATTAATATATATATATATATATATATATATATATAGTATATCGTATACTAATATTTTTATCACCCTCGTATCGAAACACATCAATCAGTAGGTATCATTAAGCAACATGGCTGACCTTTTTATTAACTTCCCTTTTTCTATTTTAGAATATAAAACGAGATGTCCAGTTATAGAAATACATTAGTTTCAAAGCAATTTATCTTCTCGAGTGAATTACGATTATATATTTTATAGACATTATCTTTTGTCATGAAACAATGAGTATTAATCTAATACTTTCAATTTATTAACTCAAACGGTACTAACAATATTTGTATTAATAATATAATTAAATAATATTTTAAATTAAGAAAATTTTAAGTTTTGACTGAAAATCTGAATTCGAATAAGGTTTTCTAAACTTTAGTAAGTCTAAGCAAATACTTCATACTATTGTCATGCAGCTAACTTTATTACAGGAAACCACCTAAGAGATTGCAGTTCTTCTTGGCAATACTATTATATATGTATACCAGTGTCAAATAAAATATTATAACTACAAATATCTTGAAATATACTAATCAGTTTCATAAAATGGACATTTGTATAAAAACATGGAACTTTGTCAACTTAAAGAGTAATTTAAGTTGACTGCAAAATTCCATGTAATGCAAAATTTGTACAATAGTCACCAAAAAAATAAACAACATAATGCATAATAAGATGAAATAAAAACAACACCACCGATAAAAATTGGTGGGAAAAGTCGAGAACAGAGTTATTCTTTCATCACAGATACTATAATTTTATTTACCTGTATGTAACAATAAAACATTTTAACTTATTTATTTGCTTGCAGAATCAAGACTGAAATTTCAAACAGATTTTCAAAGAATGATGTTGATGCACCAAAACGCATTACTGAATCTTAGCACCCAACAGTTTGTACTCTTGATCATTTATGTGAACAACTTAAAGAAACAACGTAACGCAGATCAGAAGCAAAAGATTGTAATTATTTTTAAGTTGTTATATTTTTATGGGCCAGGAAGGCAAACGAACAAACATGTTGTCTGATGAGAACCTCTTCAATTGTAATTTTTTTTCCAGTCAGAACCTCACAGTGTGAGCCTTCAGTGCCAAAAATGTCAATATGCTATATATGTATGATAGCTTGATATATATATATATATATATATATATATATATATATATATATATATATATATATATATATATATATATATATATATATATATCTCGAAATTTCTTCCTCCTTCCTCCTCTTTTACTTTTTCTCAGGAATGTGCATTTTGCAAGAATAATAAGGAGTCCATGGCGTGGTACACGAGCCACATACTCCGGGACAGGAAGGGACGAGTTCGCTGTCCGATCTTGCGTTCGCTGCACTGTCCTCGTTGCGGAGCCACAGGCGATCGCGCCCACACCATCAAGTACTGCCCAAACAACAATAACTGGTATGTTATCTTCAAATCCTTTACTTTAAATTGGATTTGACCCTCACTCTGGGTCGTTCTTAAAAAAAACCATAGTAAATAATAAATATTGTACATTTTTAAGGGGTAAGAAGACAAGCAAGAGTGACGCCTGATAAAAAGCAATCAGTGCGCCCCACATATGTACATACATCTGCAATCCTATGGGCATTGCAGAAGTGTTTTGCAGGCATTTGAGATAAATATGTGTTGGTTTGGTTTTTTAAAGTTTGTATTTTAATTATTTAGAGTATTACACATTACTTTTGACTTCTTTCGATTATTTAATAAATTTATTTTTTTCGTTTACAGATACAGTTGGAGATATTGAGATATGTCGTTTATTCCAAAATAAAATTTAAGGTTTATTTTTTTAATAATTATGTTGGCGGGGACAAAACATTAAGTATCGTCAAAATTTTTATTCGACCGTTTATGTGGATTAAATTGGGTATGTAAATGTGAGACTAAAATGTCATGTATTTGTACTCTTAGCCATGTATAATTAAGTTTGCCTTTATTGCCTGCTTTGTTATTAAAAAAATATATATTGTGAGTGCACATGTGTTTTTGTGGCCACAGTTTTTTTCGACGAAAACCCTTCCTAGGATTAAGTAAAGGTTTAAATAATTATGTCAGTATTCAAATGCGGTTTTGAGAAACACACAATAAAGAGCAAATTGGACCAATTTCTTGTTTCTAAAACATTCCAAAATACTTGATCTGAAATTAGAATGAAAAGCGGCGGCACGCGTAAGCCGAATCGAAGTGGTTACCGACTTCTTGATGCGTGGGCGTGGAGCTCTTTATGTTTGGTGATTATAGACGTTGAAATAAATTATGAATCTGAAATTACATTTATTAGGTCTTCGAAGCAAACTATGAATGCAGCATTTAAAAAGTTTTAACAAGTCTCTTACTTGCCTTTCTGTCCATACACGTGGAGTAGACACTCCACAAGCTTAGAGGCGCACAGAGAGCTATGAATTGTCTATAATGAAGATAACGTTTAGTTATTCATATAGCTCTTCGAGTTAATCTAGAGTACTAATAGACTGGTTACGTTTGTCAGGGAAATAACCGTCGTAGAACAGACCTGGAATGGAGGCGGCGCCTTAAGCAATATAGTGCGGGACTTAATAAATATAAAATCTGGCTAGGTGGGGCGGGAAACTAACTCGAAAAGCTTTATCGGTTACTTTGGTTATCTATGTGTACATTTTCTTAATTTAGATTAACTGTGTTTTCAGTCGACGATGATGATGTAATATCATCACTTAAAACGAAAAGTAGGTACTTACGCATTCCATTTCACATGAATTTTCGGAATACGAGATCACCTATGTACCTAAGATAAATAAGAGTCTGGTAACCCAACTGGCAACCCGCATTGGACAAACGTGGTGGGTTTAACGTCCGTTCCTCGGGCCTGTGCACAGCAGCGGGACATATATGGGCTGTTAAATTACTTACTAAATCACAATGAACTGCAATGTTACTATTACCGTCTAGATTATCTATTACTAGTGTAGATAACTATATAAAAGGCGATCTGTGCTGCAATTTCATCCATCCATGTATTAAATAAGTAGCTTAAACTAATCAGTTTTATTATGTACCAATCTGTTGATATATAAATCAGACTTGGACAAAAAAAACATAAAAAGAAAATGAAAACTGGTTTTGAGCTTTGATATCAAACAAATAACCTTAGCCACATATACTAGTCGAGAGAAAACCAGTTATTCCGAAATCATATCCACTTCAAATTCTAAATAACATGTATCTTATATTATAATATGAATAAAGTGGAGTATCGTTTTTGTATGTCACTTGCAACTGTTATATGTTCCTCCTGTTAATAATACAAAGATCTTTTTCTTATCTCTATGTAAACTTATATGCTTTTATGCATTTTTTCAAAGTGTGTTTGAAATGTTTGTCCATCTATCTACCTGTTTGATTGTCTGAACTAATATCGGAAATGACAATCTTTTTTGACAGTCCCGTCAAGCTCGTGATAATACATATATGTAAAATAACATACGTATATTATTCCTACTAAATGACGATTAGTTATCACCAAAGGTTACATACACATGGACCAAGTAAATAAGATACGAGTAGGGTTGCAACGAAAATACATGAAAAGAAATTATTTGTATCAAATTCTTTGGTATAAATATTTTAGCGTCTGAATATATCTATAATAAAGATCTATTGTATGTAGACGAAATGTTTAACAAGCAAAACTTTGAAATATTAGTTTTTTTATATAAAAGCGGGATATAAACGAATACAGGGAATACGGGCCGCCGGCCACACTTATAGTACACCAAACAAAAAAAACATCAAAGCCACGAGAGACGACTTATTTGGGCTAAAGAAAGATGTAGCTTGATAGAGAAGGAGGAAGTGAGTGGTATGGCTTTTAGCTCTTTACTTATAATTAATTCATAAAAATAATCTTCTCCTTAGACTTGTATAATTGCATGAAACGTTGACAACAAAGGAATAGTATTAGTATGGTATTCAACCAAAACCATATTTACTTGATAAAATATAGATACAATAAAAGTAATAATCTCACTACTGGTCGGGCCATGTCTACTCTTAGCACGATTACCTAATCGTGCTAAGAGTAGACATACAGTAATGCACTATGCTCGATACCTATCGAGCATAGTGCATTACTGCGTTAATCCTAAATCATTAATAAAAATTATTTTTATTAAAAAAATTATTTAGCATGCAAGTCTGCACGACGTTTTCTTATTGACGGAATATTTTATATAGCCCAAAGATAAAAATCTAAAACTATGCACGTACTTCATGATGCTTATTCAAATGATAGTTAACAAAATGATCAATCTGTCTGAGATTAAATAACGTATTATATTAAATAAAATAATTAAAAAAATTTCAGAGTAAAAAAAATGGATGAGAGAGCTACTTGCGCTGTTTATTTATCCAACTGGCACATGGTTTCTGAAACGGAGGTAGTTTATTAGTTTTAAATATTGCCGTTAAAAATAATTACTTGGGAATTCATTTCAAAAAATAAAGACTTATGACTTTTATTGAATAAAAAAAATAATTACATAGTTCATACAGAAGTAGTTACGTATGTCTCTCTCTGAGTCCTAAGTACCTAAGTATTGGGGCATAGGGCAGACACGACGTTTCTCCATCTCGACCTGTCGGAGGCCGTACGCTTCACTTCGTTCCACGGTAGGCCCATCTTCTGCACTTCGGCCGTCACAGTACGCCGCCAAGTTTGTTTTGGGCGCCCACATTTTCTTTTCCCCTGCGGATTCCATTCGAGGGCTTGTTTGGGGATATGACTAGCGTGGCGTGGAGAGTATGCCCTATCCATGCCCATTTTTGTCAATGTATCTGGACATCTATTGGGTCCTCTTTGCTGATTCTCCACAGCTCTTCGTTGGAGACCATGTTATCCGGCCAATATACTTTTAAAATACGGCGTAGGCAGCGGTTGACGAATTTTCCATGTCTCACACCCGTACAGCAGAATTGACTTTACGTTAGTGTTGAATATTTTAATTTCAATCTGTTAGAGATTGCCGATTCGATTCGATTGCCACACAGGGCGGAGACATGCAAAGGCTCCTTTAGCCTTGGCGATCCGGGATGTAACATCTAATTCTGTTCCTCCAATTGTTAACACGACACTCCCTCCGTATGTAATGTTTGTTAAATATGAAAATAAAAATTATTTATAATATTTTAACAAACTTAATAAGCAGGAACTAAAAGTTTATAAATAGCATATCCGTAGAGTAGAAATAAAGTCATATGATAAGCATATGAATATTTAAATAGTAGATAGCTAATTACACAGATGTACAATGATGTTATGTTCTAACTTAAAATATATCATTACATTTTATAGATGTATTTTCTTTAACGTCAGTCAACAATTTAATAAATGTACAAACTGCTATATATATGATAGCCTAGTAGAGTGTCAAAAGACATTTACATAGCGCTGAAACGTGTTTCACATGCTATCTTTCACTGGTTAGCTTTATTAGTTTATGTACAGGTGATTTGTATTTAAATCTTAATTTAAATTTTATTGCTATGATAACTTAGAAACGAACTTTTGTAATTTGTTAATATATTTCTGTAAAGCTCTAGGATGTGGTAACATATATAAAATAAGACGATTCATAGGCCACATAGTGACCCATTGTGTAATTTATTAGACATTTTAACATAATGTACAGCTTTTGATACAAAGGCGAACTTAATGCCGGAAGACATTCTCTGCCAGTCAACCGTTGGGTTGATGGAAAAGATAAAAGTGGGTACAATAACTATATATATTAATTAAATACATACACATATACATATACATAATAATCACAAACATATATTAGTGAAATCATTAATGTTATGTTTATTAAATAACGTGTAGGTTAAAATACAATTAAATAAAAAGCAATGAATGAGTAGCTATTTGTCACTTTTGCTTCTAAACTTTCTTTACTTGACTTCGCCTGTGGGCCTCATTGTACGTGGAAGGTCAGTGGCCGACACTCCAAAAGTCAAGACCGTAAGATTGCATGTCACGTTGAGGTAGGGCTGAGGCTGGCTTATGTCATAGCCAGCGGACGCCCAAAATAACTGACGTACTAAATGATCGAATTCCCAGATGTTTGACAAATATTTTAAGGTTGTATCACGTATAACTTGGTAACAACTAATTAACCGGAAAACGATAGGTATAAGACACAAAAGACATTTAAATTATCGATATTGATGTGATTATTATTGTTGAATGTATTTTTTGAAACCCATTCAACATCAATTAATTACATCTCCACTTGAAGCACATTAGTTCATCATATTATATTTATGTATTTAAGGCATAATGAAATCTCTAACCATATAAAAATCTCAGTGAGTTCCTATTTTATGTTTAATGCTTTTCCTGCATGATAAAATTATCAAAACACCGTTTTTAATGTTACTTTTTCAGATTTTCCGGGCTATAATTCTGATATGACTTTACGATATTATATAGAAGTTATTAAAGAATTAAAAGAAATAAATTATTTATTTTAAAAATATTTTTAGACAAAAAATATTTTAAAAGTTCTTGCGCGCAAAATCGAAAACTTTACTAATAACGGGTGCGTTCAGTGTCACCGATTTAAATTGTTTTTTTTTTATTTAGTTTCTATAGCTCATACGCCTTTAAGGAAACTTTTGACGTGTAAACAAGTCAAAAAAGAGTATATTAGTCTTTACTAAACACGTCAGAGGTTCAAGGTAATAAGTTTTTGTTTTACTCAGTACAAGTTTTTTTTATGGGATAGGAAGGCAAAAGAGCGTGTCACCTGATGGAAAGCAATCAACGCCGCCCATAAACAGTCGCAGTACCATAGGCATTGCATTCCATTAGACATGACAATCTCTGACCCGGTAGGACACAATGAGGACCGTCAAAGATGGAAACAGATTTATCTCCATGAAATACACGTTCGTAAGCATTACAGTGCTCAGCAATAAGAGAACGGCCAGAGGAGGGAATATATTATAATTACAAAATTGTAATATTATTCCATAAACTACACATATAGTATTATAAGAAACATTTTGACACTGACCAAGTAGGCAAACTATAAACATAATGACTACACAATAAACATATGAGAAATATTTTTTTTATAAGAAATATAGCTTCAAATTCATTCCTATTTATGTTTGAAGATCTTAGTATTAATAGTCTTATTATTAATATTTCTAATTTACTCTAATCTTATGTTATTGTACCCTTATAAAACCAAACGCAATTTGAAAGAGGAAAATATGGAATTGAATTATAAAATTAACTCTCCTATAATTAACATAAATTAATATAATAATAATTTAATATGTGTGTTTGGCAAATAGAAGATTAACATCTGAGCAAAAATTATTCATAACTTCAAAAATAACAATCGCCATGTTAATCATAAAGCCAAAAAAAAAACACTTCCATATGAGCTCCATAGTAGTCAAGTATTTCGTATGTTTGTAGAGTATGATATCTATCTATATGGATATATTAGTTGAAAAAAAGAATGATAAAATAATAATAGAAATGCCCGGTAGTAGAGGCTGGTGCTCTATTGGGATCGATGTATCATCGCAGACAAAACTATTTATACAAATAGCTTGATATTGTGATAAAAATTCGGGTGAGATCAGGGATATTTCTGGTGGACATTATCATTCCATTAACGAAAACCGCTGATGAAAAATACAAATTATTTAGACCATGGCACACGAGGTTGTTGGCGAGTGTCGGAGTAGAGGTCGAGAGAATGAACGACGATCAAAGCAGGGTGGATTGAAAACATATATGAAAGCGAAGAATCTAGATCTAACACATGAGGTTACAACATATTGGGAGGGATGACCCCACCAATTGTCCTGATAGTTACACTTGCAAACGAGCTTAGCCAAATTAGCCTCGCCATACAACTGACGTAGTCGGGGCTCTTTGACAGACCAATCCAAGCGTAAATATGACGGTGCACCTAATACGACACGTATCGTCCTCTGATATCTTTTCCTGCCGACTCCTCAGCTAGGGCTGCCATCTAAATTATTTCCTCTTTGCTAAACGAGGATATTTTTATGACGTGAAAACAATATTAAAAACTTTATTCCTAAATCTAATCTTAATTAATCTTACGTATTATACACACCACCAGTTCATATTTACTCATAGTGATTTCAACGCAATGCAGTCCACAAGTACGACAGCATATTTGTTATCGAGCCAAAACCTATTCTACTGATATTTATGTTGGCGTGAACATCTGAAATTGGCATTCATGATACCAGTACGAGGAACACGTTTTAAAATAATTTTCAATTTATTTTGTTCACACAGGTATAACACTATACTAAGTCGACGTGTCTGTACATTGTTGCTGAACGGAAACTCCGTCCAAATTTTCCTCCGATTATATCGAAAAACGTTATTATATTGGACAATGGACAAATTTGGTCAAGATTGCTTTTTGTTTGCGAACACTTAAATGTATGTCCTGCGCAGTTGAGATATTTGATATACTCTTGAAGAGATCACTGTAGCCGAATCGGTTAGGATAACATCATCACATTAAAAATGTGTAAAATAATTAGACGCTATTAAAAATTTAAAAACAAAAGTTTCTGGCCTCGGCAGGAACAACATGGAAGCTGAAGAACCATGAGGAATGCTGAAAGCGAAAAGCTCGGGACCGGTGCCAATATAATCGGAGAGACGAGGGTATATAGACTCGAACGACGACACGAACTTGTTTATTGATGATTTCTGGTGTCCTTGTACAAGAAAATAAAATAATAAAAATAGTTGTTAAGGCATTAACACACCGTGTTATTTGTACTTGAAACCAAAAACCTGTTTATTAATGTAACGAATTTGTAACTCACTAAGCTGGTTATCATCAAACTTATATTTAACATGTAATGAGAACCCGAATGGCGCAATGGCGAAGTGTTAGCTGTCTTAGCTTTCATAGCTAGGGTAGGGTAGGGTTCGATTCCCAAGATCGGGCGAAATATTTTTATGACCTGCGGCAATTTATTCTAAATCTGGATATGTATTCTTCTTATTCGTATGTTTATAATGGAACTCATGATAGTAAATCTTAGAGATGCTGTGAGTGTAAAACGTTTCTAGATTTTATTGCTTATAAAGTACGTAAACGCGATGAACGTTCTTTCGAAACAAGTATAAATTTTTATTGCGATGACGCTAAATGTTGACGTATTTCTTACGTGCATGCACAAATAACTGCGCGTTTCATAACTCATATAAAATGTTTATTGTACTACAGAAATGCTAAACACATATGATGTTTATTCCAAATTAATCAATAAAGCGATCCAACCGGTACAATTATTTTAAGAAGGGGTTAGGGAAGACAACATTTATTATTGTTGTAAAATGTACCCAATTGACTGTGTTAAAAAACTACAATCTTCGCAGTCGATGGTTTCTATTTCCACATCGAAATAAAAATGTGTATAGCCTGTAGATATATTCCTAGGCTGAGTACTCCGCGAATCCGCCTTGGACAAACGTGGTGGGTTAAAATCAGCGGATTTGTTCGTAAGATCTAACTTGAATAATAATGTAATCTAATCGAATTTAATATCAAAAGGTATAAAAATTCATATCCAATTTTCTGTACTGCAATTACTATTTGCTCCCACTAATCATTATTCGTTTAACGAATACGTTATAAAGCGCGAAACTCGGCCGGTTATCTTTTTTATTTATACTACATCCTCATTGCAATGTAATAATAAACCATTCAGCCATTCTTAAGAAAAATAGATAACATTTTTAAATTTTAAACAATATTATTTATGTCAATATCATAATCTTGGCTGTTAAAACAAAAATGCTTAATGGCTTGGTTATCAGTGTGATTCTTTAACATGTAATGTATAATGCAATAAATGCTTCTCGCCATTGTTCCGATTAGTATGGCAGTTACCGTCATCTGTTTTCATTAGAATAATGACGTTATTCTAATGAAAACAGCGCATATGTAGACGTCCGTGATTACGAATTAATTCAAATAATATAAGTATTATAGAAGAACGTTGAAAAATACACTTTTTTTGTAAATCTGAACATTAATTAACTATTGAACAACAGGGACTGAATAATCACGAGGTCATTTCTATCCACAATTAAATAAAACAGGCAAAATTTGGCTTTCTGGGTATTTTATCATAAAACCTTTTAATCAGCTGCTCCATCAACCCGAGTACATATAGTCACCATATAAAAAGTTATACCAGTATTTAAATAACAGGAATTGCGTATTACCTTGCCTGTCATCTTAGAAGTATTCTTTCAAGTTAGAATAGAACTCTTCCGTACAGGAGAGTTTAAAGGCAGCAATAGGTTATTTTATGTTCATAATTTTTCAATTCCGAACTGTCTGCCCAGCGTGGCAAATACGAGGAAACCTAGTATGAACCACATCTAAGGAGAGGCCTTTTTCAGATGTGAACTGTCGCAGTCTTTTTATAAAGATGGTTGATAATGATAATATTTCATACTATCCAATAATACATCTTAATTGAAGAGACAGAGTACCTTCAACTGTAATTGTTATTCGCAACAATGTATTCTTAATAACAAAGTAATCTATTGTTTAATACTAATCAGGGATCCCAATGCCTGTATGTGTAAATGAATTATATTATGATGTCATTAGGTAATTATTATGGATAAACCCAAATTGTTAGACATTTTGAAAGTATCTTAGACCCTTTAAAATTTTTTGCGTTTAAAATAAATTTTAGTTCTAGAATCTTTGACACAAAGTATTGCAACTAGTGAGTCAAGAAATAATTTTTGGACGTCCATACGCGTTTTGTATGTACTCTC
The DNA here is from genome assembly GCA_031353405.1 of Baronia brevicornis. Lineage (NCBI taxonomy): Eukaryota > Metazoa > Arthropoda > Insecta > Lepidoptera > Papilionidae > Baronia > Baronia brevicornis. The sequence goes on from JASFAT010004762.1 coordinate 22,872, forward strand.
TTACAGTGTAGCAACGTGGATACCGATAGTCAGTTTACTTCACAAGCTCTGCTCTTCTGCAATGCTTATGATACTGCGGGTTGTCTCTATCGGCCGGTCGTCGTCTATGGGCAGCGTTGACATGCTTTCCATCGGGTCGGGGTCAGAGAAGGGGGGTCCCTTCTCTTTTGCCTTCCTATCCTATGAAACAAATTTATTCGATTGTGATATTAAGTAGCAATGAGCTGATTACATTTGTTGAAGAACCGACAGCCATTGAAGTGGAGGAATGCTGGCATGGAGACAAGGTCTTCGCAAATGTAGTGTAAGATACTACTCCGATTTGCGTAGGGTGGCTGGCTGAAACGGGATGCGTGTGTGTTTATATAAATTAGCATAACAAGTTAAATGTTTAGTTTTATATCACCTAAAATAACTTGTTATTAAAATTATAAATATTGTGTATTTTTAATGTTAAGAACTGGTTATTTTAGGCAATAATCGGTAATCTTAAATGGAAGCTTGATTAAGTTGTTTGTAAAAATATTATATGTAATATTAAAGTATTATCTAAACAAAATGTTGAAGATAAATGAAATGTATTAAAAGTGATAAATTTATTAAATGTAGGATAGTTCAAGTTATGTGTATGTGACTTACTTCACGTCGTCCATAGTGCTCCGCCATTGTGTTCTATCTTGAGCCACGCGCTTTTTTCGCTCCAGGTCATTCCGATGCTACCCGCTTCTGCTATCACCGTACGTCGCCATGTTTGCTTGGGGCGGCCGTACTTTCTTTTGCCTTGGAGGTTCCAATCTAGGACTTGCTTAGGACCCTGACGGAGAGTGTGGCCTGATCCAACACCACTTGCGACGCTTGATCTTCAAGCTGATGGGGATTTCGTTATAGCGTCTCAACAGGTCTTCGTTAGTTATTTTATCGGGACAGTGAATGTCGCGAATGCTGCGGAGGAATCGTGCGTGAAATGTGACAACGGAAATCCTTTGTCACCTACCACGTCTCACACCCGTAAAGCAGGACGGATACTACGTAGGACCGGAATATCTTGAGCTTAACACTCCTTGTCAGTTTCCTTGACTATCATACGGGTCTCATCCGTGTGAAGGTCACTCTCGCTTTGGCGATCCTAGAAGCGACGTATTCAGTTCAGTTCCTCCAGTCTCCGACACTACACTTCCGAGGTATGTGAATTTATGGACTCGCTCCACTGCCTCCGTGTTTAGTCTCAACGATTGTTGCAGATCATCTATTTTTCCTTGTATATCAGCGCAATTATTCCTCAACAGGCAGATGACATATCGGCATAGTCTAAGTCATTTGAAATGTTCAATATTCCCCATTCTATGCCGCGCCGTTTACTGTCGTTAGTGCGCTTCATGATGCCATCAAGAACCACTTAGAAAAGTAGAGGTGAGAGAAGACAGCTCTGTCGTACACCCGCATGGACTGCTATATCCTCAGAGATAAGACCATCATGTGTGACAGGAAGAGTTGCTATAGATGGCTTAAAGCACTTTGATACTCTTAACTGAAACTCCCATTTCTTGCAGACGAGACCAGATACTTGACCACTTTAGCGTATCAAAGGCTTTTTCGAAGTCTACAAAAGTGAGATAAATCTCTCTTTGCCATTGCTCGATACCTATTATTTATAGACAGAAGACATAGCAGGTAGCACTACAGGTGGGGTGTAGTCAAATATTTGGAAAACTTGTTCGAAGTGGTCACGCAACCTTCGGAGCTGTAGAAGCTCGGATAGCCGCTACCTCAGGTCAGACTTCGGCAACCACCAAGTGATGATAACTGTCAATATCCGCCC
>JASFAT010000695.1:0-352735 GCA_031353405.1 Baronia brevicornis
AACTGGAAATAAAATTTACTATACAAGTTGTTGGTTTTCTTTTATACTTAAAATAATGCGAAGTGAAAAAGGATTTTTTAAACTTTTTTTCGAAACTTTTAGAAAAGCTAGCCAGACCATTGAACGAATAAAAACGACGACAATTACAAAATTAAAAAAAAAAAAAATTTAAGGGTGTTAATAAATATTTTCTGATTGTCTACACCCAGAAATATATCGTCTTTTGCAATTAAAATTAATAAAAATATATAATTCAATATTTTTTTTCCTTTTATGTTACAACTGAAATTATACAATAAAGATTTTTTCCTTAAAATTTGAAATTTCCTTCTAGAAGCTACAAAAGTAAATTTTATAAGATAAAAATATCTTTTCTTTCGTTAGTTAGGCATAAGTAATCAATATCAAGCGTACATTACTCAGACTCAAAATTCATGTTGACCTGCGTTACAGTGAGAACGTGGTATTTCCGTCGAGCCGGCTTAAGGCTTTACCGCTAATTCATATCTATTTCTCTATTCTCAATGTTTTTTGCACTCTTTCGGAATCATTGAATATTTAGCTTTAGTTCAATGCTTCCATTATTATTTAGATTTAGTGTAGTAATAATAAAAACAGCAGTAAATTTTATACATATTTAATAATTAAACGTATTTACAACTGAAAATAAATACATCAACATACATAACATTTACTTATAGTAAATGCAATAATAATAATGTCGACTGTTTATAACAACAATAGAATCGTTCTAATAAATTAAAATGGGGGGAAAATATATTGGAATAGACAATAGAAGCATCTATTTTAGTGACGTAACCGTTGCAAAATAAATAGTGCTTGATAATTAATATAACGACCACAATTATGTTGAATATTTAAGAGATATTCATTTCAGATTCATACAAGATTCGTAAGAGTGCTCCTATAGATTTATTGTACACTTCGTCGGGTTTTGAAGTTTTTATTATATTTAAGATTAGTCTAATCTTAGAAGTTTATTGGCTTTCCGAAGTATGCAGCTAAGTTTGCCTCGCGTAGAGCCTCGGCACATGTCTGCAAAAATAAACAAGAATGTTGATTAAAACAAGCGAAACGATTTATTGCTAGACTAACATATGATAAGATCATCAACGGCAACGTGTTAAATACAGTTCGGTAGTTGATATTTTTTTAAATTTATTATTCCATTATTTTTCTTTTACATTATTGTATAAGAAACGGCATACACAAACTTAAGTTTTTACGAATACCGTTATGATGTGGTGTAGGTGTATGTACAGTGAGGTGTGGGTGTATGTACAGTGAGGTGTGGGTGTATGTACAGTGAGGTGTGGGTGTATGTACAGTGAGGTGTGGGTGTATGTACAGTGAGGTGTGGGTGTATGTACAGTGAGGTGTGGGTGTATGTACAGTGAGGTGTGGGTGTATGTACAGTGAGGTGTGGGTGTATGTACAGTGAGGTGTGGGTGTATGTACAGTGAGGTGTGGGTGTATAATCGCGTGTGTATTGTGTCAACCACCGCCCGCCGCTTACTATTATTTCTATAAATTACTATCTTCACTAATTAACATCGTCGGTCAATGATGACCAATCCGTTTGCCTACAATTTGCTCCTAGCACACACTAGTGATAGATGAGGTTCTAACCACCAATACATGTGAAATTAAAAAACAATATATAAAAAAAATCTAGGTTAATATTTACTTTTTTTCAGCGTTCTACACGCTTCGCCAGTAACGATATTTATTCCTAAATTTATATTTGTGATCGTTCTTAATTGTGTAGTTTCATTTAAACTGTTGTTCCCTTTTAAGGTTTGTCTCAAGGCAATAAAACCCAGTTTCGGTAACGGTACAAAAACTTACAGGGTGAGCGTGGCAAACTCGCGCTACGTCTTCTGCCGCCGCGCCGTATTCTTGTGCCAGCACTGCCTCGTTGATCAGCTCGCCACCGCCCTGAAATAAATACAATTCAGCGTATTAGAATATAATTAATTATTAAGCAATAAATAAAACTTATTTTGTATGTATTTTGGCGCCATCTGTTGGCAAATTATATAAGATAATGTTTATTTATCTATCTATATAAATAAGAATGAATCGTCCAAATGTATGTACACGTATAATATAAATATATAACTTCAGAACGACTGCACCACATTAGATAATTATTTTTTGTTGTGTTTGTTATTTAGTTAGTTAAGTTTTGTGTTTAAGATAATTTTCAAAAAATTGTACCAAAGGACGAAAAAAACAATTTTTCCGTCATTTTAAATCACAGTATAACTAATAGATGGTAGGTAGATAGATCAATATTGATAAATTGACATTAATTCATATTTAATTACAGTTTCTTTTGAAATAAAAAGAAAAACCTTGTTGCTGTGCTTCATGCTGTTCTTCCCTCTGAGGTTTGTCTTATTTTTTTCATTAGGTACACCACCCGTGCGTAGTCTGGGCGGGCAGCTAGTATTATAATAATTGTGGTAGAGCGATGCATGAATGATTTGGCTCCATCGGAGAACCATTCGCATAGAAGCATTCAGTGATAGCATTTTCATCACTTATAATGTTGCATTTCTTTTTACGGGATAGGAAGCAAACAAGCAGGCATTTCACCTCATAGAAAGCAATCAACGCCATTCATAGATATAGGTCCACAGTGGTATAGGCATTCCAGAAGCGTTGCCGGACTTTAAGGAAAATGTAGGCATGTTTTTTGAAGGTTCGTGTATCGTATCGGTTCGGAAACATCGCTTGAGGTAGCTGGTTCCAGAGGTGTGTGAAAATCCATCCAGATGGTGGGGATGAAACTTTTGGACTCCGTATGGTGAGTGCTGGAGATCAATTGAGTCTTTCTCCTTGCTCTTTCTTCTTACTGCTTATCTTCTTTTTATACAGGTAATATATCTGCAGTGCCCCTTTTTATAGCAGATATTTATGGGCGGCAGCATTACCATCAGTTAAGAAGTAGGCAATCGACCCTCTTGCTCGTTTGTCTACGTCTTAAACTTTTACATTGACGCGTAGTAGATTTTTATGTATGTTTTTACATTATTTTAAAATTACGTATTGTTTGTATGTGCATAGAACGTTCAATTGATTAAAAAACATTCTTACATATTGTAAGAATAAATATTTATTTGTTTTATTACATAATACAATGTTTTACCTTTCCTGTATGTAATGATGATAGTCACGACTGCATAAATCACGATATAAATAAATTTTGAATATTATGATAATAAAACAATTTACGATATTATGGAATCACCTTGACTTTTGTATCTATCTCAAGGCTCCTTTGTAAGTACCATGTTACAGAACAAACTTACAATGGATACTTTAAATATGAATTTATTGGAACAAGAACACCTATATCAGCCTGGTAGTCCACCGAGATTACGAAAGAGATAAATCCACCGTTAATGTAAACTATTTCAGTATATGTGAATCATTAATGCTGCATGTAACATCCAGCAATAAATTTTTTAATGTTTTTATCAACTTTAATAACATCGGTATGTTTATCATACGTCTAAGCTTGGTTCATGACGTTTTGGATACGTCAAAATGGACCAACATTTATTGCTGGAGCTATCTCATGTCAAACAGTGAGAACTTTTGAGTGAGTGAGAGTGAGTGAGTTGCGCACCTAATAAATAAATAAATATTACTTACGGGGCCAATAATGTGGGTGCCAAGAATGACGTCCGTAGCTTTGTCAGCCAGTACTTTGACGAAACCTTCGGGTTCTCCATTTGTCTTCGCTCTCGAGTTAGCCAGGAACGGGAATTTGCCCACTTTGTAAGCTCTACCCTGTAAGTTTCAATGAATTTTTATTTTCAAATGTATTCAAATTGGAGTTGAAGCAAAACGAACTTGTGAGATTTAGTGTGTGATTGAGAATTTTATTGTTTCTTCATCATTAACCTGTGTGACATTTGAAGCCTTTTCCGCTTATACCGATTCCCTGTTGCACTAATTCAGTTGCTATCAACTCTCAAAAATTCAAATTCTTTTTTCGAAATAAGAAATTACGTTTTATTTATCGAACTTCAGTCTGTTATCAATAAAGCCACCATTTCACAATGAGGTTCCTCTGAACGGAGAAGAAACGGCGTAAGAAACTACGTAGATAAACTTTTTTTTATTTTTTTCTACCTTCTAACTGGCGGGAATCGCACATTACGTCTGCCAAAATTTAGGGGTCTCTTCTCCCGCATTCATCTACTCCAATGATTGCTTTCTCAGTTCCTGTGAATTCGGATAAAGACAAATACATAAATAAACTATACAATAGACTTACTTCTTTTTTGAGATCCTCCTCTGTTTTGCCAACCCAACCCACTTCAGGAGTGGTATAAATCACGGATGGAATGGCGTCGTAATTGAAATGAACTGGCATTCCCTGTAATTAAGTCAACATGTAAATATAATAAATAAAAAATATGTATATTTTTTAGTCTAATATATATTTATTGGTGTTACCTTGATACCTTCCACACAAACGATACCTTCATCTTCAGCTTTGTGTGCGAGCATAGGGCCATGAATGCAGTCACCGATAGCATAAATACTGAAAATAATATATATTTCTATACAAACAATTTATTAAAGCATAATAAAACTATAAATATCGACACAAAAAAGCGAAAATGTAGTAAACCAGAAAAAGAGAACTCGCCACCAGAAGCAAAAAAACTTAAGATTTTTAAAAAAATGTATCTGATCTTTCTTCTGAATTTTATATTGGTCGTAGAGCTGTGAGACTCAGACCATTCGACGCAGTATGCTTTTCTGATCCAAATTTGCAATATTTTTTTGACATCATTTACAGCGTTTTCGCTATTTTGTGTCAATATCTTTAACGCTAAACTGCATAAACTGAAGCAATTTCTTCAATCTATCTTATGTAGGTCGTTAAAATCTGTTATAGATTTATTATATTTCTCGTAATGAACTGATTGATGTAATGTATTTTTTACGGTATATCATACTTTTGATAAACGTGAACACTGTTAATAAAAAACGCTTAACATTCAAAGTCCTTCCCTAGGAGTCTCCCTTGTAACGTGGTTGCCATTAAAACACAGTAATATCAAGGACAAACACCCAGACCTAGAACGAACGCCTATAGGCTATAAAATATTTATCCTAAAAAGCGAACGCTCCACCATTTAATCGTTTAATAGGTAGTCTGTTAATAATACAAAAATAAAAAGTTCTTCTGCATATTAGGTTATTATGAGGTTATTCCTTCGACGCGAGGATATAAGTACCGCGATACCTGTAGCGCCATCTATCGCACCATAAGAATTAATATTGATTTTTCTAATTCTTAATTTTTCTCAAAACCTTTGAAAGCGAAAGCACTTTTTCTTTAGCTAGGGGCAAGCGATAAATCGACAAATAATGTAGAATTCCACAAAATTTATTATAAATTAACCTAACCTTTTTATTTTTTCCCACACGTAAAAAAGAACCTAACCTAACACGTGGTAAAATCGCGAAATATTGTAGAATTCCGCCAAATTTCTTGCAACCAAATGTTCGTTTGGGAAAATGATGAAAATTTGTGATTTATTTTTTTAGGATAGGTTTTTTACGCGGAGAAAAAAGTATGGTTAGCTTGTAAGAAAATTGGCTGAATTCTTTGGCGATTTTTCGCTTGCACTCGGCTAACGGAAACGTACCAAAGTGAATTTCGAGTGAAGAATTATTGTTAACATTAATGTATAAATATTAAAATCAAGCATTACCCAGGAACTGTCGTCTGGAATTTGTTGTTAACGGGAACTCGACCACGGTCATCTAGAGCAATACCCACTTTATCTAGGCCGAGGTCTTTTGTGTATGGTCGACGTCCAATGGAGATGAGAACAACGTCACATTCCAGCTACAAAGATAAAAGAATATATAATACTTCTATATATATGGCGACACATATAGAAGGAGAACTTTTAAACTTGAGAGAATATCTATACAACGTGAATGTGAATATAATGCGTATAAATTTTTTGTATTACAAAGTAAAGTCCCTCTGTTCTTGGACGAGAGTCTGTGGCCAAAAGGGATTATTTTTCGCCGCTTTATTAATTTTAAAGTGTCACGAAATAGAAATATCGGCTCCGTTATAAAATCGCAAAATGGATAAAAATATAAATATAAATATTTATAAGTTCGCTACATTCAACTGTAAGAACGTAAAAAGATCTGTAGATAGTATCCGTGATTTATGTAAAACAGCTGATGTCGTGGCGCTCCAGGAGACATGGCTGTTGCCGGATGAAATACCTTTTCTGAATACCATCAGCGATGAGTTCAGCTGCACAGGCGTGTCAGCCGTTGATATCACGATGGGTATCCTGCGTGGTAGACCTTATGGCGGTGTAGCCCTGCTGTGGAGGCGTAAGATCTTTCAAAATGTAACCGTCGTGCAGTGTAATAGTTCTCGTGTATGTGCAGTGAAAATGGTGTTAAATCAAAGGGCAATCTTAGTAGTGAGTTTATATATGCCAACGGATTCAGTGTTTAACTTAACGGAATTTACGGATATTATGAGCTCGGTAAGTGCAATAATAGACAATTATAATGTGGACTGTGCTTACATTCTTGGTGACTATAATGCTCACCCTTTTGAGCGATTCTATGGCGAGCTTATGGCATTTTGTAATGACCAAAAATGGTTATGCATAGACTTTGAAATGTTAAAACCGGTTTCTAACACCTACACGTTTATTAGTGAAGCTAATGGCTCTAAGCGATGGCTCGACCATTGTGTGGTGACCAAAGCAGCCGCTCAAACAGTTAAAAAGGTTTATGTAAACTATGATATGACGTGGTCGGATCACTTTCCATTAATTATTGAATGTAATTTGAATGTTATTCCAATGATAAAAATACAATCTAATATAAAATGTAACAAAGTCGTGTGGGGTGACAGGGATCCACAACAGATTGAAACTTACTTGAAGGAATGTAATGAAAAGTTGAGTATAATCGATTTCCCATTTGAACTTCGTAAGTGTGGTGACATCATTTGCTATGATCCGAGTCACAGAAGTATCATAAATAACTTGTACGAAAATATTGTAGCGGCTTTAAGTGAATCTGCCATTATAAGTTGTGTGCGTAAGAGGCGTTGCAATCGTATAGTACCAGGTTGGAATAAACATGTCGCTGCTGCTCACGCGGATGCTAGGCTACGGTTTGAGCTATGGTCATTGCAGGGAAGGCCGTCAAACGGTTCTTATTATCAGAGAATGTGTGAGGCTAGAAGAAAATTTAAATCGCGTTTAAAATGGTGTCAAGATCACGCGGAACAAATTAAAATGGATATATTAGCGTCGCATCATACGAAAAAAGATTTTCGTTCCTTTTGGAAGCAGACTAACAGATTGCAACCGAAGCCGGGAAACCCTGTGAGCATCAGCGGTTTGACTGACCCTGAGCTGATTGCTAACCTTTTTGTGGATGAATTTTCGGTGAAGTCACCACTTGGTAAGTCGATCCATGTGCAGAATGCTGGGGCCAGAGTGAACAGATTGACAAAAATAACAACCAAAAGTATTGCTGAAACTATAACTTCAATGACTAGAGGCAAGTCACCTGGTCACGATAGTCTTAGCATTGAGCATTTACAGTCGGCTGGTCCTCACTTACCCCGTGTTTTGTGTATATTGTTTAATTTGTGCCTAAGTCATAGTTATATGCCGGACGATATGATGCGTACAATGGTGGTTCCTATAGTTAAAAATAAAACGGGCGACAACGCTGATAAGAATAACTATAGGCCTATTTCGTTGGCAACCGTCATTTCAAAAGTATTTGACAGCATTCTTAATACACAGCTTAATGCATACGTCCAACTACACGACAATCAGTTTGGTTTTAAACCTGGTCTTTCAACAGAGACTGCAGTGCTGTGTCTTAAGAGTGCTGTCACCTACTACGTAAAGAGAGAAACACCAATCGTTGCCTGTTTCCTTGATCTCTCTAAGGCTTTCGACCTGGTCTCATATAATATTTTATGGAAGAAACTTCAGAAGAGCGGTCTACCTATAGAGCTCATCAACATTCTTCAATATTGGTATGGAAACCAGGTCAACAATGTACGATGGGAGGGAGCGTTGTCTCGCCCGTATGGCCTGGAGTGTGGCGTGAGACAAGGGGGTTTGACTTCGCCAACTCTTTTTAACATTTATGTGAATGAGCTGATAGCTGAGCTCAGCAGTACCAGAGTTGGCTGTTACATAGATGGTGTATGCGTGAATAATATTAGCTATGCAGACGACATGGTGCTGCTGAGTGCATCCGTCTGTGGCATAAGAAAATTATTGTCTGTATGTGAGTCGTATGCTAAGTCACATGGCCTAATTTATAATGTAAAAAAGAGCCAAATAATGATGTTTAATGTCCGAGGCAAGTGTAGGAAAGAATTACCACCGGTACTATTAAATAATTGTATTCTAGATAGGGTGAATAATTTTAAATATCTTGGACACTATCTGACTTCTGATTTAAAAGACGATACTGATATTGAACGGGAGCGGAGGGCATTGTCAGTGAGGGCGAATATGCTTGCTCGTAGGTTTGCACGTAGTTCACCTTACGTTAAAATTACATTATTTAGAGCATATTGTACATCTTTTTACACGTGCAGCCTGTGGGCGGGATATACTCAAAAATCTTATAATGCCCTCCGCGTTCAGTATAATAACGCGTTCAGGGTGCTGTTGGGGCTACCTCGATACTGCAGTGCCTCAGGGATGTTCGCTGAAGCGCGTGTTGACTGTTTTTATGCCCTCATGAGAAAAAGATGCGGGTCTCTGGTGCGAAGGGTACGGGGTAGTGCCAACAGAATTGTGAGCATGATATCCAATAGACTAGATTGCATATACATGAATCATTGTTGTTCCGTCGCAAACGGGACGGTACAGCGGTGATTCGTGCGTATTTGTAACATACAACATGTAACTAACCTAGTCTATAAGAAATATTATTTACTAACCATAATGAGTCACTGGTCACTTGAATAAAGAATATTATTATTATTATTATTATTATTTATAAATAAATAAAGAAGTTTGATGAATAAATAAATAAAAAACAAATATTAATCAATGATTCGTAACAATTTGATTCTCAAAACAACCTACAAAAAATGGTAAGACTATGATAAGATAAAAGTCATTTTGACTGCCATTTAAAATAATTTAGAAAAAAAAAATATATTTGTATTGATTCAATTCCTTAGTATTTTGAGACAGAATACAGTTGTACTAATATACAGCTGTATGCAAAGCCACACGCTTCTGAGAAACTATCATTATACATTTATTTTTACAATAACCAAACAGTCAATATGACTTGCTGGGCAATCAGGTTATATAAAAGGATATCTTTATTTATCCCTAATATATAATAAAAACCATGTCTAAGAAAACGTAATGTAAGTCGATCTGTGTATATCGGCTGGTAGAAAACTGAATGCACCAAGCTGAAGATAGAGCTAGGTTGTGCGTCTTACGAAGGCCTATTTTCAACAGTGAACTGCTACAAGGTGTTTAGATGATGTAATATGAAATAGTTTATTGTTTCAGTACTCTTTCATGTTGTCTTTTTGAGGTAGTGAACCCTAAAGTAATGTTTAAAGCGTAATCAAACTTTATAAGAAACAGTGCAAAGAATGTCATACACTGATTTAATATAAACACTTATGTTGCAATATATCATGTGATAAATACTGATAACTCCTTATCATGCAATTCACCTACACAAACAGAACAATAAGATTATATAAATAAATAGACAAGTGAAATCAGAGAACAACTGTACATTGTATTGTGTATGTTATAGCAGATTTAGTAATTGGGGATTTTTAAAGCACTTTTTGAAAAAATAAGTAATCTTGTTAAAAATATCTTTTATTTAGAACTTCTACTTCTAAAAATCTAGAATTACCTGACTATCGGTGTTAAAAATGACATATAACAACTGTTACCGTTTCTTTGTTGCCACCTTTTGCTGCTTCGACATCAACTTTGACAACGCCACCTTCTTTTCTTACACCCATAACTTTTGTGCCAAGTTTGAACTTCATACCTTCTTTAACTAGGATCTTTTGAAGTGTCTTTGAGACCTCACCATCAATTCCCACACCTACAAATTAACTATAGATTTATAATTATCTATTAAATTAATATGAAAGGAAGCAGTTTGAACATAACACAGTAAAACATAATGTGTTCCTAAATATTCTTTCACATAATCATCAGTCAAATTTATTCAGTATTATACTCTTTGCAGTAGTCTTGATCATTACTTCAGTGTTGCTGTTGCACTGTGAGATGTATAGAATTGGTCACATTTGTAAATGTCATGTTACATTGTGGTCAGGTCACATGTCATTAGTAGTGGTAGAGTCACGATGCAGATGGATACTTTGTCAAGAATAGCATATTATTTATATGTACCATGAATGGGCCGGCTCGCTCAGGGAAGTACCACACTCCCGCAGAATGTGGTAGCTTAGCTACCATGCTTCATTACAATTTGGAAGATACATATTTAGGAGTGGAATGCAAGAGAATGATAATGATGAATCTTGAAAGTTTGAAATGTACATACCTCCAATGCTTTCAAGAAATTCAATGGCAGTAACATTAGCACCAAGCCTCTGATATACAGAGCCCAATTCCAAACCAATCACACCAGCACCAATTACTAACATAGTCTTAGGCACAGACGATAAGGACAGAGCACCCGTTGATGTTATTATTTGTGTCTCATCAAACTGTTGAACAAAAGAAGTACATGTTATAAAATTTAATATTTAGTACTTTATAAATGTTAACACTGAAGCATCAGTTTTATGCTTTTGAAACAATGGAAAACATCTCAAAATCTTGAAAGATGTGAGCGTCACATCACAGTTCAATTGTATTTTTCAAATATTATATGTGTCGCCTTAGTGATAAGAGTATCTTACTTTAGAACCAAGGATTTCTACATTCATCATTATATTTTAGAATTACAGTAATATCATTAAAATTTATCAATGCCGAACATTAAAAGCAATGACACTACAAGATGACAACTACTTTAACATACCGCCTCTAATATAATAAATGAGTACTACTTATACATTTGTTATCATATTTACATTAATACAATACATTTATATATTGATGAAATAACTTACAAAAAAATTTTGAAAGATATTCATTCATTATTATTAGGTATTTATTACCAAAAAGGTTATACTTTTTGTACAAATAATTATATTCCTTAAATTTTAATATTACTAGAACCAGTTTTTTTACTTGTAAAATTCAACTTTTTATTATACACCTTTTGCAAAAAAAGGGGTGGTTTTGATTTTTCTAAATAGCATACTCTTCTCCGACGACGCTCGAATTTATCTGTATGGTGAGAACCGTCGTCGGCGAGTGTTATTACGAAGACTAGGGGAACACTATGCTGTCGTGTGTTTTAAAGAAATGGTGGAAGATCTGTTATGTTTTGGGCAGGCGTAACTTTCAGTTATCGCGCCGAGATAGAATTCATTGAAAATGGGTCACTAAATGCGCAAAGATACATAACAGAAATCCTTTGTCAACATGCACAACCCGCACTGACTGTAATTAATGAAGATGCTATTTACATGGATGGTAATGCTCAGGCCTACCATTCTAACGACATAGATGCTTATATGCAAGAGATCGGTATTCGTCGTTTGGACTGGCTAGCGGCGGAGTCCCGACCTTAGCGATCTATCCAACCTACTCCACAAAACATCAGGGAGCTTAAACATGTGATATCGGTTGTCCAAAAGAGGATACTAACTCACAACCTCACATCGTAAGCTTGATCTTTGCTAACTGACCCATTGCTGCTGGTATATATTTTTATAAAAGTAGAAAAATAAAATCACAAATTGCTTAAATATTTTCCTGTTAAATCTTATATTGTTATAGCAGGTGTGTCTTTGTTTTGGACTGACAACTGCCTACATTTAATCTGGAAAGGTGTGTGATTATCAAGTTTTCTTTTGCTTTATCAAGTTTTATTCCAAGTTTTAGTTAAAATTATATTTATTTTTACAAATATATAAAAGTATGTGCATTCAAGCTAAATATTACTCATTTTGTAAGGAATGGGCTTACAATTTGATGTGTGTTCATTTCATCCTTTGAACTATAGGTGTGAATAATATCCTATTGTTTAGTTGGAATGGTAGAAGATAATTCTAATATTAAAAATAGTGCTAGTTTTCTGTGTTTAAAAACTTATAATAATTAGACTATTTTAGAACTATAAAATTTCTTACAGTAACACCAGGGAATGGTGTGACTTCAGAACCGGTTGCGATTAAAATGTTTTTTGTGTTGATGGTCTCAACACCCTTCTCTCCTTTCACTTCCACCTTATTTGGTGCAACAATGGTACCTACACCTCGTACAAGTTGTACCTAAAAAAACACACTAGTTATAGTACAGATTATAAATTATTTAGATAAGGAAGAAAATTTTATGCTTTTATAAATTAATAATATTCGGTAATGATACTACATATAATAAAATAACTTACCTTATTCTTTTGAAATAACATAGCAATACCACCCGTAAGAGCTTTAACTGCATTAGCTTTATATTTCATCATGGTCTCAAAATTGTATGACAAATCTCCAACTTCAATTCCACGATTTTTGAAGTCATGTTTAGCCATATGATAAAGATGGGAGTTATGCAAAAGTGCCTTGGATGGAATGCAGCCTACATTTAAACATGTGCCACCTAATGTAGGGTCCTTCTCTACAGAGATGGTCTGTAAAACATAAATGTGTGTCAGAAATTAACTTGGGATACATTGTTAATTTAATATTATATATTATGTTGATTTAATATTATATCAAATTGGCCACACTTCTCAATTACTACAAGTATGAAATAATCCATATCAAACTACACTCTAAAATATATGTGTTTTGTTGTATCATGTATTTATTACAATGATTGTTGAAAAGCATTAAAATTGTAAATACACAAAAATTATATAACCAGTCATAATTAATTTAAGACTACTTATATAATTTTTAACAAGAAAAGAATATATAATTATTTACAGAAGATATAAGCATTGAATAAGTTTCTTTTTAAATGTAACATTTGTACATCAAGATTTTCCTTTTTTACATCAACATTCATAGCATCAAAACAAAAATAAATATGAATCATATAATAAAGTACAACACAGTACCTTCATACCCAGTTGAGCTGCTTTAATAGCAGCAACATAACCACCAGGGCCCGAACCAATTACAACAATGTCAGCATCATGTGATGTGGCATACTGTCTCGTAGCGATTCGCAAGGTCCCACCCTAAAATCGTTTAATTTGGTACTAAATTAAATGAAAAAATATTGCTGCACAGAATATTGAAAAAAATATTGTACACTCAAAGTCTATATGACATAGTTGAAGGTCAAGCTTTTGAGAAAGTTAATTTAACTTATATATAAGTAATTGAATTACGCAGAAGGTATTAAATATGTGGAATTTTTTAAATTTATAGGCATATATCCAATGAATATGAGGCTCATTGCATAACATAAGGAATCCATTTACATACAACTTAATTACTCCTAAAAATGGCTCATTCATACCTTAACTGACGAAGTTGCAAGTTTTAGGAATTTGTAGCCCATTTTAATGGTATAACTATATCGCAAGTTAAAACGTAACTATATTTAAAACGAGAAATTCGGAACCCTGGCGATATGACAATGGGTATCAATCAACTGTCAAATTATAAAGGTGAGTGAAATAAAGTCAGTGTTGCTAGATCAGTAAAATAATTTATCTAGAATGAATATAGATAATATTTATGTATTTTTTTAATATCTCTTGGATATATTATAGAATTAAAGTTTTAAAAAAATATATTAAACCAATATATGGATAAAAAATCATTGTAATATACATTAATATTTTAAAGTGGCTTCCAAAAAACTAATACTAAGCAGACCAAGGCAGTACTTCACACTCGCCCACCGTCTCCAGCTGTATAAGGCACAAGTACGGCCAAATGAGAGCAGTACTCCATCTGCTCTCATCTCTGGGCTGGAGCTCTCAAGTACCAGCCTCTTCGATTTGACCGTATCCAACGGAGTACATCCCGAATCTTCCACGACCTCAGGATTTTCGATAGAGTCAATCTTTTATCTGTATGCAGAGATGTATCATCTCTCTGCGTACTATATCGAATTTATTATGGCGAATACTCCGAGAAGTTTTTTAATCTCCTTTCAACCGCACAATTCCACCATCACATTACGCGCCACAAAAATAGGTTCTATCACCATCACCTGGATGGCTGACCTTCAACCACCGTGCGGTTTAGTCGCAGTTTTCTGCCACGAACTGTGGAAATGTGGAACAACTTACCACCTGCGGTGTTCTAATGTTCACATTTTCGAAATTAGCAAAAGATAATATAAACCTTCTTTGTGTCAAAAATTGATTGACTACATTCTAATTTATTCTTCACATGATATATAAAATCATCTGCAAATTACTAGATGAAAATTATTCTTATTATATTTAAACAAAATATTACAGGGAAACGTGTATCATTTCAACGCGCACTGTTATGACAAATTTATAATATGTTAATGAGTTCCTTTGCATAATTTTTTAATATCGTGGATTTATCAATATTAAATTTTGTATGAAATAAAATGCTTCTGGTAATTTTTAAATTATAACTATTCTATTTGACTATATATTTTAAAATATTTTTTTTCGATATATGCTCATTTTTGAGTAATGCAAAAGCAAGACATGGCAACATGAAATTGCGCGCGCTGCAAACGGTGGAGTTTGTTTATCAATCAAATCAGTAGAGAAGTTGAGACGATTATAGTGCTGTGTTCAGTGCTTGTGAATACGCATTTGAATCGTCAATCGTAGTGCTTTTATTTACAATTAAATATATATTTTTTCGCCTTTCACGTGTTTTTATTAATAAAATATCCAAGTGTTAAAACAATCTGTTCCCAGCTTGTTTCACACAGTCTTGAAGTATTACTATAATTGGTAAGTGTCTTTTTATTTTCTTCAGCTTTAAATTTTTATCCGTCCTTTTAATTCTGTATCTCTGATATTATCAAATCTATGTTTATAAATTGTTTTGCAAATTCTACTTTAATATACTGGTTTTTTATATAGAAATTTGATGTGTAGTAACTACAAGTCAAGCCTAATATAAATAAAAAGTTAATGCTTGCTTCCACGTGACAAAATATTTTAATTTTATTTGTTTTTAAGCTGGAGCATAAATGATATAAATAGCTAGTGGAGTACAGATTTCATTTTGTGCATTAGTATAGGTTTTGGAGAAAAGTTTTATATGATAACATTAAAATTAAAAATTAATTTGAATGATTACATAATCTCAACATATTTCGAATTATCTAGATATAATTGATTTCTAGAAATCAATAATATACTAAAAGAAAAATACTAAAAAATTTTTAGATTGAGTACAATGTATTTAACAAAATACCTTTTGGTGTACATTGCGAATTTAATTTAAGTTTTTCACAATTTATTAATTATGAATGGTTTTATAATTTCTGCAAAAAAATTATTCATTTCATTATACATTTTCGGGAAATGTCTTAATATTTTAAAGCATTTGAGAAAAAATATTGATGAAGTCAAGTCAGAAATATATTGACTGATCTGATTTGGCAATATCACTGGAAACGATAATATAAAGAAAAACAAATAATTATCTCATTATAAACTTAGTCTATGATCCGTAGTGTCCCAAGAAAGAAGAATTTGGCATATTAGATTGGTGACCGCGTAGCTAGCCATCTTCACCAGTGACGCATTCACCCGATCTGATATTATTTATTTATGGCTAGCCTTTTTTTATGGGATAAGGAGGTAAATGAGTAAGTGTGTCGTCTGAGGGAATATCATTAACACCGCCCATAGACATCTGCATCACTATATCTTAGTTTTTAGAATACGTAGAGTATGAAATCATATGCCAGTAGCTGGATGGGTAGCGTCGCCTACCTGTGTAATAAAAATCATCTTCATCCCCTAATCCGCCAGCTAAGTGTCAATTCTTAATTTTGACGAAGGCCAAGGATCAGCAAAATGAGTTACGGCTTTTTGATGATAATAGTAAATACGAAAAAATAGAGATCGACAATATCATCATCAACTTTGATTTTTAAATTAACACATTAAAACTGAGAATAGTTATCACTAGCAGCACATTTCATTATTATTTTTATTATATACATTCCAATTATTTTTATTAAAAGTATTATTTGTATCAGTATCTATAGACGTTTTCAGAAAGACTTTTTATTAAAAACATATTTTAAACATCAAAAAAATTTATTGTAAATGGCAGAAAGATTAATTATTTCGAAAGACAGAGATACCACTTTATTTTTCTTTAACAAATGTATTGATTTTGCTCTCCCATCCGATGCAGCTACGACGTATACTCAGAAATTAGGATCTGGAGAATCAACTACGAAAAATAAATGATATCTACGTGTAAGAATTAAGGTCTTACATAAAGGAAAGACAGCGATCGTTTCAAATCTTCAGAATTTTTTTTCTATTGGGATTTAGGTGAAATAATGTCTATTGTAGTAATAATGATTTGTTATTGATATTTTTAAACATTAATTAAGACTAATGCAAAAGGCATTTAAGGCAATAAATTACCTTCGTTAATTATATGTTTAACAAAATAACGGTAATATCTATCTGCAAAAAAAAATTGAAATAATGCAAAGAGAAAGAAACTTGTTAAATACCTAAAAATAGTTATAATATATAGTAGAAATCATAACTGTTTAAATAATTTAGAGCCATAATTCTTTAAGTTTAATTTCAGTTCATTTTATTTCGGTTTATGGGTCTCGGCATAAAATAGAGCCACCCCGTTTCTTTACGTAGGTATCCTCTGGGGGACTATGGAAACAAATACCAGCAGACTAAGAGCAATTTTATCTGAGTAACCAAACCCATCTGCAATCCCCAATCTGCTCGCAATGCGTGGGGATTGCGGCAACAGTTCTCAATTTTTAGGAAGGTCAACATCAGTGGATTGTTACGGTTGTATTAATGATGATTATTTCTATGCAGTCATGAAATGATATTAAGTTTAGGTATATTTTTTCATGATCATCTGCTTACTCATATTTTATTATTTTATATTATATTCTTATACATTAATTAAGTTTATAATTAATTAATAAACTTAATTAGTTATAAACTTAAACTTAATATTGGTAGTATCAAACAATACAAAAGTATTGTTTGATAATACCATAAAGAAAATTGCGATTGAATTGCCAAGTCCACCATTATTTGGTCTTGGCAATTCAATTGCAATTTTCTGCCACGAACGGTGCAACTGTGAAACAACCTATCACCGTTTGTGTTTCCAGACAATTACGACGCAGTATTCGCGTATTCAATAGACGTGCACACAATTTGTATGAATGTTCATTGGAACAAACCCTTTCTTTATTCAAAAAAGAAAAAAAGAGAGTCCACGAAAAGCAGGCAAGATGTCGAAAGAAGATGGGTAACGGTGACCGACGGATAATCCATTGCGTTGTTTGTCTGGTATAAAATATATATTCAAGGGAAGGTAATAAAAGACTTCCCAAAATTTAAGTTTGGATTAACAGGGATAATATTTTGATTTCTAATATCAACTTCCATATAAGAATTGGCTGCAGAAAGTACATAACAAGACTACACCTTATTACGCATTTGCTCGGGGCATATTCCAGACGCGTCGCAACGGTAATTCTCTTCTATAACTTCAAATTGGTATTTATTACGCAGGCAAACAGCATTTGGGTTACATGGTTATCTTAATTTGAAATTAATACTTATATTAATAAGTTCTTATTGATTTAGCGGAAATTAAGAAAAAATATTGATTAATATTTATTTTGCTCACTGTCTAGTTGAAAGTCGATGCCATTACACGCTACAAAAACTATATATAAATGGTAATTTTATGGTACTAACCATGGTGCGGGCTTGTCCCTATAATTTTTATTATTTTGAGCCTTTATTTAATAACTTCACTCCCACGACTGACTTGACACTGCCATATTTTACGTATAGTCTTAGACAAAGAATTGAATTGAATTTATTAAACGTTTATTTAATTTTAAGCGAAATTTGATAAAGGCAAAATGTAGCATAATATTCATTTTGTTTTTATGTCCGAATACATCAATACCAAATGCTAAATCTACTCATAACCCTAACCTGTAAATGCGGCGTGGTGAATGTTTACCAACGTCGTACTTACTTCAAGACCACACTGTTCTTTAATATGTTCCAGGTTAATGCGTATCGCATTTTGTAAACAAACGCAAGCCACCACCACCTTGAGCTCGGAACGGCACGAAGTAATCCTAACAATAGCTACGTACTATAACCTATGTTATGTATGAATCATTACGCCACTAGTGTTTGTTTTATACACGATGTTTGCATCTATAAACATTTATTAAAATAATTACCAAAACTCAATTTGCTGAAGTAATACTTATCTCAACTTTTTGTGGTGGACGCTAATAGAAAAGAAATATCTCCTTCGTGTCTACTCCATTCTACGTGACATATGTCAAATGATCCATGCTATTTTAGCACGATTGAAATCAATTAATTTGAATGAACGAATAGAAAAGAAATTGTAATGAATCGTTTTATATTTGTATATTTTAAATATCTGCGTGTAATTTTGGAATTACTGTTTTTATTCAAGCTTACATACAGCCAAAAGTATTGAGCACCCTATACATTTTGCACGTGTACAAAATGATTAACAAATAACGAAGCCTATTGTTTAAGGATTAACTATTTGGTCCCTAATAAGTCATAGAAACTAATTAGCCAGATCGTAATTAGCAATAAAACATTCGGCGCAAAAAAACGTATCACTACAGATTGTGAGGATCAAAAGTTACTCAGAGAGTCGTTAAAAAATAGGAAAAAAATCTTCAAATCTCGCTGCCGAGTTATTATTAGAAATTAATAGACCAATTTCTACTCGAACTGTACCGTAGAAGACTTGACGAAGCTGGTTTGAAAGGCTGTAAAGCCAGGAAGAAACCCTGCTGGCTGTATATGTTTATTTACCTTTTACGATATTCAAAAGATTGATTTTAATACGTTCGTGATCTGTCTAAGCGTTTGCTGTTATACTGTGGGTACTAGATGACGATAAACACTTTTTGGTTTTCAAATGTAAATCTATAAATAAATTTGTGTTTATTTTAAATATTATGTATCATGTTTCTTCTATTTCCATAAGTTTATACTTTTAAAGTTTAAAGATTAGCACTTTTGCATTATCAGTTTTTAATATATCACCACTTTGTCCTTAAGTATTTTTCACTTTTTTCATGTTTCCCAATTACTATTGTGATTGTAAATGCAATAAATTTCGGAACAAAATTATATTCTACATTTGAGTTCCTTCACTTTTGTGAACGTGCATCCTTCAGAGCACAGGATATAGCTGTTAGAACTTATATTGCGTTTAATTTGGAACGGAGGAATATTTATTGCACTTAAAAATGATTAATTGCTTTTGCTTATACTTTTTACAAGGTTCACACTTCAAATTGAAGAATCCAAGTTTTCTATTTTTATTTCAACGTGATTACTGTAATTCAATACAAATTCTGTTCAAAGGTCGAGGCCTCCGCTCTCAATGCTTGAGTAAAGTTATAATCCCGTCAATATCATAAGCCGTATAAGTCGCTTTGTGGTTGTAACCCATATCAGTCGTTGAGCCTACCTGCGCAGTAGAACAGGTAATCCTGTTAGGTGGCCGTGACACGTTGCCCGGCTTCCACGAGACGAACTCAGTGTAGTCCGCCGCGCATCCACGATCGCGATGTGCGAGGCAAGAACTCGTAAGGCAGCACCTGCCATACAGGAGAAGCTCGCCATTTATGAGAACGGTATTCATAACCTATATCTATCTATACTTAAGAATCTATTACCTTATAACAATTCTAATACCACTTCCGTTCGCGTATCGACCGACATTACATTTACGATCGAAAGTGTTAGCCTATTTAAATAATCATGGCGAGGCGTTTGCATTTGGACAGGAGCGTTTCACTGCGGCTAGTTGGCATTTAGAGCACGTGCTCATAGCGATAGATAAACTTACATGTATGTCCAGTGCTTTCACGCTCCGTGATTGTGATATCCGATCGGTTTGACACACTGCACCTGGTCCCGGACACTCGATACTCTTTGTTACGTGCGATCATTTAGCTTACTACATAAACACCTACACACAAGTATTAACTATATTACAATATGTATTTTTTTATCTATATCTATCGTTTGTAGCATCAATTTTAATTGCGCATCGGTGGTCTATGCAATATCATGTTTAGCAGTGAAGTCAAACAAAAGTATAGCAACTATTGTTTCGTTTCCAATCGCGCAGTGAGAGCTGTTTGCGTAGAATGTGAATTTATCAATGATCAGACTATAAATGCGTCTTTAACAAATGAGTGCACTTATTTCATCATAATTTTTCTTACTTTACTAATTTTGCAATATTGAATGCAATATTTATGCGTCTGCGCATATGAGAAACTAGGTTATTTGTGATGTAAATATGTATTTATACGAAATAAGAATTGCGTTACTACGTCTCTACGTCCTCGTCTCGCGTGTTGTCAAGATGTATTGTTTAAAAATGTTTTATTGTTTGATAATAGCATAACTAGCTCTTGTATACTCGTGCATCATTTGTATGTAAAGATATTTCGGAAAGTGTAGTCGGTCTGACTTTGTTATGTATTATATAATAACGTTTTGTTCCCACTTCACAAAAGGCTACGTATTTTGCGACGTAATAAATTATTAGTTGTTAAAGATAATACGTATGACTTGTATCATTATAAAGTAGTCGTAATGAATCCAAATTCTGAATATAATTAGCAAGGAGTTATATTTTTAAATTATGAGTTTACAGTATTCACTAATAGCGCTCTTTCATGGCAATAGTCCGCTTTCGGAATCAGGATCGCAGGTTCGATTTTCATATCGGAACAAATATTTTTTAACATATTATTTTTTGTTTATCGATATACACATGGGATTTGTGTGTATAACAAGCAATAAGCAGAATGCTAGTTTACATTAATGTAAATATTTTTATAATATTTTCATAATAAATGTTAAAATAATTCTTATAATGCATAGTTATAAAATTCTATTTCATTAGAAGTTTTTTAAAAATGACGAATGAGTTAATAATACTTATAAAAGTTTAACATTGTGTAGAAAATATTACCTACTTTACTTTTTTAACAGTCTCAACTTTAAAATGCTTAGCAGGCACGTAAAAGTAATCGGTTTTAAGGTGTTAT
The DNA here is from genome assembly GCA_031353405.1 of Baronia brevicornis. Lineage (NCBI taxonomy): Eukaryota > Metazoa > Arthropoda > Insecta > Lepidoptera > Papilionidae > Baronia > Baronia brevicornis. The sequence goes on from JASFAT010000695.1 coordinate 21,474, forward strand.
GAATGCTTGTCTATATTTTTATTACTTTTCTCCTTGTTATCCCATAATCACGCATTTATTCATTCTAAGTTTAATTTAGGACGCACGCTAAAAACTGTAATGTAATTTGTACAGAAAAGTCTACACAGTGTTTGCAATTTTGTAAACTTGATTGAACTATAATTGTATCTGTTAGAAGTGCATCACTTTATTACAGTACTTTGAGGACAATGATTAAGAGAACACAAAAACAAAGCATGATGCAACGATGTAGAGGGTTTTATTTCATTTTTGGGTTTATGTTTCAGTTTTAGATATATGTGTTTTATTATATCTATATATTAGGTGCGTAACTTATTTCTCGCTGTTTTTTTATAAAAATGCAACTTAATTGTGCAAAAATGCTTACATATTTAATAATATTATATTTAAATTCAAATTATAACTATTTAATTTTACCTTAATGAAATTACAATACAATATTAAAAATATCTCCTAATATTTTTTACCGCTGACATGAAAAAAGAATGTATTCTTTTATATGCCTACCACCGTCTTTAAAAAATACGAGAGAATTCACGAGCCCTCTTTCTTGCTCTTAGACACCGACTCTCAAGAACTCATCTCAACAAGATGCCACAGTTCTTTGTAGATGTAGAAAAAAGTAGATACATGTTTGTATGTATAAAACTTTATATTAATCTTTGAATTGGCTGCTTTCGTTTGAATATTTTTTGACATTTGTTAAAATTTTAGTTTTCATGACTTCATGAATCTTAAACGCAAAAATATGGCATGTTTTGTGTTTCTTTATTTAGTAAATCGTGTTATCATTAGTACTAATTCCAATATCTTCTAAAATATTTTATCATTATCATCATAAACAACCTGCGGCAGTCTCCTAAAAACGCGCCATCTAGCTCGATCTTCAGCTTCATGCATTCAGTTTTAATCTGTCGCATTGCGCAGATCATCGCTCCACCTATCCTGGGGATGTCCATACTGCTTCAATTTGCTAAATCAAAGACCTACATATGTACTGACTTTGGTTTTTCGGCGGGTTTCTTCATTTCAAATTATATCTACTATACGTCGGTTATTTAAATTTTAACGACAGCAAAGGATTTATAAAAAGTACAATTGCTGTCAGTGTGAGTGTCAGTGAGTGTCATTTTTACGCAATAGTTAGCAGTCCAACGCGTGTCGCTATGCGGAACAACAGTTATAAGTTTGTGTATCGCATCACAAAGCATATGGTGCATTGCGTATGCACAACATGACATTTGGCACGGGAGCCGGACAGAAGGGCTCAGGACCGCGGTGTAAACGCGCCCTGGGTGGCGAACATTCGCTCCTTTTGCGGCTTATCTATTTATGCATACTACTAGTAAGTAACATTCGACCGTAAATCATTAAATTGTTAATTATCTTTTATCTTTCTGCATTCCTTCTCCCTTCAACTTTAACCATGGTAAATTTCACACTACACAATACGCATTGTGCTTTAAAAGAGGTCCAAAGTTTTTTCTTAACATATTAACATGTAAATATATTATATGTATAAATATTTATATACGTATATGAATTCCTTAGAGTCCACACCACACCACAGCCTAATACATGTTTGACATTGGCAGATTTCAATCATCTGAAAGTGCAAACAATATTTTTTTTTAATTTAATTTAATTGTAACACAATTTAAATATACATTTTATCTTTCTGTTCTCGTTCCTCATATGAACTTAAACTATGCCAAAGATTACACTCCTCCACCTCGTTTTTAAGCACAATGTGCTTAAAAACGAGTATAAAGTTTTTCTTCACGTATTAATCAATGATGTTTGTTCCGCTCTCATTGATACTTGTTCTGTTGTCATTGATGGTTGCTGATATAGAATGTTTGTATGCGTACCACCTTGAGGATTGACGGTCTGACACCGTACGATTTTATCACACTTTTCTTCCACGAAGTTGAATACTAAAACTATTTACTACCCGAAGTGAACCCGAACAAGTACGAAGTTATTCTAGAAATGTACAGTTTGCAAGTTTATAAAGAGTTTCGTGAAGCCTCCGGTTATGCAGGTCATTTATGCGGCTATAAGCTACCATCAGATGATCCATATCCATTGCCTAAACTGCTATAAAAAAACGGTATTTCTGAAAAAAATATATCAATTAATTTCTTTAAAATAACACGAGGCTTCATTTTGCAACACATTTATTACATTTATTTAATATGAAAGAATCTAAATCTAACTTACAAGGAAACTGCCAAATTTTATTACAGGGAACTATTTGAACAAATATCAACTATACCTATACCTACACATTGAAATATATTATTACATAATAATATGAGGACAACGAGAATTTTAAATAATAATTATATTACTTACGTACTGGTCAAACAATAAAAATAAATTAAATTGTATCTAGAATGTCGAAGTTATTGTCTTTTCCTAAGCTCATCTATGATATAGATGTATTTACACGCCACTTAAAAATGCCGTTTGTCAAACTCACGTTTTAATTGGTTGAACTGATTTTGTCGCATCCTTTACCAGGAAATGGAAGATACTGTAAAATAAGAGATTTTATTTTACACAGACAACTTTTAAACATCTGAATTCATTGCAAAGAGAGCTACGACGGACGGGAGAAGGTATATCGAATATTTATTGAATTCCTATTAAGTGTTTTTTTTTCAATTAAATGTATAGTGAAAATACAATTTTTAAAATGATACAGTGGAAAATCAGACAATCAATTTAGAATATATTCAAAAACGAAGTTAATTACGGCGTAATATAATATACATGTATTGGCATACCGTATGGGTGAAGTCTACATCTAATATTTACTTCGCGCGCATATCGCCATACTTGTGGATTCATGCAACGTTATAAAAAGTTAATGCATACATTAGGCAGAGACTGTGGTCATGTGTAACATTATCATCAATATTTGTTCAAATTCGCAAGGATTTTTATCAGATTATTAATGGAGTCAGGCGTTACTTTGCGGAAATCCATCACTATATGGACAGTCAAAAGTTTTACTTAGCTTAGATCCGCGACAAGCAAAACAATAACAGAAAATTAATAATATGTGTTTTTCCGTTGGGTTAAGTGGATTTATTTGAAATTTAAACCAAAAACTTACCGAAAATCGGCCATCAACTCTCCACCCGTAAGTAGTTGTCTTCCGTAGAGTCTACTATACCTGAAGATGCCTTATGTTGAGGCGAAACACGTGTCGTTTACAAGATGGAAAAGTGATAATGTGTGTTTGGTGTTGTGTATAGTGGTTGGTGGGTGGAGAGTTGATAGCCGATTTTCGGTAAGTTTTTGGTTAAAGTTCCAAATAAATCCACTTAACCCAACGGAAAAACACACATTATTAATTTTCTGTTATTGTTTTGCTTGTCGCGAATCTTAGCTAAGTAAAACTTTTGACTGTCCATATAGGATTTTTATCATCAACATTTTTTAATATCCGGTGTCGATGATTACCACATTCAATATTAAGGGAATCGCCTTCACATGGTCAACTATACGCGCTCTGAATTTGAATAAAATCTATTTCGAATTTAAAATATGTAAAGAAAATAATTAAAAAATAGTAAGCATAGTTTTCACTTTGAAAGGGGGCTTATTTAAAGGGAAATATATTAAGAGTTAAGGTTGATGATAAATTATCTGGCAAACATAGGAATTCCTTCTTACTCTTGAATTATCTATCGCATTATATACAATTTTCAAACGTTACTACCGCTTACATGAATATATAAACATTAACATACAACTGTTCTTTTAGTTTTAATTATATGTATTATTTATATTCCTACTTGACTTATAGGAAAAGTGTTGAAGAAGTCGAAATATGATAAATTATGCAAATCCTCAGTAGTTTTATGTCTTTTCAAGTGTCTTTATAAATATCATAATTTTTTTATAGCCTAAGTGTAAATATCTTAGACATAGTTTTAACGTTCGAAAGTTCTTTGCATTAGAAGAGATAACATCCGCGAATACAGTCTGCATGAAAGTAGTGGTATTGTCGTCTCACATTACGACACGGCTATTACGCATTTGTCGTAACTTGGAGCGGAGCTAAGTTGTTCAAAATAATCACTTTACTTACTCAAACCTGTTGGAGTTTATTTGACAGCAGCGCAGGTGGCACGGTATCGGCACCAGTCTATCAGCGATCCATCTACAGCAGGCGACGTTAACACTCTTGTTTGATTGTTCCTCACTGATTAACCGTTGCTTCTCTATCTGGTGCTATCAACCGCGTCAAAGCACGTGTGACTGACCGCACTATTGGAGACATTTTAGAAACATCGAATAAATACGGCTCACGTTTTAGACATAAAGATAAGCAGTACATAATGTGTGTGCGCGCGATAAGCTCTTTCTCGTGCTTATACTGGTCCATCCGCTTCAAAGACTGATTATCAAAAAATCTTTCCAAGTAAGGTACAACTAGAAAGATTTTTCGAAAGTTTGTCTAAAAATAATACAGTAAAAGAAGATTAAACAATATACTACGCTGAATATATCACAATTATTTTAATTATATACAATATAGACTAAAAATAATTGTGAAATTATCAATAGCTCCTTAGTATCTTTAAATCAGTATAGTTTAAATCAGCTCATTGCTAAAATATTTTTCTATTCTACATAAAAATAGAAATACCTTTTAAATTATGGGCTGATCTTATATTATAACCATAAGCCTGCGCCACTCCACTGCTGATGTTAAGCAAGAGTCAAATATGGTGGGTGTAAAAAATACAGTAAATAGGAGTACTTGCGGAATTTCTTTCGTCGTTTCTTCTCCGTTCAGAGGACCCTCATTGCGAAATAGTGGTAACAGCTTGATTGTAAGCGAACTGACGTTTGACCAATTAAATGTATTTTTTTATGTCGAAACATAACGAATTTGAATAACGTTAATTTCTCTAGAAATAAGCGGACTTGTGCCCAACACTTTTATATACATATGCACATATATGGGCTGCAGAAAAAAATAATTAGTCGATGACGACACAAAATTCGATGCTGATGACAATGAATATTAATTAGTAGTAACATTATTTCAAAGCACAGTTAAAATAAATAAAATTAAAGTAAGTATCTTGAAAATATAAGCATAGAATCAATAAATCTATTGTCAAACATCATTATAGTCAAATTGATAACACCGACCATTTTTGACGTGGGTTATCATACATCGTTAATCTTACTTATGCACGCATATTAGTATATTATCATATACATATATATCATGTCAGGTATTACCGTGCAATGAATATCTATGATTTCTACTTATATAAATGGTAAGTACGCGGCATTTAGTAAATATAGTGAGTATATGGTTATATGTACATACATAGAATCTAAAACTCCATTTTTAAAAATTTCTGCGCCGATTTTTGCCCCGGTAAAATTTCGATCGAACAACAGCAATCGAATTGAAATAAGTTGTGAAAAATAATGTTCGCGAGGCGTCTTCCTTGGTCATATGGAGCAACGATCAGCGCAAAGTAGTATGAAGACATAGATAGGTCGTGTTGTCGCTTCTTGGGACGTCCATGGACGTCCATATCAAGCACTGGTCTGCCGCAGGCTGTTTATGATGATAGTGATGATGTTATGGTAAACAGCTCGTCATAAAATACAGTCATGAGGAATTTTTGTTTAATTAGAGAAGTTACGAATATTAATTAATGAAGATTTGTGTATACAAATAACGGGGAGTGATTGCATAAGTATGTTTATATATTAAGTATTGCATCCTTCTTAATAATAAACAAAACAATCCATTATTTTTACACTGTTACACGATGTGATACCTAATTGTTTCACGAGTACTGTTGTTGATGTAAGCGTTTTCTAAAAATAACAAGGCTCTTTATATGAGCGCCACTTTAGGTGTCAGAGTGTTCCGGCACAAGAAAGTCCTTGAGCACGATTTTTGGCAGCTGGATAATACCTCACTTGAGGTCTGTTGCTATATTACTACTATTATATTCATACCACCGTGAAATTTATAAATACCTTCTGTCAATAGGGTATTTAAAACAGGTTTGAAGTCAATTTCTACTTTCCTTACCAGTTTACAACGAAACTAAAAGGCATTTGAGATGTGAAAGAGCAATATTTTTATAACTTTTGACAGTTATTTTTTTTAAATTTTAAATATTTCTCATATTTATTTTGTTTATATTACAAAATTATATATTTATATATTTATATATATTTATATATTTATGCGTGTTGGGCGGGCGGCAAGTAGGGCGAGACGCGAAAAGCTTCGTCTGTCGGGAGGGGTCATCGCCCCTAGCCCTGCCCGTGAACGTACTGAGGGATGTACTTTATACTGTTATCGATACCTTCTGCTGAAATAGTTTAGGGCGGAATCCAATTATGTAAATGGTAATAGGAACGTATAGCAAAAATATAACAAGTTAGTCAGTCATTTCTTTACGATTTCTATACCTACCTAACGAATATCTATTTGGGTAGCATATTGTATGATCTAACGTTGTGAGTTTGTTAATTGTTGTTCGCTAATTGTATTGTTGATGTGAATCGTTTTTTCCGACTCACTAAATAGTGCTTATTAGCTTAGTTGTAGGTGGATAATTTTAATTTATTTACTTTTTAGAAGATTTAAATCCCCTCTAATATGCATTGTATTTCAATTATATTAATAAATCTTGTTTAAGATAGCCTTCTTTAAATTTAAAATTAAATAAGTGTTAGTTTTAATAATTATAAATATTTTTTAAGCATATTAAACCATTTTAATAACTTGTTTTTCATATCACTAGTCTCCTCATTTCTGGAGGAACGGATATAAACGCTATTTTAATAAAAAAATATAGAGTATTTAAATAGATAATTAGAGAAAAAGTATAGTAAAAGAATTTCGCTATGTCTTTTTCAAAAGTTATGGACATCAAAAAATATAGTTTTAAAGGTTTCTTTACAAAAAGATGCATAATCTGTAACCAAGCTAGACAAATCAATCACATTTTAAATGAGGCATATGTTAATAAAATAAATATAATTAGCTTTTGATGTGGGTTATTTGTAATATTAGCCTTTTTTCTTTCAGAGGCCGCTATAATGCTATACAAAGTACTATGAATTGGCCTCGGGAGACAATGCACTTATGATAAGTTTTAGTTAAAATATGTATATGTGTTATTTGTTTGTATACCTAATCGTGTTTTATGGGGATGGCATGTTCATATGAACAAAGCCTTTTTAAATAAAATTAAGTAAAAAATTGTTTTTAAAAAAGGTTTGGAAGAGAAATAAACGTATAGTGGTAAATTAATAAATATAAAAAGATGGTGTCAGGTGTCACACGTGGTGTCAGAAAAGACATGTATGTACATACATACGTTAATTAAATATTTTTTTACACTGCCTAGTTTTGTCACGCGACGGTAATGTTCGGAGAACGGCACAAACGGCAGGCTTTCAAACTATTTCCTACCGTGAATGAACGAACACAAGTACAATCGACCAGGAAAAAGTCAACTTCTCTCAATTAAAGTGCATGAAATTATTTATTTTTATGAGAACATATTTCATTTATATATGTATAACTTGTAAATAACGACTTGACCCACTTTTGTTGCCGACCTTTATTCAGTAAGACCATCGTTTTAATTGAAGTTGACTGGTAAACACAATTGAAACGACAAGTAAATGGGTTTATTTAAAGCTATTTTTGAATATTCTTCTTGTTCTAAAAGTGCCTCTCCGACTTGTGAAAGTATTTTTTGAGTAACTTGACTTTTGCCCGCAATTTTTCCCATCATGATCAGTTACAACAATTTGTACCTGTCATGTCTCATGATGTAACCCAGGTAAGCAACTCTTCTACCTTTGACGGTCTGCAAAAGTTCACGTTTTTGCTTCAATTGTTGGAGAACCTCGTCTATGCTTTGCTATAGTAGCCAGACTATTATATTGAATATTCAAAATGTTGTAATTCATAATAATTGCAAATATACTAGTTAAGAAAATATACTAGTTCGCTCCGTATTCGTCCATGATAACTTGAAAATAGACGATCTAATTAGGATAATTTTATCACGTCGAAAGATAAACCCTATTAAGACAGGCTTTGCTGCTTTAAAAAATTACGTAAACATGTGCAGTTTAGAATTCAACGGACTAGGAATGATCCAGTCACTGCGAGACATATGTATGTACATAGGTCATTCGCAATGCGCGCTATTTTGTTTGTCCTCGCTCCGTAAAATGACAATGCTGCATTTGCGTTGCATTGAGCTAAGCACCCTGATTTAGCTGTTTTGAATAATACTTATGTAGCGCAGATAGTAGTCAAAAGTTTTATTTAAACAAAATATACTAGGGTCAACAAAGTTATTCGACAAAAAAATATATTTTTTCATTTTTTTGTCTAATGGCGTTGTTGAACTTTACAGTAAGACGCAACATAAAATTAGGAGAGAGGTTAGTAGCGATCCAAATTAAGGCCCCTTAGATTAAGCCGATATCTAGGCGTAGATGGCATGTGTGCCTAGAGTGTCGGAACTTTTTGTTAAGACAAATGACAAAAAGTTGTCATTACACTACCATAGGTGACCAGACAATTGCCATTATATTTTAATAAATCGAAGAGCTGTTGATTCTTTTATTTAAAATGGATACGTACGATAATATACGTAAATTTTAAATCCGATAGTTTTTTTTCAAATAAAACAATATATACTGTGTATGTACATATCGGTTTGTATTTATAATATTAATTATGCACTAATTACGTCCAAGATAGACCAAGTTACATAAAAGGCTTTCAAGGAAAACATCGGCCACATCTATAAAAGGGTATGTAAGACTGTTTAAAATTAATGTATCTAGGTAGTGTTGCGACCACATCGCTTTGCATTTTATGCCCGCACCATGTTTGAACAGTGCATACTGCAGTTTGAGATGTATGTGTCAATTTATTTGTAAATATACAGGATTAAATTGGACACATTATTTACTTGTCAGAATGCGGACCGGGTGCTTGGCTCTGTGGATTAAACATATATATAGATTAAGGTTAGTAAAACTTCCAATGAAGAATACTTGAATGTTGGTCATATTTATCATCACCGATGATTCCAGCGTTCGTTTGTTTCGTTCAGGTCCAAAAGGGCGTTTTGTGTTAAGTTTTATCGAAGTATTTATAATACGTATATCAATTAAGACCGTTTAATAAAGCAGCAATGACTTTGTTTCGTACACGATTGACACAACTTTGTTTCGTATACGATTGACACAAATGAAATTAATTTTTCTTAACTCAATTTATATGAAAGTAATCCCTCAAATATCATTCAATGTGACACAACATCGTCGTGTAGTTTGGATGTAAAAGATTTAAGCACTAATAGTACATTTGGTAAGGCTCAGTTAACGATCTGTATGTCGTAAGTCTGCATCTTCAATTGGACTATTGATGCGAATCATTTCTTAGCACAAGTATTATTACTTTAGTTGAAATGGTTAACAAAAATTCTAGTGATATTAAAAATATTGCTAATCTTTTCTTTAAATAATGCCTCACTACTGTGCATTGGCTTTCCTCAAGACGTCAATTAGCTCTATCCTCAGCTTCAAGTATCTAATTTCTACCAGCCACCTTTCGCATATCGTTGCATAATCTGACCAGGCTGCATCCCACACTACGTTTGCCAAGACGAGTTGCACGGAGTTGACGGAATTTGCATAAGATCCTTTAAATCTTACTGATATTATTATAATCTACTAGTCTTTTCCCTGCTGTGTTTATGTGTCTTACATCGCTTCGGGGGTCCTGGAATTGAGGAGCAGTTTTTGTCACGAATGGTCTAATGACCTCAGGTTCAACAACATTATTTTACAAAATAAAAAACGTAAAATGTACATTATTTTCAAACGGAATATGACAATAGGACAGTATTACATACGACGTTTGCAAATTTTATTTGATTGCTCTTATATAAGTATACCGCATGGTTTAACATAAGTACCAACATATGACACGAATTAAGTACCTACCTGCTTATGTCATAATTGAGAAAACATTGCGCTGAACACGCGGTTGTTAAGTTGTAATAATGAGTCACATATATACATTTTATTTTATGAAAGAGGTAGGTAAACGTGGAAGCGGATGATCTGGTTATTAATTACCGATCGCCGTGGACTTGTAGTACTAGAGACGCTGCACATGCGTTGCTTGCCTTGAATGTCAGTGGGAGAGGAAAAGGAATGACGGTTGATCGGAGAAGGGACGTGCGCCTCCTCCAACTTTCATCGTTCACAAAATGAAAGTTCCTGAAACTTCATTCCACGCACAACCATTCTGTGGAACTGGCGTTCTTCAGCTGTATTTCCGTACCGATACGACATTTAAACCTTCAAAAAACAAGCTTACTTAAGCTGCGATGAATGGTAGCTGAAGGTGGATGAAGCTCTATGGTCTCTGACAGCCCCTGCGGGGGATAGGCGTGAAAATATAAATAAATAAATAAGACATATTGATGCGCAAATAATATAAGTACATATATTATATAACCTACGTTTACATTCTTTGTTTTTCGAACCGCAAAAATATATTATCTTTGGTCATATATTTTTAGGATTATTAATGGAGTCAGGCGTTACTTTGCGGAAATCCATCATTATATGGACAGTCAAAAGTTTTACTTAGCTAAGATCCGCGACAAGCAAAACAATAACAGAAAATTACACGTACCTACTATATATGTCCTACTGCTGGGCACGGGCTCCCTAAGTCTTAGAGATAAGAACATTAACCCACCATGCTTGTCCAAGCCGGGTTGGTGGGCCACCCAGATTCGGAATATATACCTATAGGCCATATATTTACACCTTCGGAAATCGAATCTGAAACTATTCGCTCCGTAAGCCTTAAACCTGCTAGTGAACCAATTACGTCATCATAATTATAAAGTAATAATCGTTATATTTAGAATCTTATTTATATAGTAATTTAAAAATTATATTTATTTAAGAAATGAGTAATTTGCATTCTTTATGCAAGCTTCATGCTTGCATCTATTTTTAAAGGAGTATGAATATGTAGAGTGGTGCGTTACGTTACAGTTTTTTTCTAGTAGTACTTTATGTATTTTAATTACTATATATCCGATTTCATATTTCTATACAGACGAAATTCGATACGACGCTCAGTGGCGGGGACCTCCCGTCCGCGGAGTCAATGGTCGCGGGGTCGATCCCTGCATCAGAATAAATATATGTATAGAACACAAATATTTATTCCGAGTCTGGTAACCCCGCCAATCCGCATTGGACAAGCGTGGTGTGTTAACGTCAGTTTTCTCCAGAAATGGGAAGGCCCGTGCTCAGCAGTGGAACATATATGGGTTGTTAAAAAAAATTCTATACTGCTATCCTAATTACAATTTTCATAGTACTGATATATTTCATCAATACAACTTAAACATATTTCATATAAAATAATATGTATAAGTATGTTTTAAAGAAGACTAGCAATGTTTTGTTATGACTAGAAGTTTTGTTAAACATTCCATTTAGTAAAGTCTCACCTATGGACTTTTTCAGTCAATTTTAAAAGTCACGATGCACATGCGTTTATTTCATATTTTTTCACTTATACCCCTTAATTAAATTATATTATATAACGCCACCACAATGAAACATTGTAACTGATAATAATATACGATCATGAATATGAAATAAAAATAACGTCACTGATGTAAGTTGGCAGGAAAATTCCAGCTGACTAGTTACATTACAAGAGATTTATATTATATTATTGTATTTTACTTGTCAGTGGCATAATAGAAATAGCCGCCAAAGAAAAAAAAAAGAAAAGATACAATTTCAATTCGCTCAAAATGTTTATCTGAGAAATTTTCACGTAATGATAGAGAATTGTCTAAGGCATAAACAAGGCTATTTCCTAACTTTAAATATATCAGTTTCGTATATAAACCTTGAAATGAATGTGCGCTCGATGAAACGGGAAACAGCGCGTCGATTGTAATTTCGCAATCTGGTGGTAGGGCTAAGACTCTGCAATGCCGGACGCCAGTATGTATACGCAAATAGTATTGTGCGTACAAGACGTTGTAAATGGTAAAAATAGCTTGTAGATGAACGAATTAGTAGATCATGGACAATGAGTCATACAGTTTAAACCATTTGTGAAATAACACATTGACGTTTCGTCCAAGAAAAAGCAATATATTACGCGTTATTTTTCAAATATTTTATGATCTGTAGTTTGTGGTCAGCATTTATATTATCGAGAAGGGGTTCGTATCTGTGCCACTTGCTAATATCAACTGATCACATACAGGGGACATACCCCTAATACTGTTGAACCCTTTCTATACGCACCCTTGTTACTTTAAAGCGGACAATAAGCTATAACGATCTACATAAACTCAAGGACAAACTGTTCTTTTAGCACGAAGTTTTCATATAGTACGCTGTTAAAAGTTATACTGAATAGTCTGTTTTGTTTAATTAATAATAAAACAATTCTAAAATAAAATATAAAAAATATTCTAAATATACCATTTAATTGTAGATGCAAATATACCTATACCTATAGATAAACGTCTCAAGCATTTTTTGTTTTAATTTTTCCTATTTTAGACTTTGATACGTGAAAATAATTCATTTGGGAATGTTCTGATCTTGTTAGTATTTATTGAAAAAATTATATCATAAATTTCTTATTATATATTTGTTCTTATTTTAACTCGGTCAATAATTATTAAATTTCTAAATTATGCATTCCAAATTCAGTAATTCATTTTATGAAGAATTTTTAATATTTTGGATGGTTTTATTATCTCCTTCGACACTATAAAATTTTAAAAAGCATAAATGTTTTTCGGCTACATTCTTTTATAAGTGTATGGTAAATTGATAATACCATTAATTTTGCCTTAACCTATGACAGGATAATGCTGGAGCTCAAGCATGTTCTCATTACTATGATAATTTCATACCCTTTAACTATCGAAAAGTGTTGATGACGCCGTTCTTCGTATTACCATAAGAAGAGTCTTGAAAACGTGCCCCAGGCGTACATATAGAACCCTACAATTGTGACAATGTAGTCTAACGGTCCGATCGCTTCCGTAGCTTGCAATATGAAGTAAAATATGATTATATCATTTGTTTACAACATGAAATTTTATTGCTTAAAAATTAAAAATATTAAAGTTTTAATTAATTACATGGAATATTAAGAGGCGTAACCGTATATTTCCATCTATACATTCAATCTCGTCTGCATATTTGCTAAACAACAAACTATACTCTATTGGTCGAATTAGCGATAAAACATTTTAAAATCCTAATTTGGCATAAGTTGTCACAAGCTGGTGACCGATACCATTACCGGTACAACTGTATGACTTTACGGTAGCCTGCCTATAAGTCTGCTTGTCGATCGCAGAGCTAAGTATGCAATGAATTCCGGGAAACTTCTCTTTATTTTTTATTTTTGTCGATAATGAGTACAGAAGTGTACATTTTTCATGATAAGGATACTCTTAGCACGATACTCCTATTATTATTTCGATTTGTTTTAAATGGCCATTCACAGGCACATTGTTTCTTCTTTAAATACATTAAAAATATTGTGTTCGAAACTTTTAATGAGTCCACTTTAAACAATGAAGTTTTATTAGGTTTATTAGTCCTATTAGGTACATTGGTGTTGTGCATCTTCTTTGGTCGGATTACTTGACCTCCGCCAATGAGGCACACGGGAATATAGTTCTATTGAAGTTCATAACAGTCGCCACTTAAGCCGTTCGTGCGCGCCCGCATCAGGAAGCTGTTTATTGATTGAGTGGTGTTTACGAGGGACTCATTCGAATAATCACCGTAACACGTCATCACCGCCGAGATTTCGTTTTACAAACCGACACGTTATAACACTTTTATGTGATGATTAAATTTGATAGCTTCTACGTTGAACTCATTTCGTTGAGTGCTTGTCTTTTAAACACTCCCTATCCATTTATAATTTATTGGTTGTAAACATCCGACTGCACTAATACACGTGTCTTGAAATTCCTGTTACCTGAATCAATATTCCTTATCTGAACGTCTCGTTCAGAATTAACCGATCGGGTTTTGTTTGACCGCTCAACTCTTTCGTAATGGTTTCCAAGCCGTAAACTAGATTTAGAAAATCCCATTAAAGTGGCGCAACATTAATAGCGTTGTGTGGTCATCGTTCCAATGAAAATTTGCCTTAATTTTAGAATATCCTAGTCTTATGTATTCTATTAATCCAAGGAGGCTAATTTTATTTCTATGTGTATTACACACATATGATCCCGCCTGTTTCCCGTAAGGGTAGGTAGAGACCAGAGATTTCTATCTGTTACCATCACGGCACACTTTTTTTGCTTCATGCACACTCATTACACTTATGTGTTGATTAGTTTCAATATTTATGCATAATCAATTTCATAGTTCTTGAGGCAAAATTATTAAATAGAAAATTTACGAACACTGTTATTGGCAAAGGATCTGTGGTTGTGGCTAGCAATGTGATTGAGGACAAACCTATTGTGAATTGTAAGTACCATGAAAATATCGTTTTACTTCCATATTTGACCTAAATTCTAAGTCGAACAAGTTTTCGTTATGCCTAAATTAATAAATTTCTCACAAGACGTTTTACGATATTTAAGGTATAATATGGTAAGGTAATAGATGAACAGACGTTGTTTGGAATTAAGAATTATTTACTTGATTTAGTTTATTTAAAAGATATTTCATATTGATTATTCATCTTATATCTCTATAAGTATTTTCTTCTCTATTCCATTCGACGTTAAATATATAGCATTATAGTAGGGTCGATTTAAATGGCTGATATTGCATCTAAAATTAAATGTACCTAATTAGCAAATAAATCTCACAAAACACTTCACTTCGTCTTTTTTTTGATTTTCAGTCCCTACTATTGGTATATATTTCGGCAATTAATAACATTTGGTAAGGACAACCACTCAGGCTCAGAAAATATACCTGTATATATATTTGTGACGATATTAAAAAAATAAGTCTAACCGTGTTTTAATATTATTAGAATTCTTATTATTTCATTCCATTCCAACCAAGCTAATAATGTTTATGCTAGAAAAATGCCTCTAATCAATAGTTCAAAGGAGATTACGAACTCGCGATCTCACACCGTAAGTCGGATCATTACCAACTTAGCTCTTTCTCTTTAAATATCAATTGAAAGAAATTTTTTTTTATTAATTAAGAAAGGCTTTGTGGGAATGTAGATATTCAAATAAAGCCATCCTGGCGTTACATTAACGAATAACGTGGCGAACAGGGGAAGCTATGTTAATCACCATTCACGGATTTACGTAACGCCATTTAAACACCTTAATAAGGAGCTCGCCCTAGAAAGTGGGGACAGCTAAAATTGTTAAAACTGTGACACAAATAAAAAAAATCATTTAAACATTTGGTCATCATAGTTTTAGGTGCGTTTATTTATTATTACTTAAGCAATACAACAAACATTAAATTCTTAAGAATAGGAGATACATTTTATGAACATATTTTGGATAAAATTTTTAGCACATAATGAAAATTGAGACCTGATTTAAATAATATATCGTCATATTATTGTCCAAAGCAGTATTTGTATGTAAGTTTCTTTATTTAGGTGTACGTAGAAGAGGGTGGTACAATGTAACAAGTATACAATGTAATGTAAGATGGACATTCAGGTATCCTTTAGAGTAGGATTTTATATCAACGTTGAATACATATGCATAATTTTTAGTAATCAACTAATCATTTAAATTATTTATATTAATTTATTTCCATATACTACACTACTTTGTGGAATATCTACCTTTAAAGGTATGTCCAAATCGATACGATATCAGAACCTTCTAAAAAGAAGTCTACATATATTTCAAAGAATATATATAATTTTACAGTAGCAAAAACTAACGCCAGTGGCAAGAGAATTACGTTCGTTGTTCAATGTCCATACATTCAATACAGTTTTATGTCACGTTTTGTATGTGTGTGATCAAAACAAGATTAATAGTCGGACAATGGCGGCACCCTTTCAATATCATTACGCTCCCTAGACGCACTAATACATTTCTCATAATAGTTGCTAAATCTATTTTGACTATGCATAAATAATTCTTTACTATACATAGTTACAAAACTATTAAAAATGTGTTTTGACGTTAGTTATTTCAAAAAGCAGTCTAGAATAAGATACAAGGACTTTGTTGATTTTTTTTAAATTAATTAGCAAAAAAAAGAAATTGAATTTGAGGAATATATTTATTCAGTATACCCGTTTAATAAAAAATATTATTATAAATAATTAGGGTTCCACTGGAATTAATATTTTCTAAACATTAGTCGATGTAAATGTCTCTGTGGAGAAGTTACCGCTTTTGAAGTTAATGGGAGTGAGTTAATTCTTGCACCTCGATAAACATATGTATGGTTTACAAAAATCCTGTCGAAGTCTGGATGTTCCCGCTAATCCGGCTTGGACAAGCGTAGTGGGTTAATGTTAGAAGGACTCGTGTTCAACAGTGGGATATATGTACATACTCGTATATGGATTGTAAAAAACAATTAAGTTGTTTAAAATGTGCAAACTTTTAAAAAATGCAAAAATTTATCCGTTCCAGATACGTTACTTAAGTAATTTTGAGAAGGTTTCTCCCATGTTAATAAAATTAGCTTCGTAACTAATGGCATCATTTATTGGATTAATAGTCTTGCTGCTACTGACGTCAATTGTTTCAGTAAACGAGCACCATAACGACCTTGCCAATGCGAAGCAAACAGATGGGGATCTATATATATCCGTAGGTCAGGGGTCAGTCCGCCAGTGATCGATTGAATGTGGCCTTAGCGCGTCCCGTCTGACATTGATGAAATCTCTGATTTCAATCGAATTTATATCAGAAATCAGTGTTATAGCAAATCACCACGCGTTAGTCAATCTAATTAAGAACTAACCATTAAGGCATTATTTTATGGTGGCATGTTTGTCGGAAGACGGACGATCGAGGAGGAGAGACCTGGCGTGGAGACCGCGTTTTGGTAAAGGTAGTGTGGGACGCCCTCTGGCTAGTTGGAGCGACGATCTGCGTAATATCCCGTTTTCGCATCAGATTTCTCAACCAGCAAAAACGTGGCCTTTCGGATTGGCGTTGTAAATAGTCTGTCAGAGACGTAGAGGCCAATGATTGAGTGCGTCTCACTGCTGCTCAAATAGGCAGTCACGTAAAAAAATTATCTTCAAGTAAATCTTATCTAAGATTTACTTGAAGATTGAATTCATAAACTTTATTTGAATTCAATTTAGAAATATTTTTAACTTTCTAACAAAAGTTCATATTCCCATGTTTAAATGATTTTTTAAAAATATTTTCTTTATGGTGTCTGGTGTATGGTATTATACGCTGGTCATCTTTCTCATAGTTTAAGTATAAAATATTTTCATGAAATATATTAATTCCGTTAACTATCTGTTTTTCACAATGATTTTTAATATTTGAATGTTACGTAGGTCCTTTGTAAATATATTCGTGTTTGCGTAAATGACAATTATTACGCCATCTCCAAATTACTTGCAATTTATTTTTGAAACTTCGTGGCTTTTAGTTGTTATGTATGTTATTACAATTAAACTACCGCCAGCCATTTTACACGACATTAGGGAAAGTTTAGTGTTGGTAGTTAAACTATGAAATTGTTACGCATTTTTATGAACAAAACATAATATAATTGATTTCTCTTTTTATTTATCCTTTGCCCCAGCACACATTTTCATTTCTCTTTGATCGTGTAAAATTTTTGTCATAGAAACAAAGCTTTTATTTGTCCACTGCTGCCTCTTTCAAAATGAGACTTTCAATGTATGTAAGTGCGATTTATCATGACCTAGCCGCTCAGTATAAACGATGGCCTAAAGACAGAAAGGTAAATATTTCATAACTATAGTGAACCTGTGTAATAATTTCTTGGAGAATAGTCTTGTAGATTTTTAAATTGTAGACATGTAATTATGATTAGCGGTGACCAAGCCACTATCATTTGGTGGTATCTAGTGCTTCAAACTCCGGTTAAAGTTAATTGAAATGGTAACATTTCGTAAAATAGTTCTACGTATTTTTTTCTGAAAGGTACAATCTTCAAAGTTAAATTTTACTTTGCATTATGTGTCCGAGTTGTCCTTATCTTTGGTGCAAACTCGGACGGGGACCTGGCTCTGTGCCAGTTGTGTCACTTTTTGTTACACCGCTTTATAATAGCTTAAGAGCTGTATTAAAAAAAGTCTAAAGAATGGAGACGCTTTTAGTATATTTGTTAACGTTTTTACCTATTTCATAAATTATTTCAATTTTTTATTAAGGGGAATCGTAGATTACTTATTATTATAAGGGACTTTTAGCCAGTCCTCCTAAGGAGAAAGTCCTAGCTAAAGGATTCACGCTGGACTGTTTCCCGAAATAAATATGGTCACCGATAAGAAAGCGTAAATTATTAGGTAACATTCTTTATTTTCTTAACATCATTTTTACTATTCATTTAATAACAATCAAAAAGTATTATTAACAATCTTATACTTTTTAATTAAACGATGCAAAAATAGAACTGTTTGGATTTTTTTAAATATTGACACATAAATATTACATATGTATAGTCCCTAGACATGAGTACGCTTGTGAATCTTCATTGCATGTTACATAGTCCTAAAATAATACAAATATGTCAATTATGTATTTGTAAAAAGTCTAAAGAAAGATTCACGATTCGATACTTTAATATTTCAACAACCGGCATTTTTTCTATAATATAAATTCTTCACAAAAATAGATCTACGACTCCTGCTAAGTCACCATGATTGGAATAAAATACTAAGATTTGCAGGTGTATAACGTAACATTGCGTGCTACGTGCTAATATAATAACGTTAGTGTCACTGGCTGCTCATTGCTAAACTGTTGTCTGGTTTGATAGATAGATTTTATGAATACGCTATGTAAAATCGCCTTATTGTACTATATGTTAAAAAATACTGAAATGAAATTTTCAAATAACTTATTGCAATGTTTGATATGTTTATTGAAAGTTAAAAAATATCATATTAATTCTAGACAAATATAAATTTTTAAATTCATGAAAAAAGTTGTATATATACCAGTCACTTACTGTAATATAATCAGTTTAATGTTATGTTGTTTAAAATGTTCCACTGGGTGATTCAAAATAACTTTTTTCATTTAGTGCCACTAATAAGTAACACTAAACGAAAAAAGTTATTTTGAATACTTTACATATTTGTAATTAAAATTTTAATGTTCATAATAAGTTACTTTTATTATCGAGATATTTTGAAAATCGATATTTTTTTTGGTAAATGTGTGTGGTTGAAATGTTTATCATTTTAAAGTTCACAAGCCCGACGTTTCCGTTTTTCTAGTACTGGAATGGGGTCGGGCGATAAGAAGCAGGATTCAGCTGGAATGTCATAACAATGCCTCCAGTTCGAGATCACATTCCTGTCGATAAATTGCAAGCTTAATTTATCACTGACTCCCCGTCTTTTCACCAAAGAGTTATAGAGATTTGATTATAGTTTTGTATAGATAGTATAGATTTTTTACTTATTTAACATACTGCAATCTTTGTAATTGTTTTGTTATTGCAATCTTCATCTATTATTATTAATGTTGCTAAATTGTTGGAAACAATTTATAGTACTCTTCTGAAAATGGCGAATACAGCTTTGTAATTATAGAAAATGAAATTTTGTAAGAGGAGCAGAAAAAAAAAGAAATACATTGCGTTTTAGATGTGGCTTTTATTATCAGGGGGGGGGGGGGGGGGGGGGGGGGGGGGGGGGGGGGGTATTTGTGATTTAATATAATTCCTCATATGATTTTTATTTGATTTTCAACGCATATGAATTAATGCGTTTTCATCAAAAACAATAACCTCACTTATTTAGCTTATGAATGACAATGAGTCAATTCTCCCTTCATTTGATCCTATTGATTTTTATTGCATGTATCATTGATGCAATTTACGACATTTGTTAAACTAATTGTAAGTCATTAGAGAGTTAGATAGATTTATTTGGCGACAATCCTGCAATGAAACTTCATACTCTAGCCTTTTGAACTACATATTATGAAAATCTTCCAGTGTTGTTTCAGTACAGTAGCAGCAGTAGTAAAAGCTTTATTGAAAATTTATTAATGAAAGTCACTCATTTCGTTTAGATTGAGAGAGTACGGATTGGTATGAAAATTATTCCATTTTGAATGAACACGTGCTCCTTATTTAAAGCTATTGAAACTTTATATAATTTTATTGTTATTATCGACAACGTGAACTCGGAACTCACTTGTAGTACACTTTTAAACTGTTTTGTTTAAATGCGAGTTCAGAACTGGACCCCTTTCTGGGTTATGAATAGGAGAATTAAACTAGTATTTAGTTTGTAATGAAAGCTATATCAGCATAATTAAAATCTACTGTAGAAGTAATACAGCAATTAAGATTTCGCCATATAAATATAATACGCGTATGTCAATAAATTTATGTTTTGTTAGGGACTATTAAAGTAGAAGAATTTTTTTAAGTCGCCCATACATGCTTGAACATAATATTTAAATGTAGTTCATTAACGCTAAACGTTTTTGCTGTGATTAGGATGAAATAAACATTTGAATCAACTCGTAGAAATAAGACTCTTACAAATTGAAAATGGTTTACATTCATCCTTACGTAATTCAAGACTATTTATACGAATTTTTTTATAAAAAAATTAACAAAGTTTGATAGCCCGTCCTTATCTAAACAGTAAAACCATATTATTTACTTTCGTTTCTCAAATTTATTGGGCATATTTTAAAACCCAAGATTATTATTAAAATATGTTAAGGAACAATTTAAAAATTCCAATCCTGCTATTATTATCTTTGCCTGTTATAACACCGACTATAATCCTCTGTAATTATCCCGGGAGCAGGAAAATCAGAGGTCGGCTACACTTATTAACCTGCGCTCAAAGCCACCTTACTATCACGCTACACTCTGTTACAAAACGAGGCCACAGCAAAACAATGCGTTTTGCATTAAACCAAATCGATTTTATGCCGAAGAATGTAAAGCGTCAGTCCACAATGAAAGCAGCAAGAATGATTGTTGCATTCTTGGTAGCGTATTAGGAATAAATTAACCTTGAGGGGCAATATATTCATTACTATATCATGGACACTTCGTTTTTATAAACAAGATCAGTTTGAAAATTTAAGTTATTCTATGATTTTGAAACTTAATGCGTTCTTTGTTTAGTAGAAAAAACGAGTTAGTCATTTCAGTGGGTTGTGCGCTTCATATGCATCCTGTGGAACGCTTATGAGACGAGTCCACATCGTTACTTCTGACAAGTTATAAAGGTCCCAAGGCCAACATCGTCCTCAAAAAATTACAATTAATTTTACCCTCTCTTTTCTAATGTGTAAATCACAGTTTTAGTTTTTTGCTTATTTCTCTATGATAGTTTTGCTTATTGTAAAGAGCCACAAAGTCGGCATAATGATGCATGTTAAACTTAATTCTTTAACTTGTATTGGAAAGCATGCATGAATTATTTTATAAGTGGAATAGCATTGAATCCATGCCAACCTCACTACCTAATGTGAGAAATTTAGTTCTTTGTGATGTTCCGGTATATTTCGATTACGTAATTATAAGAACAAACTGTTACGATACAAATTATTAAACATGCGTAAAATTCTACATTACTTAAAATGTATCATCAATCAATCATCAAAACAGCTATCACACACACACTTGCTATTCCCACGCTTAAGCTAATTAATAATCGCAGATTGTTTTTATTTTTTAGGTAGACGCTGATTATGGTGTTATGACACCCACTATAGGTTATTCCATTCTACGTTGTGGTGGTACTATACTGTTAAGTTATTTAAAGTGCTTTTGTAGGCTGTATTGATGAAGGATATGTGCATACAGTATGAGATAACAGTAGAAGATTGATTGTTGGTATACTGACGTTTGACAAATGAAATGTTATTTCTTATGTCGTAATGTAAAATGTAATGTAAAGTAACGACTTTAAATTTTGAATCTGGTTTTAAATTTTGAGTTTGATGACTTCCGCTTTTGTCCGTTGTTATTTTCTTTTTACTATATATAAACGTAGATATATTTTAATAATGTGTGACTAACTAACTGAGGTCTTCTTACATAATTCTGTTCTAAAATGTTTGGTCGTAGGTTATGTTAGAATAACCGACTGTACATTAAGTTTGGTGCACAATATTTATACCAAATACTGCTACTGGAAATTAAAATGCCTATTATAAATGGATATAGATTTACGATACTTATATTAAAGGTCGTGTTGTTAATTATTCCATCACTGATTAAGTAAAATTTTTGACGAATCATGTCACTTTTACAGCATTATAATATAAAAATATAAAGTCAAAAAATTTACTCAAAGTCCCAGATTAGGACTCAAATAGCAAATACCCACACAGAATATGTATATTTATGTGGAAATCGTAGCCGCGATTCTAAGCTCAAAAAGCGAGCACTTCACTACTCCGTTATTTGAGTCGTCATATTAAATAAAATGGCAATGTTATAAGATTGTTTTATTCAACATTATTTATTAATTTTTAGCTATTTTGCTAAAATCTGTTTGAAAATGATACTTATCTTTGTGTCATAAAACCTTTGTCAAAATATCTGTACGTATCAAGCGCGTGCCAACATTTTTAAACATTACACAACATAAGGAGCCACCTCTAAAGAATTCCATGAATCATTCATGATGTCATCAAAGTTAAACGCACTACCTATAGCTGCATAAAAATTATAAATATAAGTGGAAAAGTTCATTGAATTATTATACAGTAGTTTTTAAATTGAGTCAAAACTTGTAACACAAACAGTTGATTCAGTAATTGACGATGTAAACGGCGAGAATGCCCCCTTACTGGCTCAATGGCGAAAGTAAAACCCCTTCGGTGTCCATGGTCGCTGATTCGACTTCCGCATAGAGAAAAATATTTTTTATGGTCTACCGGTATTTATTTGAGATCTGGGTGCCCCGTTAATCCGCGTGTGGTGGGTGAGTGTCCGTTCCAGCACATATGAGAAGGCCCCGCGCCCAACCGTGGGACAAACGAGTATATGGACTGTAAAAAAAACTAGAGAGGATGCCAGTAGATTAGCTGGTTGTAATAAAGGATTCACAAATACGGCGTTGTGTCCTCTAACTTGAACGCCCCTTACGTTCACAGTTAATTATCTAATCTTGTTGTTCGTTCGCAGTGAAACCGACGGGCGTTCTGGGCGCAACTGGTGGCGTGGGGCTGGTACCCACGCTGGTCACAGAGTCAGGCGTGTGCGCGGACGTGAATATGGTTCAGGAGGGTGAGGGGGCGCCGTGGGGCGACGGCCTTATCGCGCCGCGCCGGCTGCCCAATCCGTGCCTCGACAGTCCTCAGCGGCTTGACTTACACCGGGAGTTACTGTTTAATCAGAGGATGTAAGTGATTATTTTTATGTACGCTTAAAGATAATTTTGAACACCTCCAACTTAAATTTATGATTGATTATGACTCTGGCATAATCTAAATATATAAATGTAGTATGATGTAATGTTCTAGTTCGGGTGAGCGTTTTCTTCTTAACCTCTTCATTAAGTAGTTGATATTTACAATAAAAATTTTTTATGTTGTGGTATCTTTTTATTATTTGCTGCTAAATGTTAAATTTTAGTAATTAGTAGTTTACTTACTATTTTACTATCTAAGTTTTTAACACATTTATGTTTATATTCTAGCACATGTGTCTGTGCATTTTATAATACTATAGGTATTTTAATATAAGATAATATTAATTAATATTTTAAGATTTTTTTTATTATATGTTATATGCTTCTGTTGTTTATGCCAAATACGTAGTAAAATAAATAGAAGTAACTTGTATTTATTTTTTACATAATATATATATATATATATATATATATATATATATATATATATATACACACATATATATGTGTATATTCTACAACCTACTTAATGCTTTTGATGGTTTCGTTACCAATTAGTCCAATATGGTTAGGTACCGCTTGAAATTGTATTGAAAGTAATCTTATAATTTAAATATTTGGCAATAAAAGAATAGGGATTATCACCTCTTAAATCTATAGATAAAACGGATTACACGCTCGATTGTTATCATTACTTAATATATGCATCAATCTTCCATCGACGTAGTCTCCATATAAATAACACGACCGACTTAAAATAATTAAAAAGCGATATTTGCCTTCTTCTGTGCCTAAAATGAAATACATTGCACAGTTTATATACATATACATTGCACGCTATATATACATTGCACGCTACCAGTTTATAACTCACAGGTCTCCCGGTCGTTAGACCTTCCAACGAAGATGTAAAAGCTTCATGAAATCACGATTTTATAAAATATAACTATATGTTTTTTGAACAAACTAATACAAAAATGCAAATTATTGGAAATAAAAGTACAACGCTGTTGTACTTTGTACGATGTTTATTGGCTTCAAAAGCCTCAAAAAAAATGTTGACAAATTTTTACTGTTTTTCATTTTGATGAATAAAAAGGAAAAGATGACTCACAAACATTACATTAATCGTAGCAAAGACATGTGCTTAACGGAGTAAATTAGGACACCTATTTAGTCCACTTTCGTTCTTTGTATAGAACAATCCTTTTGAACCGCTTTGTGCCCTTCATGAAAAGATGAAAGCTCGTTTTCATAAGCATTGTGAAACGAAACTAGTGTGTCAGGAGTCTCTCCATTTTTTTCAACGAATGAGGCAAACGTACATATAACTTTGAAGCTGTACGAAATAAATCAATACGTATCAGTAATCAGTATAAAAAAAGGGTTGGGACAAAAGCACTGTGTTTAGTACAGGACAGGATATTTAGAACAGGATATATAGGTTTGTGAATACAACGAAGAAATAAGCTGTATAAAAAAGTTAAAAAATTATAAAATTGTAGTTAAACACAAATATTATGATTTATTATTTACTATAAACATTTTTTTGGTCAAGCAATTTATGAAATTATATTAATATGTTGGGGTAAGAGGAAAGAAAGAATAAAATAAGAGGACATCGTTTACGTTAAGAATAGAGATGGCGGTCATATGACTAAAAGAGAAAGAGGTAAGTTGGACAATGAAGAAATGGATGTACTAAATATAATATAATATGATGATTTGTATGAAATATGATAATTGTTAAAAGTAACAAAAACGAATAAATTTATTTGCTTTAGTTGACTTTTCACATTTTAACAAATTAAACAACATCATTGGTACTTGATCCGTTCTTTAACTTTTCTACCAGTAAATAAATTATTAAAAGACCTTAATCTTAAGAAATCTGTTGCATTTTAATGAAGATTTTAGCCTGGATTAAGGAGTTCGGCCCGTGTAGCCGTGACTTTGAGTGTGTTTAGGTTTATTGGAGATAATAAAAAATAGCTAGCTTAATAGAATCATAATTTTCATATGTGCTCAGTAGACACTTAAATGTTACAACAGATTTTATACTATAATTGAATCATTAATATGTGAACAAGTCTTCAAATTTTACTCTATAGTATAATAGATAAAAATTTCGAAACATAAGTCGAAAAATAAAGGATTTAACTGACATCTGTTGTTAAAGTCCTTAATTTTATAAAAACATTCCTTAAGCACAGGATTCAATCTTTTTTTTCATTGATAGCAAACAAAAATAAACAATCAAAATATTCGTAATACCGTTGTATTCATATTAAGAAAGGGCTCTAAATTCACGATCCCTTTTTTTGTGTATGTTATGGCGTTGTTGGGCCTTTAAAATCTCATCAGAAACAGTCGCAAACATGGACCTGCTGGGTGAAATCGCGATCCATTTGGTGTAATTTGAACTATCTTTTGTTTCACTTCGTTATCAAATAAATGTTTATATATTATATTTTAGGTATTTGTGTATGTCACTACGAATTAATAATGTAAGTGTATTGATATATTCAACCTATAAATCTTTTTACTATTTTTTCTTTAATATATGCCAATAAGGCAAACGCCATATTTATTTTTCTGAATCATTGCAATCGACTGCGGTATTAGTTATTTTGAGCAGTGAAAATGTGAAGATTACATTAGTGTATTTCATTGAATGATCGCATTCGTTCTGTCAAAGGCGGAAATTCTTCGAAGCAAACTCACTTCCCTTATTTGTCGCATTTCTCTTTAACTATTACGATCGGCTATTCTTCGAAATGACTGTTATATTTTTTGCTGTATTGACATTTGGACGGTGTTCTTTGCGCACAGGTGCTTCACATCCTGCCGCGAATCCTGTGAACTCGGTGTAATTATGGAACATCTGTCGTTTCAATACTCACACATGAACTTACGTCGATATGTTCAATCGTCATCAAAATAGATGATTATAGTTTAGGTTAATTTCATTTTATTGTTTTAAAGTTTGTGAAGTATTTTACAGCTCATAGGCTCGGAGTTAAAGGTAATCCATACAAATATGAACATATATACATATGTATTTATCCCGGTGCGGGATTGAATTTGCAGCCATTGATTTCGAATGCGATAACTTCGCCACTGAGCCCTTTAGGTCGTCGTAAAAACAAAAGTTATCTATTTACTAGTATATTTTCAGTTAGTTAATATAATATAATAATTAAATATTTTATTAACTAACCACATTCTCCATTAGTATGTGTTTAAGTTCGCGGCGTAGGTGTATGTATAATTTGATGAAACTAACGTAACACGGACTCTTGCATAAATTTACCAATTATGAATATTATTATATAAGTATCCATCAAGCAGGAATGGCTCGACAAGTCGACCTGTTGATTCATTTATTTCCCTGACATTTGAATGTCGGTGCCGCGCCGGGCCGTCGCAGTGATTTCCGCACCCGCCTGCAAACACTGACGGAAGGAAGCAATCCCGAGGTACTCAGTGGGAATGCTGTATCTACGAGTACGTAAATATGTTTTGTTGACGCGACATTTTCTGCCTATACCACGATTAATAATAATAAGCAATAGTTAATAGCATATTTTAGATATACGCTATATAATAATGGTTAGGGTAATAGTGATTACATATTTATCCAATGTATGTAAATTGTTTTAGATGTTTCCGGCTATTTTAAAGTCCATTGTAAATCAAAATTTTTTACATTGTAATATCCATGGTAAACTTGTATTGTGATTAAAATACAAGCTGTTAGGTTTTCAATCTACGATTTCGTTTCTAATTTGTTATTAGACGTAATAATTGCTAGTCAATTCAGTGTCAAGTGTTGAGAAGAATTTGAAAGTAATTTTATATTTTAATATTTTTGGGTAAAAGAAAAAAATATTATATTTAAAATAGTGTATTCTTAATCTAACTTAACGATAAATATTTTTGATAAATATTCAAGAATACATAGCCGTATAAAATACGATGCGGTAGCTTAGTGTATTAAAGATGTGAAATGACTAGCTTTCGCATCGACGTAACATTATATGCATTGGTAATCTGTAGCGAGAATATCTGTTTATTTATATCGATCCATCAAATGCCAAAGCGTTGCTTAAGTGAGATTTCTTGGTTCTGTTGTACTCTTACATGAGCACGTCAGCAGTATTCTGAAAATATACGTTTTTGAATTTCAATTTTAAAATTTTTATAGTTTATATTTTTAATACATATAAAAAAAATAAAGCTAAACTGCAAATATCAAAAATATTTAATAATTTCTCCTTCAGTGTTAGGCTGATAAAATTTATATACATTAGTCTTTCTTCTTAATGTTTTTTCTATCTGTCGGCCTCATACGTGATGATCTATATAAATTCTCAATTTTAATTCTTTCCGCAGAATTTATTTCGGAGTAATTTACTTAATGAACGGTAGTAATTCAAAGTATTTCTTTTTGTCAAAAAAATAGTCATTTATAATTTGAATTCATAGAAGTAGTCGGAACCAAGCGAAACTGTGTCAGTAATACTTGCTGCTTTTCACTTTGGAAATTTCGTTGATTGCTTCCTAGATATAGATCGTGATATGTTGGCAGACGGTGGCCTAAATCGCTCATGTAAATAGAGTTAAAGTCAGCCGATGAAAAGGGAGCTATATAGACTGCGATGTGCCGTGGAGGCAGCAATTAGCTAGAATTAAATCGGCTTGATCAAGCGGAGTAATGGCATGGTAATTTCATTCCGACACTCCAATTTAACTTGACAGCTATGCTTGCATTTAATTTTTAATAACACTGTTTAAGGTAAATATTGCAAAAATTTGTCGAGATGCAATGTAGAATCTAACCTACATACTCTTCACCTACGTATCTTTCGGTGTTGACACAGTTTACTTCGTATTTCAATTTTTTTATGTGTATTTTATTAAATTAACCGCTATTATTATTATATTTTTATAAATTAAATTTTATTATACTTCATCTTGTCCAAAGTAATAAAGCGGGACACTCGAATCGATGACATTTTTGATAATGACATACATTCACACAACAAAAATGTCATCGATTAGAACTTGTTGTTTAAAGTTAAACTATGTTTATTATAGAATGAAATCAACAAGTGATCCAAACTCCACATATGTTACACGAAGCAAAAAGAAACAATTACTATTGACGTCATTGCAACATAATAGTGCACACATGCACATATGTACGTGGGAAGCCATGGTCAGTTGCGGTATTAACAGTAGTTATACATTATAATCCGAATTCACATTTTGAGGTTCATCCATGAATGTTGTAAGAGATAGGCAAACGAGTAACCGAATCACTCGATTATAAGCATTTATCGCTCCCTGTGAGAATCTACAGTAGTGTGGGCACTTCAGACATGTCTCATACCTTAGGGTAAGACTAATGAAAAATAGACGGAAAAATATTGAAAGGGGAAGAAGGAAGTATTAAGAGTGGGAGAAGGATCACTGTCCGCACTATATAGGCCGCAGTAACACAATAAAATGCTATCACTTGACTCTGATATTCTGTGAGGGTATGATACTTTACCATTCGAACAAGCCAACTTTTAAATTTTTCCCGTTTAAAAGATAATATGTAAGTAAAATTTTATTCTTGGCCGTACTTTATCTCCAACGTTTATAATGAGATAATTGTCATTTTGTCCTTTATTCTTTGGCATACAAACTCCAAGGTTCTCTTTATCTACATATATATGTTTTTAATTACACGTAAGTTCGTTGACTTTAAGCTTATCGATTTTTTTTTAATAATGACGTGCATGCGGGCGTCACCTGGTACCTGGTAAGGACTGCACTACAGTGACTCCGCGACACTAGGAGCATCACAAATGCTTTGCAGGCCATTTATGAACACACGCTTGTCTCTTGAATACCTCAATGTCGTAATTGTTTTCAAATATCGCAGATGGTGAGTCTTTCCAAAGTTCCACTTCACACCATTTGTGGTAGGAAATTGTGATAAATAAATGGAGTTGTTATACAGTTTAAAATATGTTTCAAAATAGCGTTCAATTAAAAGAGGCATTACCTTATATGGTAGCGAACATTGAGTGTGATAAGATTATGTATGCGAACGTGCGTTACTCCGGCTATCAGCGTAGCTGTGTCGTAATACAAGTGCAAGCGATAAGCGGGTTTTAAAATAATTTAACACATTTTTATTCTAACGCTGAAACAATTCTTCAGCTCTTACTGTACTTATAATGATTAAAACACCATTATAGAACCATCAGCAATGGATTGAATTAACGTTTTTTGTAGCTCTTTCAACAATAATTGTTTGACGTAAAGCAAAAATACCATTTGTACTTAGATTATTGATCCATTTTATCAATATGTACGACCGTCTTTTCCGTATCTCAACTTTTTACATTCTTTTGTTTAATTAGCTAAAACTATTGAACAGATTATACTATTGATATAATGGAATTCTCACAAGAAAACTTGGATTTTAGAGTACTTTTGTAATCCGAAAAAGTCGGATTACAACGGTAGGTACTCCAAAGTTATAATGACCTAGGCATTCTTCATTGCCAGCACAAATCCGCGTGCTAAATACGAATTTGAAAAATCCTATTTTCAATAAGCTAACAGGGTAGAATGTCTTAAGTCTAGGATTTTTTTTGCAGCCCATGCCTGAACATTAAACCCACATGATTGGCAAGACATGCAAATTTGGAATAAATGCCTATAAACCATACATTTATCCTGGTGCGGTAATCAAATCCGTGACCATTTAGTCGGAAAGCGGTAGTTTCGCTACTAAGCCGTTTAGGTCACAATCAGGGTTATTGGAAGATAATATTTAATTATTTCTATAATTACCTATGAAAAATGTTCATTAATTTGTAATAGAAAAAATAAAACACGTCATATTATAATTCGGTAGTACGTGCATATTTAGGTTATATATCACTTAGAGCTGCCAAAACCTTGACATATTTGGTCAAAGTATTATAGTGGTGTTTAATGTTCTTGTACAAGATCTTTACTAGATTAGTTAAAAATTGTATTTAAAAAAATTTAGGTTCTTAAATATGTAATTAAGATGTTTACATTTTGTTTGCACATAATCTTGCCCTGCAGCCTTTTTGATAACTGAAACAAGGTTGATAAAAATTATTCAAAATTCAAATATGTTAGTAATAATTAGATTGTAGTTTGTGTGCCTATCAATAACTAAATGAATTTGTTTTTCAAATTGTGTTCTTTGTCTTTTTCAGAGGCAAAAACGTACTTAATCAAAAAAGCGAACTAGAGAAGGCGCTTTCGAAACATAAAGAGAAGCAACTCATGAATCAAATAAAGGAACACAGAGAAACTCCAGGTAAGAACCAAATCTGTTGTATATTATGGTGTGTATGTGTGTATACCTAACATAATTCTGCGAAGCCCGTGGCAGGTTGTGCAAAAAACGAGAATGGTTTTTTTTTGTGAGAATATCTTGCTACCGTCACATTGCTTGCCAGGAAATTTATTGTTACGTAGTATAGTAGTTTAAGGCACTTTTTTGTAATAAGTAAAAATAATATGTAAATAAGTGATATTTTATTTATATCTATCATATAAAAAATGTTATATATTTTTATTACAACAAAATTCCCAACAAAATTCGTTTATCTTAATCTTTTTTTATCTCGATTATCGACGATTATCAAGATGTGCCTATTAAGGCAAATTAATTTAAATGTAAATTCTTTAATTTTACAAGATATAATGGTGACATATATCTAAATTAATTACCATTAACAAAATATTTAAGATTCAACTCTATTTCACATTGCTTAAGCCGTGGTACTCAAACTTTGTTATTTATTGCCTTCATTAAACATTCGAGAAACGAAATGACTCGCTATGTTGGTAAAAGATACAGGATAGACAGCTGACGTTGAGTTTCACTTCTTTTATTTTTTTCTGTCAAAAGAGGCACAATAGAAGAATAACTTTATCTTGAAGGTACAAAAATCTAAAGGAAAATTGCAGACTGTTAAACTAAGAGTGTATCTGAAGATTTACCAGACAGTAAATTTGAAATAATCATGTAAAGTTTAAAAATTATTAAGGCAAATATAAATAATTTGCATTTATCTACACACTAACAGTTACTTATAATAACGATATATATAAAAATTGTTATGAAGTCAAGTACGAAGATAAAATAGTTTTGAGTAAATAAAAATGGGCCGGCGTATTTTGTACCAAAACAATTACGCGAGATTAAGCGCGTGTCATAAATAACTTGCAACACACTTATGGTGTAATGTTGATAATCTAAACGCAATTTTGAACCTCTGTCTGATATAGTTGCGTAATCGATGTCATAGACGCGACGCTCAATATGGAAGCCAGTCAGCTGCAAACATGTATCATGTAATTTATGAGGATAACCATTTCCGGTTGGCCATACATTTTATAAACATGCAAATAAATATGATAAATTTTATGTCATGCAATATGTTATGCTGAAATTTACATGCCATTTTAGATTGTGATATTTGTTAAAATTTTAAATTAAAGGTTTAATTTTTTTCGTAAAAAAAATATTTTTTTATAAATTTCCACGTAAATGTAGTTAGGTATATTTAATTTTTAGTTCCCTTCTTTCAAATTTTATTTGATACACAAAGATTCTCACCCGCGACTTCTTCCGCGTGGACTTGTTAATTCCAGGTGAACCCTGAAATAAAATCTATAGTTTTACACGAAATAAAGTATCGGCATTTTAATAATATGTATTAATTTTTAACATGGCTTACTAACAGTGAAATCTGTATCATTATTCAAAAGTCAAATTACATATTATATTAAAATGGGTTAAGAGTTACGTGTATTCGGTACAACGAGAGCTACGTGCATTCCGTACAGCGTGCTTGCTTGCAGCTGATACATTAAGCGAATGACCGAGTTCAACACACAACGCGTCCGGTGCAGTTTAGGTCGTTTGAAACATCGATAATGTGCTCACTACGATATGAATTTAAATTTTTGCGACGACCGAAATGCGAAAAGGTGCAGCAGACTGCCTTCGTAGTAAACTGATCAAGTTTGTTTGCCTCATCAGATCTGTTATATTTCATCACTTTCAGGCTTCGAAATGGTGTGTTTATGTATTATGATTGGCTATTTTTTTGGCTATTATTAACTGATGGATTAAAAGTCTGGCACATGGACAACTAACTGAAATGAACGTTTTTATTCAATTTATGGTCCTTCACAAGGTCGCTCCATTCGTCAAATTATTTATTTTTATCACTTTGCGTCCACTTTTATAAACTCGTCTTGCAAGTGTGCGTCGCTTTTGGCATAACTCTCGCAGATGTTTTGTTTTCGTTGCATATTCGGAGGAACGCACTTTATCCGGTCTTCGAGCCGCAGGTGCTCTCCGCGGCCGACGACCCTATCAAACCCACATAATCACATTTTTGTTTTTGCAGACAGATTGACACATTTGCTTTTTTGTAGTAACCTTTTTTGTAGGAACACATATGTATGCATATTGTCTAATTGATTGCGCGAACGCAGTCATTGACCAAGGCTGTTTGAAAGTGAAATTTGTAGTTCTTCCTGTCTTTCCGATCGGTTAATCGTGGGAGAAATTGCTAAGTGGTGCCAACTTAGAAAAAGGCGCTGATACAATGGCAATGGCGTAATGTTTAATTTTCTTTTTTATGTCTTCTTGACTCAGGAAGTATGTTCACATTTCCTAATTGTTACTAGTACAGTGTAGTTATGTAGTTCAACATTGAGACTGTTTGTGTTAAGTCTTAAGTGAAGCCACATGTGAAGTGCAAAAAAGTCAAGTGTAACTATTTACTCGCGACATGAATTGTGAGGCATACTTCCTACGATTTACCTTGTCATTGAAATAACTTCTCAACACCTCGTTTCTTAGTAATTTTATCAAGTTCAAGATGTTATAATGTGCTAGTTTTCTGACAGTTGAATTATAATAATAACATACGTAAAGCATAATCACTATTTCATTAGCTTTTGGTAGTCCACTGCTGGACATAGGCCTCTAGCAAGGTTTGCCATCTATCCCGATCTTCGACTACATGCATCCAGTTTTTATCATCCGCCACTGCAGCACTTGCCTTATCCAACGGTTGTCGGTTCTCCATAAACGTGACCAAACAATGACCACTTCAGTTTTTCTTACTCGAAAATCTATGTCGGTGATTTTGGTTTTCTAGCAAATATCTTTATTTTGAATTATGCTCACAGGAGAAACTCTAAGCATAGCGCTCGCTCTAGCTCTTTGAGCGACTTTGAGCTCTTTGATGACAATTCGTCTGCTCCATAGCAGACGGATTGTCATTTTCCAAGTTTCGGCACCGTAAAAAAGTTCAAGCTGGAAGTGCTGGTTAAACAAACTGATCGTAACATCACCAAATTATATTTAAAATTTGATATATAAATAAAATGCAAATGATAGATTTATATACTAATTTAATAACTTAAAAGTTTTACAACAGTTTACAATAGTAACTATTATAGTTATTTTGCGAATAGGTAGGTATAAGACGTGATAAATTCCTCCTTCAGCTTAGGTGATAAATTTCTTAATATCTCTACCATAACAGATAAGAGAACAAGTATTGTCGATCAATATTCAAGGTCAAATGCGAAAATTTATAGTAATAATATAAACAATGTGTGATATTTTAATAAATTATATTAACATTTATATAAAGGTTTTATTTAATCATTATTATTAAAAGCTTGAAAGTTTTTAATTGAAAAAGTAAAAACTTTCATGCGTTGTCTTAAAATTAAAAGTATATAGAATATTAGGAAGTAAAATTGTCTGCTGGTAGATTTAGGTTTCAACCTAAACTAGTACTTTCAAACAAGGATTATTTGACCTTCAACCTCACATAAATTAGGTTCACTTATCCTTATTAGAAAGTAGTTAGTGTTGAAAACCTAATTCTGCCTTCTGAATATGGTTGAAAACCTTTATACACACTTGAAATCAAAATATTATTAAAAAATACGTAGTGTATAATAATTTTTATTGTAATATAATACATTTTGGCAGATATATAAAAAGAAATAACATAAAAAGCAGCAATTGCTCAATTGGCTAAGGTTGTGTTTACGATCAAGTCTGGTTCGATTTTGTCATTGGGCTATTGATATGAACCATATATATTTTTCTAGTACAAGCATCAACTCCTTAGTTGAAAAAGTTAAGAAGAATTCTAATAATATCAATACATCGCAATTAACAAAAAATGATTTTACTTAAACTCTAAACCCAAACTTGTAATGTCAAATGAAATTTATGTAAAAATATTTTGAACAATTATACTACGAAAATAAAAGCAATGAAGAAGTTCTTTCATTTTTCACATTTATGGCCAACAATGTAAAGAACAACAATGGAAATTGAGTCTCGAGTTCAAGATTATTTAGGGCTCTGCGTAAAATGTCCTATTTTACTTAATTAAGAACTGACAAAGTATGTACCTGCAAGTAAGTGACATAATTATGTATTAAATTAACTTGTGAGGTACTGGACTTGACTACATTGTTAAGAAATTTGCATTTGAAAGAACAATTTGCACCAATCGTCACCCAGGCAGTCCGAGAGCCACAATTTCGAGTGAAGATTTGAATATAGTTATTAAATCAAACGGGATAGACGGGGCGGTACTACACCAGAAATAGCAGCATAATTCAATCTGGGACGTGATCCTTTCTCAGTCAATAGAATACTCCTTGATGCAGGACTTAAGGGATGCATAGCGGTCTCAAAACCCCTTTTTGAAAGTATAAATAAGGAGAAGAGACTTAATTGGGCTAGAGAACATTGAATTGGACAATAGAAGACTGGGAAAAGGTTCTCTGGAATCTTAAAAAAAGAAAATTACAAAAAAATTAGATAATAGTGCAGTGCCTTCAAGAACCCGTATAATTAGTTCGGAGTTCTGTATTTCAACAGGATAATGATCCTAAACACATGTCAAAACTATGTAAGGACTTTTTAAAAGGAAAAGAACAAAAAAATGTATCGAAATTCATGATATGGTCTCCGCAATCCCCAGGCTTAAACCCAATAAAACTATTGTGAGATCAGCTGGATAGACAAGTGCGAAAATGTTATAATAAATAAATAGTTCAAATGATTATAAAATTGTTTCATTTATTCAATTTATTACAAAATGTATTTTACTGGGTGGGCAAATATTTTTGAGCAAAAGTGTACATACATTACGTGCTATTTTAACTAATAACTGAAACATTGTAGTTACGGTATAATTGTTTTCAATTCCAGAATTGGAAAGAGCCATAGCAGAGCGAGCTCGGCGGTTGGAGCAAGCAGAGCAAAACGCCGAAGAAATAGACCCTGCTACTAACCCTACGCTGCAAGAGATTCGCGCACGATTACGGCATGCCGCTCCGCCAGCTCCATCTCCCGCTGCTTCCGCGCATTGAGATATATAGCCAGCTTTCTTTTGTAGTGTTTGTGAATTATAAAACCACGGCCTTATACACAGGTCTTGTAACGAAGCCCAATTTATTTAGAGTACGATCGTTTTTTATGGGATATGAAGGCAAACGAGTAGGCGTGTCACCCAATGGAGAGCAATCAATGCCACCCAAAGACATCAGCAGCGCCATAGGCATTGCAGATATTTTGTTGCTGGCCTTTAACGAAAGTGTAGGCTTGTTTTTTTGAAGGTTCCAATATCCTATCGGTTCGGAAACACCGCTGGAGGTAACTGATTCCACAGGGTAGTGGTGCGTGGAAAGAAGTATCTTGAAAAACGCACCGTACTGGATCGCCACTCATGCAGATGGTGGGGATGAAACTTTTCCTTGTGGCGAGTTGTACGGTAGTGGAATTCACCGGCGGGAATTATTCCGAACAATTCCTCGGAGCACTCCCCATTGTAATATCGATCGAAGATGCTAAGAGATGAGTTTTCCCTCTGCAGTTCTAAAGAATCTAACCTAATCCTGTCATAACTGTTTTTTGCGTCAACGCCGCTGTACGTCGTTGTTATCGATGGACGCACGCCGGTTGAATGACAAGCGACTAAGCGGCTTGTTCGATTGATTTATCGCTTTATTCGTTTCATTATAATTGGTCGTTACATTATAACTAGATTAAAAGGCACAAAAGAGTCGGAATGCTACTATGTCTTCGTTGCGCAGCACACTCATTTATCGTCATGCCTCTGAAAGCTGTAAATTAAAAAGAATAGCACAACCATTTAGCCGACGTATCGCCACTACTGTTAAGCAAGACCTGTGTGTAAGACTGATATAGCCAGCGTATTTTTGTAGTGTTTGTGAATTATAAGAAGTAACATATATATTTCCCACAATTTTTACCTATTGCATTAACAAAAATAAATTGAATTTTTCATATAAATTACGTGCACCTGTTTGAAAAAAAAAAGTTATAAAATTTATTTTTCAAAATTGAATAATAAATCTGTAGCATAGTTGTAGCATGGACGATATCCCTCACATAAGAAGTCATCTCCTACTAATATTAGGATTTTAATTTTATTATTTTAAATAAGTTGAAACGTCTACATTTCGTATTGTGGTAAATTGTTAGTTACTTATTAATACCAATAATGACAAAATGTTTGTCTTGAGAATTACTATTGACAATCAAGAAGAATTACTTATATATTATTAAATTTATGGTTGTAAACATACGTTACATTTAAGGAAATAACTTTTTTATTTGGCACTATTCATATGAATATGTACTATGCACATAAAGTCCGAGGCATTAAGCATTTTCATAAAATATATTAAACGTCAAATCACTTTATGCCAATGATTTGTGTTATTTTTTAACCAACATATTTCATTGTATAGACATTTCATAAACACGAAAATATAAAATGGGAAATAGGCTTGCGCCATCTATTATATTTATTTTATAATTAATGGTGTAATGCTTACGGTGTGTTCTTTGTAGAGGGCGCTGTTTTTAAAACTAAATTTCCTGTCACTAAGAAGTGTGCCGACTTTTTCCGCCGACTTACATCAGTGACGTTGTGTTTTTATTTAATTTTCATAATCTTATATTATTATCATTTATATTGTTTAATCGTGGTGGTGAATTATACAATATATTTCGATTAAGGCATATAAGTGAAATGATATTGAATAAATGCGTCTATCGTGACTTTTTAAGTTGACTGAAAAAGTCCACAGAAGGTTTTGGTAGAATAGCCACCATTTTATCAAGATATAACGTGATAAGCTGACTAAGTTATATTTCGAGAGATTTGATTTGACACTTGCATAATACTTATAATTGCCACCAGAGAAAAGAAATAGGTGTGCCCTGCAATATTGTGCACTTATGTAAAATGCGACAGTGGAAGTACGTTCAATAAGAGTACTAGTGCTTTATAAGTAAACCTTATAGATATTAAATGTATTATATGTATTTTTTAACTTGTAAGTTTGGAAAAACTTTTGTTTTTTTAACGATTCTTTTGAATATCATCACAACATAGTCACTAAAAGTGTCACAAACACTGTTATAGTTTTAATGTGCTAGTTTTACGATTTTTGGTGTACCTTATAGGTTTAGTTGTAAGAATAAACGGGCGATAAAGTAGTTTGTTACCATTAAACAATTAATTGTAAATCTACACAACCATTTGTCTTATCGAATCGAACAATCATTGACTGACGAATCGACTGTTTGTAATAATATTAAGGGTAAACGTCGACCTCTAATAAGAGAACATATTTTTCTAAACTTTTTAACGTTTCACATTCAATACTTCGACGTAGAGTTAATTTTTAAAGTTTATTCTTCTTGTTGAGCTTCTTCGATCATGTAGTTCATTTCTTAATATTAATGTCTATGAAACAATTCTAGTAGACCATATTTTATAAAAGCAATTACATGAAAAAGTAATTACGGGTTAAAATTTTTGATAATGTACAAGTTAGAGGTAGATATTCCTGAGAAGTACTTTCATATTTTATTAAAATATTAGAGATCTTATGAAACTTAGTATTGAAATTTAATTACAGAATAAATAAATATAGAAGAATTTGAACTCCATAATATATTATTTATATATTTAAAAAAACCGTAAAGTTCTGCGAAATACCTACATTGTAGTTGACCAGTAGATACATACGTTTGATATTGAAGTGTTCAAGAAAGTGATAGATAATAAATATTTTTGTATATGTACTCTATAGATTTCCATATTGTCTTTGAATGTAACTAATATTCTATAGAAGATTAAAGCAGTTTTTAATGATACAGTTTTTGTAATTTGAACATGAGTCTTCACGTCAAGATGTATAAAGCGGCGAAAAATTACCTTAAAAATTAAATGAAATTTAAAAATTAAAGAAATAGTTATGTCCTAATATAGCAATAAAAATAACTTAAAAAAATGTATAAACTAATTTGAGCTTAACCCATTGCTTAGACCTTTTAGCTCTGATCTTCGGTACAAGACCGTTATTCTCAATTAATATTCGGGTGATATTAGATTATTTTGAAAAATGATAAAGAACAGTAATGTATGGACACACTAAGAAGACTATATCGGCGGCCTAATTATCAGTATTCGTTCCACATGAGTTAGTTTCACAGTAAATAACAAAAACTCGATTTTCTTACATAGTTTGAGAAATCTTTATAATTTTTTTATAACGCAATTTAAGTATAAAAGGAGATACGTACGAAGTATTCCATCGAATACGCTTTGAAATTATCCGTTATATCATAGGTTTCCAACCGTTTATGGACCTCTCTTTACAATAAAATGTTTATTTACGCCATAATAAGAAGATAAACATGTTAGACAGCTAGATAAAATGTTTTTTCGAAAAAATAGTGCCCGCCGATTTGCTTTTGGACCCGCTACTGCCCCTACGAAAAGCTCCACGGCCAACTAGGGGGCTATTTCATATAACGGATACAATTAAAATGAGAAGTGAAATATAATGTTTTACGAATTCTGATAATTAGGCAAGTGGTATGATTGTTATTATTTGTGTGAAAGGCATTTTTGGCTTAAGGGCCCTGATAACTTTGTCGGGAAGACTTGCCAAAACTCGGTGATGTAAGCTGCACTTCATTCATTTAACCCCTATGGAATACGCGTCACAACAACATGGAAGAGCTAGTAGCAAACCAAAGGCCCCTCGGGTGAGGTGGAAACCTTGTCTCTTAGACCACTATCAAAGAAACGTTATTTTATAAAATGACTAGCTGACCCGACAGACGTTGTCCTGTCTTAGCTATGAATAATCAATTTGACCCTTAATTAAGAAAAAAATTTATAAACATTTTGTTTATATATGTCGAATGCGCGAAGTTCAAAGCGTATTGTCAAATGCGCAAAGTTTCAATAGTCATTATATATTCAGAAGTTTTTCAAATTTCTGCGCAATTTTCTAAATTTCCTTTCTCTAAGAACCTTTGTACAAGGTATTAGGAAACTTATAAAAAGAGTTGAATGAAATCCGAAGAAATAGGGATTCATTTTTATATTTATAAGATTGTACAACTTACTTGACAATAAGACCACTGTTCAAATTATTTAGTATAAATCTAACCATCGTTCAAAAATATGTTATATCAATGAAAATAGAACCATTTATGTAACTTAAAGAATCTCTTAAACACTGCTCGTTTTATATGATAGTTACATAGTAACGCTATAAGTGTAAGCGTTGTATAGAACTAAGTGTATTATTATTATATTAATCAATTTACTTCCATATTTTCGTTAATCTTTAAAATGTTTGATAAAACGCAAAATGAATTTTCTTTAAATTTGTAGCTAGATATTACATTATTATGTTCTCTCCATTGTGCCTCTTTATTATATGAATATTGTTGATTGATTTCAGAGTATTAGTTATTATCGAAACTAAAACAGTATATAATACTGCGACGCTTCTTTCACGATAATGATATATCAGAAGAATCATTACACTTGTTATTCTTTCACTTTTTCATATTTGCTTTATCTTGTTTTATTAATGGTAAAAATATGTTAATTTATTATAGATTCATACCAAGAAAAAAGTTAAGGGTATGCATTTGAAAAAACGTGCCAGCAACAACCCTTAAGAAATTACCGAGCCGATACGAGATTGAAACTATCAAAAAAACAAGCTAACATATTTCTCAAAGGCTGGTAACGTTTCTGTAACGCCCATGGTGTTATGAAACATTACCAGACCAAAAAAACCAAAGAAACGAAAGTAAAAAGTTTTTACTAGCGCCTCAAGGACTAAAGAGGACTTATAAATAAATAAAATCACGTTAATTCATTAAGTCAGACATTTTGGATTTTTCCCGCCAACTTACATGAGTGATGTTGTTTTTATTTCATTTCTATAATTTTATATAATTATCAGTCATATTGTTTATTTGTGCAATATAGTATGTAGTGCGTATTATGCAATGTAATTCTATTAAGGCGTATAAGTGAAGTTATATGAAATAAATGCGTGAATCGTGACTTGAAGTTGACTGAAAAAGTCCATAGAGGGTTTTGGTAGAATAGCTACTATTTTATTAAGACGTAACGTGACAAGCAAACAAGTACATTTCAATATATTTGATATTATTATTATATTTTTCTTGACACTGGCATAATAGTTATAACTAATTGCCATCTAAGAATACAGAGCCAGACGTTACCTTCCCGAAATCTATTATTAAGGTGGAGGAACAATAACTACTTTGTTAAGATCCGCGAAAAAATTTTTCACGAATCTCACTAAGTAGTTATTCACTTTATCTTAATGAATATTGTCTTCTCAATAAAATAAATAAATATTAACTAAAACAGGGTTTCACAATGATCGCAGAATTAATTATGAAATTGTCTTAAAATTAAATGCACAATGGATAAATTAATTTTATAATTAATAATTACATTCGCATTGGTATATCGGCTTCGTTTCAATGTCTTTTTCTTGGTGTGAAATCTTAATTAAACAAGTACAAAGAGAATTCTTCAAAATGTGAAGCTTTTAACCCAAAGTTCAGCTTACGAGGCTGCTTGCGTCGCGGCTATCAATTCGATATTATTGTCTAAAACACTAAGACTAAGTGATTTTGCGTAATAAGTTGAAGATAGATAATGGATCAGATTTTTGTTAACCTACCTAGACCAATAAAAGTGTTTTAGCATCTTTTGTTTTTATAATTTTACTAGAATGTATAGCCTTTCCTTTCATCCTACATTCTAACATACCAGCTACGGAAATTATTATATGCAGCTTTATAACCTTTTCCCACCGATAACTGTTCCTGAGGCTGTTTCAATCGTTGAAAAGTAGAAAACTTTATTCATGACAACTTTTTTGTCACAATAACTTAATACTAAAATTAAAACCTAAATAATATTATATAAAACATAAAAAAGAAAATAATTTAAATCTAAAAAGTGTCACAAAAAGGTACTTGTTCAGCATATGCCAAGCGCTCTATTGGAGCACCTGGCGCCGATTTTTAGCAAGAACCAACGTGTTCAATAAGAGCTAGTAAAATTAAAGCGCTGCTGGAAGAGGGGTGTAGACATTGTTACGTCACACAACGGTAAAACTAGAGTCGTTGAACGGTCCAAAGAAACTGGACTCGATACTAAGAGACAGGTTCCGTTCCGATAGAGCAGAGTTGTGGGAGAAAAAGCTTAAACGTGTGAGATCGCAGGTGACTGGGAACACATTCCACAGGACACCATCAAAAGCCTGGTGGAAAAAAATATATAAACCATACAATAAAATCATAAATTAAAAACAAGTAAATTCCAGTCTGCATATTTAAATAAATGTTTTGTATTTTTTTAAACATAGTATTCAAGTTACGAAGAGATGGTGGCAAGTTGTTCCAACCCTTAGTTGCGGTGTATTTAAAGCTACCACGAAACGCAGCTTAGCAGTGGCAAGGAACAACCAGTAATGACTTAGACACCCTGGTATCGCGAGCGCTATTTTGTTCCCCATCAGGGGAGATCGAGACAAGGGCCGAAAACGCTATTAAAAAAAATTGGTAATTTAAAAATATGGTCATAAAAAACAGAA
This sequence comes from Baronia brevicornis, assembly GCA_031353405.1. Classification (NCBI taxonomy): domain Eukaryota; kingdom Metazoa; phylum Arthropoda; class Insecta; order Lepidoptera; family Papilionidae; genus Baronia; species Baronia brevicornis. The sequence goes on from JASFAT010000695.1 coordinate 64,216, forward strand.
TGGGCTTATACACCGCTATAAACTTAAACCTGAAAATGAATAATATATATTATTTAAAAAAATATAAGAAATCATCCCATTACTACACAGTGTGGACACTGAAACAACACAGCAGTTAATTATTAGTTGATATGCCGGCAGGTACACATTATGAAATGAAAAATAACAACGTTATAAACAATACAATGAGTAATTTGAACGCCTTATTAACCGATGATGATAATGATCGAAGGAAAATAGTCGGCTTTGTCAAGCGTGAACGCTTTCGTTTTCGTAGGACATTCGCAGCTCTTGGCGTGGACGGAATAACCACCACCCCGTGAGCAAATTATGAGCATGCGTTTTCTCTACAGCTCAGTTATTAGTTGGACACCAATGCTGCCCGAACAATGTACATAGTTTGTTTTCATAAATATTTGTGATCAAAATGTACGTCAAAAGAGTTTATGTTTTTATGTTAGTTACATTATTAGTTCAAGATTTCGCTACTGGAAGAAAACAAAAGAAAAGTAAGTCAGCAAAGGAAGCAGTCGATGATGCCAATCCGCAACCTAATGTGCTTACTTATTCAAATTTTGAGTTTAACGATGTTAGATCCTACGATGGTTTTGTCCCAACGTTTCCAGATTATACAAACGTTTTCTTAAGAAATGAACAAGATAAACAGAAATTGTATGCACCTGCATTTCCGTCAGCATCGGATTTAGATTTTAACAATAATAACAAAGCACGAAATGTCAATTGGGAGCCTTTTACATCGGATGAAGATGGCCAAGTAACAAGTGTATCACAACATCAACCCAAACCGATAAACGATTTTAGTCCACCAAGTTTTAACTCAAATGACGACACAAATAAAAGTACGGGTTTTGAAGGAGATTATGAACCAAGTACAAATTCTGAAAATGGCGCAGTTTATGGAGCAAAGTTAAGGTCAATAAATAAAAATAAATACATCAATCGTTTCAATAATACAGAATTTAGTGGACACAGCAGTAGTGGGTTACCATTTATAAATGCTGATAAACCGGCACTTTTTAAAAACCATGCATTTCAAGAAAATAAACCCAAACATAGTGCTCTCGAATATAATAGCCAAAATTTGTACAATTATGATACCTCGTATCCGACTGCTGAAATAGAAAATTCATTGAAAGCAACACCGACTAATTATTTGGAATTTTCAAAAGCTTTCGATTTCACAGAAATGCAACAACCAGGTCTGTTTGCGATGGAAAATAAATATTTAGATAATAGCTCTAAATCATCAGATTCGTTGATAAATAGTATGAGCGATATTATATTAACCGACAATTATGTTGATCATAATAGAAACTTTATAAAAATAGAACCATCTTTTAAAAATACCTTAACATACGAATATAATTCAAATTCTGTAGAAAATGACTCTTCAAAGCATACCCATAATACAAATCACGACTCTCCTGGTAAAAATAACAATTTAAGAAATAATTTAAAAAGCAGAAAACTTAATCATAAAGACCAGGTAAATACAAAATCATGGATAAGTAAGAATTTTCATGATGATAAACATAAGTTTGAAAAAAGTCCATTAAATGGTTATGAATATGGCTCCAACTTAAGCAGTACACATGTTAAGTACGATACTAGCGATTTAAAAAAGTATTATAATTCTAACACAGATGATTTTATTTCCCCAAGCATTAATGTTTTAAATTCACCAAACTACCAGATTTCTGAAACTGAATATTCGAATTATATAACCCAACCGCCTATTAACAACTTTTTCACTGAAAATAATTATGCACCTGGCTTTAATACGCAAGATTTTAACAATCCGTCACAAGTTTATTTAAATAAATTTAAAAACTTTTATACTACTAGCACATTACCAACTGTTACGACTGCTTGGGGTAACATGTTTAAGTCAACGGAGTCGTCTATTTACAACCCTCAATGGCGAAAACCTCAATACAACGAGGAAGAAAAGTACGACATTATTCACATTCCAAAAAAATTAAATAGAATTAAATATTCTACACAATCAGATGGAACATATAATGATTGGTCGTATAATTCTGAGTCGTATGTAAATAGACCCAGTAAATTTCACGAACCTAAAACTGAATGGCACAAAAATGTTGATAATAACAAATACCAATCGGAAGAAGATTTATTAGGACTCAGAAATCACGATACTTCACATCCCTCATATCTACCAAAGTATAAGTATACACAAAATGACGATTCTGAAGATAGTTTTAAAAGGGCAGTGCACCGATGGAGAGAGAATTATATCAAATCCAAATTAAAAGATGGACTCCCATTTGATTATGACGCAACGGAGTCCAAAGATGTCCAAGTGCCTGATTCAAAGCCATATCATGTAAGTAAAGTTAAAATTAGTAAGATTTTAGATAAAATTATTTCCAATGTAACGTTTGATGAAGTAGTTAGAAATGATTGCTTGTTGATGCTTTGGTTTAATTGATTCGTAAAAAACAACTAGATTGGAATGCGGATTGAAATTATTATCGGCGTTCGTCTCGCACTAATTTTCACGCTTATTCTTAGTTGTTAAGACAATGCGTATACGATTTTAGTATCTACCATTGAAATTATGAAATTGTACACCGATATTTAGTGGTCTATAAACGTACTTCTAATCATTATTTCACTATAAGAACTTTCATACAATATTTATATATGTATAAATTCTTCAGGCTCTGTGGTATGGGCAACGACAAGACCTGAAGAAGTTTCCTTAATGCATCCCAGCCTATCTGAATCCTTCTATCGGCTTCTACCTCGAAGTTGTCTTCAGCCAAGTGCATGACTTGTTCGAGGTTGATATACTTCTGTTTCTTACTTTTTTTTGACGACAGCACTCTATGGCTCGACCAAAGATGGCGGCATGTAAACAAAGGAACGCATCTCACGTACTGACGCCGCCTCTGCAGTTGCCAGGCTTACTTTCTTTTCCTTTTTTTTCTTGCTCTTGATCGTAGTTCTCTTCCATTGTCGTGCCAGGGTCATTAGAAGTAACGAATGCGTTTTCCACCGTTTGTTTAGAAGCCAATACACTTGCAATTTTCGAATCAATTTTCATTGAGCTGGGGCTTACGTAGGCGAGTGGAGCGCCTGCCTACAGAGCAGCTGCTCCCCCCTCAGAATATGAGGGGCTGCATTCCATCGTGGCGGAGGGGTGGGATTCCCTCTTTCGGGGACCCACCTGAGGATTTTTTAAACAACTGTTTATTCATTACTATTTCACCAATGCTCCACATCTCTTTTCTTTCGATCCCTTTTTTCGGGGTTGAACTCCCCCGTCAGTGTGCCATTAAGGTGCGCTCGCCCCGCCTGCCAGGCCCATTATAGGCCCCGCCGGAGTAAGCCACACTTGGTCTGGTCCCTCCCCCCAAGCCTACCCGATATGAGTAATTGCCGGTATAACCTTGAGGACCATTGGGACACGCAAGCCCCCCCCCTACTACGACCAGATAGCAGCACGTTGGGGGTGGGGGGTGAGGGGGAATTTATTAAGAACCTATTGTATGTTAACAGGACATTTATCGCTAATTATTCTATATGTAAAATAATTAGGAACTTAATTATGTAATGATGATATTTGTTGTAACTACATATATGAAAAATTAGTCGCGTGTATGTTAACAAAGGTACAGAATCTAAATGAGTGTTTCACTGACTATATGTTATAATTCGCTTATTAATTATACAAAAGAGCGAGATAATTGGTTTGCATGACACTTAATAGACATGAATTCGTATAGATGTATGTATTTCCTTATTATGTGTAATCACACTTTCCATTCTTCACTACTTTCCTTCATATTGTCTATCATTGCATGGTAGTTTTTGGGATAGGTGGTGAATTGAGGTATTTTACAGGTAGGAGTGCCGCGACCCATCGTAGTGCCCATACCGCAGCCGTATCCGATTCGTGTGCCGGTACCAAAGCCCGTCGCAGTGCCGGTCGTCCGAGAGATAACTGTTCCGATTGAGAAGCCCATTCCATTCCCGGTCTTCAAAAAGGTTCCTTATCCCGTTGAAAAATTGGTGCCCGTCTCTGTTGAAAAACAGGTATTGTGTGGTCGCGTATTGAAATTGAAAAACAGGATCGTTTAAAAAGAAATATATTTTTATTCCAAAACTTACTTTTTTTGAGAAACTTTTCTGTGATTTAGTAGGATACTTCTTGCCATAGCCATAATTTTAGGAAAATTTATAACGCCATCAGACAATTCGTATATCATAAAATCAAACAACATTCAGCGGCGTTATCGATGTAAACTCATTAATTTATCAATATGTATGATAATTAACAAACTGTGGCAGTATACTGCCATCTAGCCCAATCTTCCAGCCTCATACATCCAGTTTCTTTTAGCCGCCCCACGAAGACATTTACTTTATTTGAATTCTGAATTCTTTCTATATATTAATAAATTCATATTCTCAGATTTGTTTATCTAGATGAGGAAAGTAAGTGTAAAAAAGTATTTTGGGAATTCGACAGGTTCCAGTGCCAGTGGTAAAGCCTTATGCCGTGCCGATCCCTCAAATTAAACCTGTTTTCCATCATACTCGACCATACCGCGAGGACAGTGATGATGATCATGACGTTGACGAAATTGATGACTACCAGCCTCGACCGGAGAGCAGTAAACACGTTTACGAAAGGAGGCCATTAGGGTAATTTATTTGTCATTTAAATTTATAAATCAATAAAATCTGTCAATACAGCTGTTAAAATCCAGACAATGACTTTCCGCAAGCTTGGTAAACTATGTTGTATATCTACTGTATTTGCTTACATAGTCGACTCCTACGACACTCACTGGAAGAAATGAGTTGGCAAGTATTAGCAAGCAAGCCCTATTCCAGGGGTGGCCAACAGGGTGAATCGATGTAAAATTTATGAAGAAGTATTGATAATGTAAGTATTAGATTTTGGGTCTAATCAAGTTGGCCACCCTGCCCTATTCTGTGTTGGGAACCATACATCAAATAGGTTAATCATTAGACCCTTATTTGTTGTAGTCACTGCTATAATTAACGGGAAAAATTCCAAGGCTACATTAAATGATATAAAAATTACATTTAAACGCACACTTTCAAAGTGCTTATGGCGAGTTCAAATTGAATGATCTTCAGGAACTTATTAACGTTTCTTTCAGCACCCGCAATCGGCTGCGAAGACCAACGCGCATGACTTATCAGGATCGCAAAAAGGCGAGACATCCTCAACGTAGACCAAGCGTGAACCGAGACCATGAACGTGAACGAACTCGCCTTAGGAGACCCACAATAGATTACCAACCTCATAAACACCATGATGACGATTTTGAAGATAAACGAGAACACGGTGAATTTTTGATTTACTGTAAAAGAACAGGCCTCTGTTGAATTTAATTTATTACTTACAAATAAACTTATTAGTAAATTAAATTAGGTTCTAAGTTACTACGTTATTTATTGATAAGTGTGCATTTTTTTAAAGTTGTAATTATAAGTATGTATATTCGTTAGTGCGTATTTTTAAACTTTATAATTTATCATCTGAATTATGTTGCAAATTACTTATTTTCTCATTGAGTTTTCTAAGTGTTTTGTGCCAATATCTTCTTTATTATATTTTATATATAAATTTTTATAACGTAATTTTGAACTTAGAAATAAGAAATAACTAACTAATATCTTCTAGATTATCTTATTATTAATCTTATTAAAAAATATTTGTAGGTTTATTTAAGTTTATTGACCAAATAATTATAAAAGAAATGATATTTTTTGGCCGAGTTATTTAACTATCCATTAAATTTGTTTTAATTAAAATTTAATTCAATTTATGTTTATGTAGAAATATATTAGTATACGCTTATTTTAAAATTAATTTGTTCTTAATTGTCTCTGATCTGTGGTCCAAAGCTCAATCACAGTAAGTTCCTGCCCACGACATTGTCTTGTATAAAAAATCAAGCAAATACATAGTTTCGTGTCAATGGACTACTATCGATTGTTGTTTAGTATATTCCTTGTTTGTGTGGATACGCAGCACGAGAGATTTGCTCGTAGTTGCGCATGGATGCCCGCTTTTACCAACGCTCTGCTAAACAGAATATATCTTACACGTTTCACGCGACTCGTAAAAAAGCAAGATAGCATTTTTTAAGTACACACAAGACGATCGCTTGGATTGAAATTTGTTTTAAACATAGAAAACTAATACTCGAATGTCTGGATGTGATTTTTGTACATCTAACGTGTTCCGATTTCTTTTGCAATCATATGGAAAATAAAACTGTTTGGATAAAAGAAGATTTGGTCGACACAAAATTTTTAAATTTAACAAGAGATGTAACTGTGATTAGGATTAAATAAAAAAAAAATAATTATAATTCGTACAATATGCACTTATTATTTTCATACGTATTTTATTCTTCATATAAATGATTAGTGAATTATAGCAACAAGGAAATTTGCAATGATGGATTGCGGGTTCGATTCTAGCATCGAAACAAATTAAGATATAGCCTTTTGATACTTGATCCCAGTTTTTTCTACTGTTCGTATAATTTGTGTTTTATTTTTTATCCTAATGTGGTGCGATCTGTGAGAGTGAAATGTTCATTTATATTTTTATATTCTGTATCTCAATAGCGGGTAAGTTATTAACTGTGAGGTGCAAGGCACAATAAAAACAGTGATGTAGATCACTGTTTTATTTTAAATATATTTGATTAATATTTTTTTATTAACCTTTGTAGTTTATACGTTGCTGTTTCATTTAAAAAAATAAGTGATTTGACAAACATTGTCGCAACAAAACGTAGGCCGCGTTTTCAGAAAATACTCAAATATTACACCTGCTGAACTAAAAACATATTTTTATTAGACAACGAATTTTATGAAATGTGTGATTTATAATATTCAAATAATTCCTAAGTTTATAAAAAAAATTATACTGCTGTTGCGATGCGAAAAAAACTTGAATTTAAACGATATGTTCATTACCGGAATGAACATATCGTTGAAATTCAAGTTTTTTTAAATTAAGTATATAATAATTATTTTATGACACTCATTGGCTCAGTGGTGAAGCTAATCCGTTTTGGTCAAGCCCGCTGGGTTAATATCCACTCATCCAGAAGTGGAAAGGCAGCGTGCCCAGCAGTTAGATATATGGGCTTTAAAAATAATTCAAAATTTCCAAATTTTAACTTAAAATTGAATTACTTGCCAAGACAATGTTTAACATGTGAATGTACAGTATAGCCTTGCTTTTGGTGGGAAATGCAGTCTAATCCTGCCTGATGAATAGATTGTTGGTTGCACAAACGAAATAGCATCGTGACAAGCAATCGACGGCCGTGACTTGGTGCTAATTAATCTTATTAAAATAATTTATTTTGATACAAATGTTTATTGCTAGATGTAATGGTCCCTCTAATTCGCTGACTGCGCGGTATAAGAGTGTATGGGAGCAATAATATTCAACAGGATTCAACAACTTTTAGACTTTTTAATTTTTTGTTTCTTTTGTGAAATTTAGATTTGTGGTATTTATACATGGAATTCTTTTGGAAGTCAGAATATTTAACTAAAATCCGCGACAAGCAAACTAAAATAATGTTTTTTTTACTAAATGACGTGGATTTACAGGGAACCCAAACCAAATGTTATCGAAAAAAGGTAACTCTCCACGTTTCCACCATTGTCAACAACATCAACACTAAACACACACCACCACTCTTCCACAATGTACAAGACACGTGTTCCGCCTTGACACCAGGCATCATCAGGTATAATAAATAGACTACGGAACACAACCATTAAGTCAGTGTCCACATAGTCCACATATTTCCGCAAGGTAACGCCTGATTCCATTAATCATGCAATTATTTTATAAAATGAAATAAAAAAATAGGCAGAATACAAAAACGGATGTTCAATAAGGTGAATATAATAAGGTAAGTGAGGTATATTTTGCGTGTAAATTGTTCTTGGGAAAAACGTTTCATTATAATCTTTGTATCGTTCGCTGCCGACAAACGTGATGTCCATATATGACGTCATCAGACACAAATTTTACGTGTTTTACGTGTTTTGCATAAAAAATTTTCATAATTTTTTTTTAATTATATATTCACGCCTATCCCCCGCAGGGCTTGGCAGAGACCACAGAGCTCCATCCGCTGCCATTCATCTCAGCGAAACGGCTCGTCATTGGTCGCTTTTCGCCCTCGTGAGAATGAAAATTTTCATAATTTTTATTTAAAAAAAACGTATATGAAAACCTTTTCACTGTTAATGATATAATCTGTGTCTTAATTGTAATTTATTTTGATTCAATGCCTGAAATAAGTAGAATAAAATCAAAATAGGTACTTAACAAACACCTACACAATCAGAACGGCGTTGGACAAGCTATTACATTGTATGAATGAAAAACGGATGTGTCAGTCACAGGTATATGATCCTTGAGTTACCCGAATCGAATTCACAACGTGACACGTTTGGGCAATTGTGATTTTTATTTACATTTGACATCGCAGTCATCTGTTATGCTAGCCATTTGTTAGATTAATGTTTAATTATAACTGGTAGGTATAACTTCTTAAAAGTTATAGAAGCCTTACAGAATTTTGGCATCAAGTGGTATTATTTAGCTATGTAACCGTGTTTCATATGCCGAGTGCAGATCCGGAGGCCCAGTTTCTTGACCCTTTCTTATAGAAGAATAATCTTCTGTTGTTTTCTCTTGTCCTTCCTTCCATTACTTCCTGCTTTTCCTCCCATTACTCTCTCTACAAGTCTACTCCTCAGGTAGGCGACGTATTTGTAGTGCCCGTTACTATGCCCAGTACTCTGTAGATATTTAGACGATACGCTCGCTCGTTTGCCTATTGCTTGCAAAAATAAATTGAAATCTATTTATATTAAAATGAAACAATAAATTAGATATCAGACATACTGAGTAACGGATTGTTAGTGTTAAAAAGATTACGATTTAGATTGAAGTTATCAATCATATATTGGAAAGAGAGGTCTGTCTTCTCATTAATAAGGACATGAAACATAATATAGGTACATACGAGTATATCCCGCTGTTCGAAATGGATTTGAAACCTTCATCATCATCCACATAACCGTTACTGTCGATAACTAGACTTTGGCCTTATCGAAATTGGGGTTATTTGTTAATGCTACGCTTGTGAGACGGATGAGGGATCGCAAATTGGATTTTATTACTAAAACAGATATTGTTGTCCATCTTCTAGTATCTCCTGGTATGCCTCCATAGTCGCCTCGTAAGTCATTGACGTAATTAAAAAAGGGGTGAAACTATTTTATGCCGAGTACTAAACAGCAAGAAACACATATCTCTAAAATTCAATATTGTATAATAATAACTTAAACATTATATTTCCATCCTGATAATTTTCTATACCATACGGCACGTGAGAGGTCATTCTTTGTTATCAGTCCGCATTAATTGAAATAAGTGGCAATAGGCTGGTCACGTTTTTCGCAGCACCCACAATCGTTGGAGTAGATGTTACAACCCGTAGAATGCTGGAATGGAGATCATGTCTTGGCAAACGAAGTAAAAGACACACCAGTTAGATGGAGAGCTGATCGACTTACAGAAACTGGATGCATATATTGCGTGTAGTCTAAGGTCAGGCTAGGCGGTGGATCTTAGGGCAGGCCTATCTTTATCCTTTTTTTATTTTAGAGCGGGCAAACGAGCATGCGGGTCACTTGGTGGAAAGAGATAACCGCCGCCCATTGACATCCATATAGACATATTCATAAAACATCTGTTCAAATGTTATTAATATGACTAACTGAAGCATGAGAACAAAGGCGACGCAAGATATTTTACATTGGGAAACACTTTTCAATACGTCCTTACATTTGATGATTTGATGTTAAAGTGCAAAATATAACATATGAGTAGCATTAAAAACCTTTCTTTACACGGGTGATGCTCTAGCCTACCATTGGCTTTGACTAGTATAACTTAGCTTTTATATCAGATTGGTTACACTGCTATCGACTGACGCAACTGAGTTTGAACTAGGTCTGAACGTTTGTGTTTTAAAAAACTTAGTTACCATTCTCTGGGTGTAATTTTTATCAATCTAATGTAATTAATTTAAATTCGCTTCCAATCGCATTGAAAAAAAAAATTGTTAAAACAGGATACAGCCTTCTGTATTTACGCATATGTTTTAGTCACTTAAATATATCCTGCGCAGTTGACACTTCTGGGTTTTCTCAGGAAAATACGCCGTAACCGAATCTTCTGGAACAGGGGTGGCCAACCGGACGATCTCGACTATCAGTACTGTTCATCATGATTATAATAAAAATAGTAAATAATCTTGTTGTACTTTGTTGTTATACATAATAAAACAAACAATACTTCTTAAAAATTGTTTTATTTACTCAGTTAAAATTTCATGTGAAATACAATATTACAATGTGATAAAATTAGAATAAGTAATTATTGTGAACTTTTATTACAATATTACAGAAACATCCACTCAGTTGTTGGTTATTAAAGTACACATATTTTTTTATTTTTTATATATATTCACGCCTATTCCCCGCAGATGTTGGTAGAAGCTCCATCCGCTACGATTCCAGCACACCCTCTCCGCTTCCTCCACACTCATCCATCTTTTCATCCATTCTTCCTCTCACATTCATCGTAGCGAAACGGCTCTTCATTAGTCGCTTTTCGCCTTCGTGGGAATCTGGTCGTGATGGGTGGCGAACCATGTCGCCGTCATTTTTCAACAAATTAGGTATAGGTACTTTTATATGGTTTCACATAACTGCTTATATAAGCTTGTTTGTTTAAGTAAATATACATGTTAAAGCTTTTAAATGTACATAGTTGATATAAAGTTTTACCGTGTCATAGTTAATTGAAGAGGAGAGCTAAGAGCTTGCGAGTTAAAAAGACAACTACACAACGACAACCAGAAGTCATATCACAGTTACTGATTTTTTGGTGATTTTTAAAATAGTGAAATCGTCTGTATACATAATCCATTGTCAAATTCTCTGATTATTTTAATATAGTATAACGAGCATTGTATTAAAATGTTGCAGTAAATATATAAAGGTATGAGAGACCTCGAATTGTTTAGTCTGTCTTCGCGGTCCCGCTCAACCGGTCGCGAGTTGACCTCGCATAAACGATTCCACGTCTTGTTATATACGTAAGTTTCACACTATTGTATTATGCGCGTGATATATTAAACGTGTAAGAATTGAAACGAACAATTATAATAACCATTAACATAATACTCTTGAAAGTGATCATCATAGTACAATTTATGTAACCTGAATCGTTCATAATATAGAAATTATGGTTATATACAAATAAGAAAAGAAAAAACTAATTATTATAGTTCGTTTAAAACCCTATAATTAGATTATAAATGTATTGTAATTAATGCCTCGAAAATATTACAGTGCAAAGTGACCATGTTTGGCTACTTTACACAGTACTACGGTTTGATTTAAAATATTTTTAATATAACACCACTAACTGTTGAATTATTATATTGTACTTACTCGATTAGTAGAATTACTTAATCAAGGAGGAAATTGAATTGAATATCTTATTTTTTTAAGTATTTAATTGGATATTAGTAGCACCAACACGTCTGAGAATGATTAAATAATTATTAGGTATAATACGATATAAATTGGTATAGTAGTGTAAAATTAAGCATCGATATTAATATATTTCAAGTGTCTTTTCTCGACTTTTATATGTTAATTAAAAATATTGATATCTTCACTTTAAAATTAAAAAAGCGATATTTCCAATTTCGAGAAAATCGTTAAACATAATCAATAAAAAATCAAAAATCTTGTGAAATAGATATCTGTTTTTATTACTATTTTTAATATTGTTTATAATGTAACGGTTATATTGTTCGTTATCCGTTTATAGTATAGAATATGTCGTATTGGTCATTTAGGCTCATTGGGCGCAGGCGCAGTCCGGCAGACCTTGGGCGGTCGCAGAAAAACTCATGACTTGCCACATTCTCCTTTCTCACCACTTCGTATTAAATAAAGGCCTTTGAATCGGAAGACCAGTTTATGTATTACATACTTCAATTACTACTTCCTGTACAAAACCAGAGAAATGTTAAATGTATAAATTTAATATTTTTTTTTATTCATTTTACATGTTTTGATCGATGCATATAGTATTCATTTTTTTTGCCTTTAGTACACATGGAAAATATTTATAAACCCACATTTCACAGAAAAATTCATTATATCTTATCGAGTAGTCATACAACTACGCATGTATTTTAAAATGTAATTCAATTAGACATTTTTCACATACGAATTATTGTTAATAAAAAAAGTTGTGGTAACTCGGTTGTTTCTGTGTTTGATATCATTTCTCTGGAACGCAAGTGAACTCATTCAAATATTTGTAATGTCGCTGATGCCGTAATATGTTTACAATTAGGCTAACCTTAAAAATAAATTGAAAACAGCCTGAGGAAATTGTACAAATCAGCAATAACCTAGTTGTTTAGGGGTAGCGCTTATATTCCAACGAGATTGTATTTGCCATTGGTCTACTGATGTAAACCATATTTCTCCAAACACAAGATTAGTTGGAATGGTAATATAAAAATTCTAGTATGGTTAAAAAATATTTATTATATTTAATATAAATAGAGTAGTATTTAAAAATAAGACTACTAGAATATTCTAGTAGTCTTATTTAAAACAAAAGCGAAAGCAAATTAAATTGCGAAGTATAAATAGTTTTCAAAGACATGTGGAATCTTCCTATCAGAATTGGAGATACGTAGCGGACTATAATTGTAAATCATGACAAGAGACAGAATGAGTTTGTCAACGAATTAGGAACAGCTCAAAGAGTCCAGTTTCGGATATTAATTTCCCTTATAAATGAGGGGTCTTGTCTTAATTTCCTATACGACAACGGTCCAAGCTGTGGTCTCCACCTAACCTGAGTACTCCTAGGATCGCTATTAGCCCTTCACTGCTTTTCTAGACCGAGCAATCTTCGACATCGCGTTTTCGTCGTTGCCGTCGCTCTTTCCAATCCGCAACTTGCGGACCTCCTACTGGATAATCCGGTGTTGTGTGGATCCTGGATAGTCCACAACGCTAGTCTGTACGAAAAAGAAATAAATTATTAAATAATTAATAAAAAGGGAATCATAATTAATGTAATCTCTTATGGCAAGCTATTAAAACTGCTGATGGATGTGACGTATAGGAACTATAATTTTTTTTGAAAATAAAAAAATAATTATTTACGGAAGTATAATAGTTTTAAGATTGTGAGCACCATTCATATGTAAGTTTTTTAGTAATTGTATTTTTTTTTATAAAGAAATGACATTAATTAATTCATGTAATGTATCGCTATTGTAATGTCGTACAATGTTGCGTAACCGTTCTCGTCACAGTTCCCAAGCCATCCGAATACATAACGAGGCAGATCAAAGTAGATAGGGAAGAGATGTGGGTTCACCCATCTCGTCGTTTCCCAATAACAAGATCATCCGCAAAAAACGTGAGTTATGTTTATTGCAGTTTGTGAGAGTTCTTAAAATGATCTTAAAATGATGTCATAACTAAACTGACCATTTTTTAACTCAAAACGGGACCCCTTTCATATTAATATATAATTGCTCAAGTCTGTTTGCATGTCTATTATGTTTTCGATTTTTTACGATGAAATTTAAGTTTACGATGAAATTTCGTATGGAGATAATTTAAGATCCAAGGTCAAACTTAGGCTACTTTTTATCCGGAAACAATAGTTTTTACAGGATACACGCTGCCGCGGGCAGAAACTATATACGCCAGTTAGCAAGTTAACAATTAAAATAAACACAACTTTTTAATTATTTTGATTTAATTTATTTTGAATAATTGCAACCATGCAGGCAGTCTTTTCATTAAGTATAATTATTTTTATTATAACAAATTATGAAAAATAAATCAGCACCTTCATTAAAGCTAAGTTTCTGTGATTGTAATTATTATTAAATTATACATATGCGACATATTTTTTTAGTTATATCGCTCGTGTCTGCCGTCCTTATTCTAAATTTTCGCGCGATTTCGGAATACGGAACTATTTGGCGTTTCGGTTTTTGTTTGAGGACAAAGGGACAGGTGGCCGAAAAAAGGGACAATCCCGATTAAAACGGGATATATGGACACTTTAGTCATAAAGAAGTTACAACATTGTAAAATAGGGTTGCATAGGATTCGTTGCGACCATACTCGGTACTTTCGTGACTTAATTATATATTTGTTATGTCGATTATTGAGCTTTTCGTTGAGTTTTTCATTTTTATCTTTAAAAAGAAGAATAGCAAAGTTTTGTAATTACTATAATTATAGTTCTTCAAAAAAGGGTTCATATCAGTGGTACAATGATAGGATCGAAAGATTTTAAATATCTACTAACTTTTGAGATGGTTAAATATACCTTCATCATTAAGCCGTCTTTGTATCATATATTGTATATAAAGCTTTAAAAAATAATATATGTAGATTGATATTGAAAATATTTACATAGCTTTGTTACTTTTGAGTTAATCTTAATTATAAATGATAATGCTCTTCTGCTAATTTTCTTCTGTAATTACGATAAATACCAAAATACCAAAGTTATAATAATAAAATAAACGTGTGATTAATATTCTTCCGCTAACGGTTTCTAATTGATAAATTATTGGCTTTTATGAAAAATATTTGTATTAGATATTTTACCACAATATCTAATACCGACATAAATCTAAGGAATCTATCGAAAGCAGCTTATTTGAAATTCTAATACGCTTGGAGATATTTTTCATTGGTCCAATCTAAATTTAAAACTATTCTTAGCACCAAAATCGACAAACTTATAAATATTATATTTAATTAAAACTGATGGCAGACGATCGCTAATAAGATAAGCAGGTATAACGAGAGATTTTAATACTGCGTTGTATTTCAGGTATCAAGATGCGGGTTATTTCTTTTATCTTCACTTTAACTGTGGTATCGGTATGTAGATCTGCAACTCCAAAACTGCGATTCGCCTGGAAGGAGGTAGACTTCGTATGGGACTCACCGACTCAGCGTGACACCGCCATCGTAGACAAGCACTTTGTACCTGCTCACAACCTTCCCCTGGGCTTAGGGCGATGGAAAAACAAATTATTTGTAACCGTACCAAGGTGGAAAAATGGCGTTGTGTCATCATTGAATTACGTGGACGTAGATGGCGCTGAAGACCAACCATTGAAACCTTATCCTTCATTAAAAGACAACTTAGTAGCAGATACAGCAAAGTCTTTGCCGTCCAATAACTCTATCATATCAGTGTTCCGAGTTTTTATTGATCCTTGTGATAGGCTTTGGGTAATGGACTCCGGGTTGGCAGACATTTTAGGTGAGTAATATTTATTATTTTATGATTTAAAATTTTAAAATGATTTTATGATGTAAAATTTTTTCACTTAGAACATACAATATATCACTAAGTTATTATATAATCATCACTAAATAGGTATATCTTAGGAAGAAAAATTTGCCGACAATGCAGAGGGAGTATTCTTTTAATTAATGTAAAAATCATCTTCCTTTATATTTTGCAATATATGTTAAGTCGATTACTGTCTTATCGTTAGACATAATGAATCATTGCAAAAAACGTTTTAGTCGCGAGGTCGCTTGGGAATATACTTCAATCAACGTATATTCGTAAATGTAGGTACGAATAGAATCATCAAACAAGATGGAGGTGCATCTCGGTTCACCTCAATAATTTTAATGAAATCCTTCATCCATCTTATAATTTGAACTCTATGTAATTTTATAGTTTTTTGGGTATTAATTGTTATTTTCGTAAAGTTTGAAAGGTGATAATTTTTTTATGCTAAAATAATTTTAGTTCCTGTATCTAAACAAATAATTCATGTTGTTTTCGGGAATAATAATGTATATATATACAAATTACATGTGTATATATTTATACAATTGTTTAAAAATATATTATTATTTATGTACATATAATTTACATTGTTTTTCAATTAACAAAACAGTTCAGCATCTTCATTAATATAAATCTTGAGTATTTTTTAGAAACATTACCAAAATCAGCATCAGCATGCAATCAGCATGATTTTGTAGTAAGAGTTTTAGGGTTGCCAACAGAAATATAATCATCCTAAAACAGGGCCGGACATAAATCTGCATAGTAATGGTTGTAATCGCTAACACGTCTACCCAATGTGTTATTTATGAATAAATTCTATATTTCCCAAACTTTATCCTTATACTTTTGTGGTGTGTAGAATTTTTCAGCACACGAGCTTTAGTCAGATTTATTATATTAATTATTAATGTTTTTATAGGATCACCGAATCAAGTGGCAGGGCCGTCGCTGGTAATCTTTGATTTAAATACCGATCAATTAATCCATCGGTATTTTTTCAAGGTTGGAGACATGAAAGAGGATTCCTTCTTCGCTAATGTTGTAAGTTTTCTAACGTAATTTTTAGGTATATTATTACTCATGTTTTTTTTTAATTACCAAAAGTTTCTGAATTAGCCCGAAATAAAGGCGTTTTGTGTAAAGCGTAATCTTTGAATAATGACATCACCGGGAGACACTTCTACTTAATTTACATTTATTACAGTAGATTTTATCTTATCCTAAAGAGGAATCTACGAATATATATTTTTACCGTGTGTACTAAACTGAACTCCTACGTTAGTTGGCTTTTCAAAAAATGTGACTAGCCAATTGCCAAATTTTTATTTTTTATTTATTTATTATACATTACATTATTTCTTTACATTGTTATATATAAAAAAAACGTTATACACAAACTTAAATTAAGTTTTTTCGTATATCGTCGTGATGAGGTGTATAGTGGGTGTGTTTGCGCAAATCGCGTAAAGTTTTTGCTAATTAACAGCCTGTGGCAGTCCTAAAGTCCTACTACTACTGGTCATAGACGCACCTCAAGATGTGTCAACTAGTGCGATTATCGGCTAAACGCTTCGATTTATGCTAGTATTTACTTTTTCTTTTTAATTATTGATAATAAATTGCAATAAACTCATGTTTTATTCCAGGTAGTCGACGTTGACAAAGACACTTGCGATAACGCTTTCGCATATGTCCCGGATTTAGGAGGTTACGGTGTTGTTGTATACAGCCTTAAACAAGACGACTCTTGGCGCGTATCACATCATTATTTCCATTTCGAGCCATTGGCGGGATCGTACAATGTAGGCGGCGTCGTGTTCCACTGGACCGACGGGGTATTCGGTCTTGCGCTTTCCGAACCAAGAGAAAATGGGTGAGTTGGTCACGTAGTGATAGACCTTGATACTATTCGTGCATACTGATTGTAAATGAACGTGTGAACATTTGTATATACATATACAGGCGAAGAACATAAAACGCAATACAAAACAGATATATTTACAAATACGTAGAATAAATCCGGAAGTTTTATGCTAATTACGAGTATATCACATTATATTGTGATATTTGTCTCTATAATAACTCAAAACGAGTAATGATTGCACTTCTTATTTGTAGGCCTTGTTTATCTTTTCTCTTTTTGTTTATTATTTTTTTTTTTATTAGAAAACTAGTAATGTTTTTAATATTACTATAATTAATAGTGCTTGTACTAGGAAATAGTTCTCATCAATAGTTCAATGGATATGACTTCTCGAATAATTGCGATAATAATCGAGTAATAACTACCTAGTTCGATAAAAATATATGTACATTTCCCAATGCAGTTTTTACAACCTCTTTCAACAAATATTTTTTAATTTTGTGTAGATTATAATTTTCGTTCTCGGTTTCGAGCAGGGTCATCCTATTTTACTTCCCGTGAGAATGGTATGAGGTAACTATGGAAGGAATAGACACTGCTTCTAGTCTACTGGTGTAGATTAGAAGCAGTGTCTATTTGAAAATAAAAACCAGTTTACGATCTGCTCTGATCCCACTCTTTGGATTAGTGCAATACTTCTTAATTTTGAGGAAAACCAATGTCCAGCGTGGACTGTTACGGCTGTATTGATGATAGTAATCGCACTATTTATTAATCATCGCACTACTAGTAGTAAATCATGATAAGTTCAATTTTAGATAAAACAAAATAGGTCAATACATAGTCAAAAGGTAAAATATACATTGTCAAAAGATATACATAGTCAAAAGATAAAAGCTAATATAGTTAAAGATTAAAGCTAATAGCTAAATCTAAGAAAGAACAAACCTTAAGTCGGGCTTGTATTTTTTCTGCCATCGCTGATTTATTTATCTGATTGATTTTTGTTAGTTTAAATTATCTGATGCTAGTAATTTTTTATGAGGATCGTGATAGTTTACAGCTCTCTTTTTAACAGGCATTTTTTTATTATTTGTCAATTTGGTCAATGTTTTCTGTAATCACGATAACAGAAAATAATTTACATTTTTTATAATTATTTTTAAATTACATTTTAGTTTCATTATATTTCTGTACTTTAAGCTATGAAAATATTTAATTGAATATGATTTTTCACAAAAGCAACATGCTTTTCAAAATTGACATTGGCCTAAAATTTAATTTTATTATGAACCCGAACTGAGGTCAGCTGTACCGAAGGTTGTATTGTGAGCTGTTGAATTGTAAGCTGTTGTATTGTGAGATTTTGCAATCTTTTTAAGTGTTTGTGGGTATCACTGAATTGTTTGTTTCAGATATCGAACTATGTTCTTCCACGCCTTCTCGAGTACCAAAGAGTTTTGCGTGTCCACGGAATTGTTACGCAACTACACGCACATCGATAAGTCTGAGGCCTTCCATGACTTTAAAGTACGAATACTAATATATTGCAACCGTTAGACACTGCGCGTGATAGGATAAATAATTCACTGTTAATAGCTTGTACATTACAATAGTATGGATATATTCGAAGTAATCGGTTAACAGCTAATTTAAGAGAGAAAGACCATAGACATCAATAATATTTTCATATACATACATACAAGATTTAGAGGTTTATTTAAAAACAATGTTTTGATCGACAGATAGCTGAATATTTATTTGATTTTTGAAATTTAATTATTATAATTGTAGGGTATATTAGCTTTAAACTAATGTACGGCTTTTTATATTAATATTTTACAGATGGTCTAGCATTTGAGAGGAATTAAATTCAACAAGATAGTACCTGTTATATATTTACTTTACATGACTATCAATCGATTTAAATAAGTTCGAAAATTGATGTTGTTAACTTTTCGTATATATTTTACGGAAAATATGTACTTCCGGCAAACAATATTTTGGAGAATACGCGGAATATAAAGTTTGTTATATTACAGATCAGTAAGATAAACAAAATTTTTTCTATGAGAAAAAACATTGAGTAATTGTATGTCATACATATCTATGTACATTCATCCCGATGCGGTAATCGAACCCACGACTTTTGACTCCAAAAACGATTAATTTGCTAATGAGCCGATTGGGTTGTTATACTTCTTAGACTTTATACGTTATATAGATATCATCATACGATATTAATTGTAATATAGGCCAAAAGTATGCGAGCGGAACTGTAGCTACTAGTTTTTGCGTAATAAATCGTTCTTAATGTGATGAACAGTAACTATTGAGATTAACTTGGAGATATTGCTCATTTCCTTTGGATCGTAGTCATTGTTAGAATGTTTTTCATACAGAAAAGAGATATTTATTCATCATAAAAAACTACGGCATTCTTCCATAGAAGAGTTAATTAGATTTATTTGCTTGTTGAGCAATCTATTGTTTGCAAAGATAACAACAGGTGTAGATTACACTACAGCATTTTAATGGGGAGGTCTGTGCTCAGCAGTGGCACATATATGGGCCGTTAAAAAAGAGCGTTATAGCTTCAAGTTCTAAATAGGCCATAAATATTTTTTGCAGCCCTATATATATATATATATATATATATATATATATATATATATATATATATATATATATATATATATATATATATATATATATATATATATATATATATATATATATATATCACGGGGATCCCTATATCTGGAGGAAAGGATATTAACCAACCACGTTCGTCGAATGCGGATTTGCGGAGTAACCAGACTCGGAATAAATATCTATAGGCCATACATATATTTATCACGATCGAACCCGCGGACATTGATTCGTAGGCGACAGCTTCGCTAGTGAGCCAATTATTTATTTATTGATTATCATTGTACAGTTTTTGGTATAAAAACGGGCTGAATGCCGCAAGGTATTCTCTGCCAGTCAACTTTTGGGTTGATGGTTTGGGAAGATTAAAGTAGGAACAAAACTAATAAAAATAAATAATAAAAATATTGTAAGTATTTAATTCGTTTATTGATCAATAGTAGAAGAATGATTAAAATTTGGGATTTTTTTTCCGGTTATGTATATAGGACAATCATACGTCCTTCTTTATTACATTGAAAAGTATGTATATAAGTATGTACATATTTTTCACGCCAATTTACATTATCAATGAAGTTGTATTTTATTTTATTTTCGTAATCTCATATTCTTTTCAGTCATTCATTAATTTATATTGTTTTAATTCTATTGAGGCATGATTTAGAGATTTTTTAAATATAGTGAAATGAAATAAATGCTTGTATCGTAATTTTCGTAATAGTAAGTTCACTACAAAGGTCTTTACTTGAGTGAAGCCTAAATTATCAATTCATTTATAATTTTCGAGCAGCCCCTAGTTCAAGGGTTCCCATCATACTCCCTACATTACCACTTTGAATGGCGATGGAAATCCATTGGACAGGAACGACCCGGAGCGAGGGTGGAATCCTTTACTTCGCACTCGACGGCCTACTTTGTTGATTTATTTTAAATATATAATAGTTTTCTAAGTATTTCTTTCGTTACAGCTTTTAGGAGATAGAGGTGAGGGCACGCAGGCTTCAGCAAGTTTCTACCACCAAAAGACTCACGTCCTATTTTACACCCAGGTAAACATAATAATTATTATTTTTTGTCTGTCAAACTTTCTTTTTAATCGGACTGATATAGAATACAGGACTGAGGACCCCTTTTTTGACAGGGCTTTCACAAAAAAATATGGAGGACATTGAAGGGAGGGTTTTTACTTTGTGAATCTTAAATAATACAAAAATATTGGATTGAAATATTAAATATTATATATATATATATATATATATATATATATATATATATATATATATATATATATATATATATATATATATATAATAGATAACAAAATATAAAAATCTATAAATTTGTCAAAGATTAAGTATCTTATTTTTTTAATTTCTTCTTTTTTTATATTTTTTACATTTCACACTTATAATGTGCTGAATTTTAATATATAAAATTTATTAGTTGCAACTAACGGATCCGGAAACTAGAAGTAGTTTTATTTACGTAGTTCATTGTCCTCTAGTTTGTGTTGGAAATTTTGAGCAAAACAAGTATAATCAAACTACTAGTCAATGACCAATTCAATACGCAAATATGTGCGTAATAAATGTTTAATATGATATCATATTTTAGGAATTTCCCACATGAAAGTAGACACTCGTTGTTGTGTTTAAGATTTTAATCTAATCATATTAAATCTAATAAGTTTTTGTTATTCTTAATTTAGTGTGTTGTAGTTATTCGACAAATTATTTATATAATATTTATCTTTTTTTCCATACACCATAATTTCATGAAAATAGCTAATTTTGGTGATATTTACGAACTAATACGACATTGAAATCATCAAACAGGAAACCTACTCTTTTCTTAAAGGTCGATAACGCTTCTGCATTGTCAATGGTGTTGCAGATGTCTATGGGTGGTATTGGCTGCTTTCCATTAGTGGTATGGTTATCTGTCCTAAAAAAATGAAAACTTGAATATTTAATTTTTTATGTCATTAAAAGATTAGAGATTTTGAGTGAACTTTTAATGTATTGAGTACAAATTATCGTAAATTTTTAATGACTAGAGAAGCGAAGTTATGTTCATATTTAACTTTTGTATTATAAATATGTATATGTACCAATTATAATATATTTTTTATTATAATAGTATGTTACCTCTACATCTTACCTAACACCGATAGGTTTTATATACATATTTTGTGTGAAGGCTATATTACCTCGATTGGATTCGGGGAACCATTCTAACAGGAAAACATTTTCGAAAGGACTTTTTGTTTAATCTACTTACATTAATATTCAACCGTTGGCTAACCGGTATTATATTTGCATTTCGTACAGGCAACAACATAAAACTTACACTTAAAAAAATCATATAAAACTTATTGTTACGTATATTGCCTTGTTCTTTTAGATTTTATATTGCATGACTATTTTTAAATTTTAGGAGTTTTAAAAAATAATGGATTTGTAATATATGTTCTAATTTCCATTAATTATATATATATATATATATATATATATATATATATATATATATATATATATATATATATATATATATATATATATATATATATATATATATATATATATATATATATATATATATATATATATATATATATATATATATATATATATATATATATATATAAATAAACTAAATATTATATAATATTACGTAGGAAAAACCATAACCTATATTGTTATTGTATATTAAAAACTATTTTGATTCTTATATATTTATTATATTATTGTCTCATTTATAGGTAAATCGCGATGGCGTCGGCTGTTGGAACTCAAACAAACCCTACACGCCTGAGAATAATCCATTGATCTTTAATGATACGGAACTTTTCGAGTTTCCAAACGACTTAAAGGTAAGTCTTTATAAATTAATAATGATGATCGATGAATATTTTATAGCAACTGTATGTAGAATATTTACTTATATTAATGATGCGGGGTAGTGTTGATTTCCGTTATTTTCTTTTTAACTTTTTGTTATAGAGGGTTATCATGCTCAGACAGTGTGTGTGATGTTTGGTTACTAGCCGAATAGAGCCACACCATCTCTTCCCATAGACGTCGTATGAAGCGACTACGCGAGTAAATACCGTAGTATTAGAAAGGCAACTATCTATCTATCTATCTATCTATTTTGAAGGATCACACTGTCCAACAACGCGTTACTATTACAATTGTACTACTCAGACGATCGTTAGAACCTCGTTTGTGGCATAGCCGGACACACCGCGGACAAGTGCAGTGCAGTCTCAAAATCAAATCAAAGACAAACCGATATAACCTTCTTTTACTGAAGCGATATAAAGCTTCCTTTTTATCTTCAAGTCTTACAAATTTTATTTTTGATCAGGACACATAATCTTCCTTCCCGACGTTCTATCATTTTTAAGATTACCCCAAACGAACTAAAAAAACGGAAGTTTGAGTCTGAATTTCGTGCAAATAAAAAATTATAAAAGAAGTTATGCCATACTAAACTTTACGTACACTTAATTTAACAACAAATGATATGTGGGAATAAAATAATAACAAGGGTTGTTTTATTTCATACCCAAAACGATATCATTAATGAATTCATTACACCCATGCAAAAACTATCAGCCCGCGGGCCCTGAATACGGTAAAGCTGTTAAAGCCAATAGGCTACCAGCATTAACATCTTCGAATCCATGCAAAAACTAGTTCCGTATCACTAAGCACCATGATCGTTCATTTTTTAAATTTATTTTTCTTGTATTTTAAAATATAACTATCGATTTTTTTCATATTAGTATTTTTTTAAAATTCTGGTTAATCGTTCCAACTAAGCGTATGATACTTATGCTAGGAGATGGTTTAAATTAGTAGTTCAATGGAAGATACGAACTCACAACGTTTAGCCTTTACAACTAAGCTACTGCTGTTTTTTAAATAAAATATTGGATTTTGCAATAATAATAAATATTTTTAATATACTATATAAGAGAAACTGTGAGTTGAAAAATATTATGGACCGTATAAACACCATAATGCAATAAGATAATGTTTAGTACCTTGCCATGTCGTAAATGTTGGACACGCCATGGGTTTATAGTGGTGGGGGTGTTCCACTTTGTTCACTGGATATGTACCTAGTCTTAAATAACATGAAGTACGCATTATGTACAAAAATATTATTATGATTTTTTCATAGCCTCTTTATCTCCCAACGCTGAGCGTGGGCCTCCCTATTTCTGGATAAACGAACATTAACTTACCACGCTTGTCCAAGACTGATTGGCGGGGCAATCAGACTCAGAACGAATATCTGAATATCATAAATTTATCAACATAAATTTATCAAAAATTTAAAAACCCGCAATCATTGATTTCGAAAACTGTATCTTCGCCACTGAGCTAGTTGGGTCGTTCGTTTTGAGTTTAAAAATTATTGAAATATATTTCCCATTTCTTCTTTTTATTAAACACATTTAATACATATCGATTAAATTATGTAGATTTTACGATCGAGTATATTAAAATTTTAAAACAACTATATCTCATCCACCGCTTTAAGTTCCACGTCTTTTTCAAAACTAGGCAATGCTTAGATGTTGGATGTTAGATGGTTTCGGGGATTATTTACCAACAGATAACTTTTTTTTTGGTTGATTTCTCTCTTCTATACAACAAAATTTAGGAATGTTTTGATGTTACCAGAATTCTTATTAATTATTCCACCGAAGCTAATTATTAGCTTGTGCTAAGAAAAAAATTGGGTCACATAAATAGTCCAATGGTAGAATTGAACCCAGGACATCAGGTCGTGAGCGCAATTCTTACCAACTGAGCTATAATTAAATTTCATTGAAATCAACGAAATTCATATATTTCTTTTTATTTCAATAATGCCTGAAGAAAAGCGAATGCTCGAGTTACCGTCTGTTTTAATTGCTATTAAATAAAAATGCAAATGATTTTATTATTATATGTTATTTTTCTTTCATTTGTATTCGTATAACGATTTGTATACGAGCGTAAATGAAAAAAAAAGCTACTTAAGAGAGGCTTATTTCCAACAGTGGCCTAATATTATATTAATAATGTTGTTAATAATGAATATATTATGACTGTTATTTTGCAGGTCGACGCCGAGGACACATTGTGGATCCTAAGTGACAAGCTACCACGCTTCGTTTACAAGACACTCGACCCCAACCAAGTTAACTATAGGATCTTTAGTATAAACGTCGCCGACGCTATCGCTGGCACAGCTTGCGAATAAGACACATAAATTTCTTGTTTCTGATGTATCTTATGTTTTGAAAACAGGATATAAAAGTATGTACAAATTTCATCCTTAGAAGTTAGTGGATAATGTTGTTATAATATATTGTTTTATTAAGTGTTTAATTCTTATTATTTTTTTAAACATTAATAAATTGATGAACAATTACACTAAACGTACAAGAATATGTCACTGTACATTGTCTAAGAAATTAATCTTAAGTTTTAATAAACATAATTCGAACAAAAGTATAATAGTGGTTTCAATTTCTATTAGGTAAGTACTAAGTCGTCATCATCATCAATAAAACCGTAACAGTTTGGTGTTAGACATTCGCTCCCCTTTAATTCGAGGGGTGCTTCCGTTATATCTGCACTTGACAGGATAAAGGATCGGAGATTGATTTTTATGACTTAGGTTGTAGTTGCTGCCCACCTAGTCGTATTTACATCAACGCCTAGTATGACGCCCACAAGAAGTGGAGTGGCCTACGCTATACCAAAAACTTCACAGAAAACTTCAAAGTAAATCGATAATTTTATTTTAAGTGATAACCAGCTCTTAAAAAAATAAACGACCTGTGTACATGTTATACACGTTTAAAAACTTTATAGCAGTTTCTTGTATAGCAGAGTTCAACATCTCAACTGATGGTATGTGTTCACATCGTCAAAGGTAATATAACTTTTTATTTGAATATATTAAAACCTTTTATATTATATTACTTCTTTTTAAATACGTAATTATAAAAATTAAAAAAGAAATTGTTTTATAAAAACGAAAACATTAGTTCGACTGACGTCTTTCGATAGACATGTCACTTTTACGGAATAAGATATTGAGATATAAAATGTAAATTGATATAGTGTGAATAAGGTATGAATAAGATATAAATGTACAGTGAATAGAAAAATAAATTAATTTTATTTGGAAGAATGTCATTTACATCGAAGATATAACCCCCTAAAGTCCGTCCACAGTGCTTCTCCATCTTTAGAGGGGATCTAAAGAATCACTGTGGACGCCCTCTGCCCCACCTCGGGGACATAGGACCATAAGAAGAAGAAAGATGTCGTGTGTCGCCGTAGCAGTACGGCTCGCACGCCACAGTACTACAAATGCCATCTTTTCATAGACGCATGCTTGGTTTTTAAACACCTAAATGTCAAAATAGTTTGAGTATACTGCAGGTAGGTGATTCCAAAGTTGCACAGTTCGTGATAGGAAATTGTGATTGAATCGTATGGTGGTGGACTGCAACTTATAGTTGGATGGTAAAACTGTGTGGCTGTTAGGTAAGTTATAATTTATTTAAAAAAAAAATTAAATTAATATTCAATATTTGTTAATAAATATCTTTTAAATTGATAAAAAATATGCAAATAAAAAAGACCAGATGGAATTTGAAAAATGTTGAAGAATGCTATAGGTATGTATATACAATACATTGGCCAACCATCCGGTCTGTTGGCCAAAATACCGTTGTAGCGAGGTGGTGATTGCTAACAATTGACGTAAAACCAAACAATACCGTGATCAATAACGTGTTTTCGTATCGGCCAAGACTCATTTCGGGTTTTTAAGTGGAATAAAAGTAAATAAGATATCGAATATTCGTTGTTGCACTCGGATAAATTATATAATAAAATTCTTAAGTTTTAAGGCTACGTAAGTAGAACAATTGCCGTATTTGAATAAGATGAAGAGATTATTTTTGATCACAGTTACCTTATATTATGATGCAATAAAACTTTATGAAGTAGGTGTTGATGCATTTGTTCAACCATTCACTTTATTGAGATTAGATTAAATCGATGTAGTACAATAATTAGACTCTATGTAAGTCTTACTCGTTGATATATTTATGTATAAATTAGTAATACAAGTATCCGGAGGCCAAACTTTTTTCTACTTCCTTTAGTTCTTTTTTCCCCTCCTTTTATCAAACGCATCAACGCAACATGTCCTTGGTATTGCAGATGCTCATAAGGAGCGGTAATTACTTACCATCAATTGGTCCAATTACTCGTAAGCCCACTTTTTATATAAAAAGAAACATTATTAACAAACCTTTTTCATGTAGGTATGTAGGTTATAATTAAATAATATAGATAATTGACTTCTCCAGTGCAGGTTGTGAAATTATTTGTTGTACCGTTTCGGATTATTCAGAATATATATATATATATATATATATATATATATATATATATATATATATATATATATATATATATATATATATATATATATATATATATATATATATATGTACATATGCATGCATACCTGCTTAGTATGCAGTAGAAAATATCTACAGAATGTAAAGAACCATACACTAACTTCGTTTGTCTCAGACTGTATATTTTTTTATGTAAATAGACAATTAGTTACCTTGCATCATTAATGTCTTGCTTTCAGAGCTGAGGATAACGCATTTGATTCCTATCTCAGAACACATACCATTATGATCTACAGATATTTGCTCCGAATCTAGTTATTTGTTCGTGTTTTGCACGAAAAACTAGTGAGGGATTGCAAGTGCAGGATTTTAATAAATCCTATATCAAAACCAAATATGTATATATTCTGAGTTATTTCTTAATGTTCGTGAGCTGAGTTCGTTCTTAATGTCTTATAACGCGCAAATTATGTTATTACATCGACACAGATAACAGGTTGGGCATCGCTCTCTTATTGTGTTGCCTTTGTTGTGTATCAGTCATTCTGCAATACGTTCTTAAAGAGTGCTGTTCATTCAGA
This sequence comes from Baronia brevicornis, assembly GCA_031353405.1. Classification (NCBI taxonomy): domain Eukaryota; kingdom Metazoa; phylum Arthropoda; class Insecta; order Lepidoptera; family Papilionidae; genus Baronia; species Baronia brevicornis. The sequence goes on from JASFAT010000695.1 coordinate 92,286, forward strand.
GATGGCGACAAAAAAAGAAAAAGTCGGGATTGTGGGAAGGTAAACTGATGTATATTTATTATTTAAATACAGTTAAAAAAAAAAGATAATTAGTAGCAAACTAATTGATTAATTGTTTAAAGAGATTTTTAAATACTTATTGTAAAATTTATTTTTATTTAAATTTAAAACGAGGTATTAAGAAAATCATATTATATTAATATAAATCATTTTAAAAAAATTTTTTTGGCTATTTATTTATACTAAATTGTTAAGTAAATATATTGGAGAATTATATTGTAATGTTTCAACGACATTTTGATAAAAATTATTTAACTTTATGTACTTATTATATATGGTACACGAGGCGGAATTAATATTAATAAAAATACTAATATTGAACGTATTAAACAGCTAAATTTCTTGTCAGTTTTTACCTGAACAACAACAACCGAACCAGTAATAGTAAGATAAGAAATAAATTGACGATTCAAAAGAACTTGTCAGCAGTATACTTAATTATAATACTTTCAATTTAGGACTCAATAATTATACCTACTGATTTTTTAAGACCAGATAATTATCTTTTTTTTTAGTTTAAAACCATCTTGTATCAATGTTGTTTACGATAAGACTTCAAAACACTTTCATTTTTTGTAATATATACTATTAAGAAATAGTATAGTTCTTGATCTCAGTTTTTCGAAATATATGTTTCACTTTTTTTTCTAAAATATCTAAGAGAACAATTTTAACTGACGAGGACCTCAGAACAATCGACTAGTCAAGTCGAATACTTTCTTCAAATAGTACCTACAAGCATTTTACAATATGTAACATAAACTTCTTTAGTAGTATCAGCTGATCGTTGACGTCAATACTTTTATTACTAAATCGAACCGGCGTTGTATTTCTAAGTAGGTATTTAAGTGAAGAAATTCTTACCGTTTCTTTAGTGAAAACACTATTTCATGTTTGTAATGTGTTATGATCTTAACTATTCTATCGATATTGAGCCACAGTATCACGACAGTAATGTAAAGGTTACAGTAAAATCAATTCTAGGTTACAGCCTTAACCTAAATAAGTTTACTATACTCAACAGTGTACATAGAATAACTCAAAGTAAATTTTAACAACAATCGGTACCTTAGCTCTTATAAACTATTCTGCGGTTAGTTAGTTATACTAAAATAATAAACAATTTTATATTGATATAATGTTACATTGATATAATTTTATATTTACACTATTGTTACGTATTGATAACAATTAATCAATACGTAACAATAGTGTGCTGTTGCACACTGACCTCTTATAATTGAGAGGTCAAGCATCTTTTACAACCTGTAGCAGTTGATTGCTGAATGCAGGCCTTACTCTAGTATCACGCTGATCAGGAAGATTGTTAACTGTACTATAGAACTAGTCATTTCACTTGAAATGACTATTTCTCCGTACTTTTATGCCTAGCCTAGTTTTCAAGATGGTTGTACCGTTATAAGTCGGCCGTCAAAATTTTGAATGTTGATATATAGGAAGAACTACTAGGCGCAAGTGAGGTCGATGGTTAAAGCGATGAAATGTTAATGCGACTTGTTATATTCTAAAATTGCAAAGTGCCTAAAAAAGTATTGATAATTATTTGCTTGCAACGTTAGCCGGGTAATAATCCATTTTTTATAATTATTTTTATTATAATATTCTAAATACTATGAAAATAGCTTTTACTGTCGTTATTAACTGAACCAACATTATCATGTTTTACACATTTTCATTACAAATAGCTCGAGTACCTATAGCTGGGATATTCTGATTGTGTTTGTTAAATATTTAACGACATTCTTATTCAGATAAAGCTATCACAGAGTGCATAAAGGTTATATTGTGAATGGAGATAATTAGATTATGTAAACTCTCAATATAATATTTTGATGGTGTTGGATGGTAGAGGTCAAGGTAAAAATCACTATAAACTTGTTTATCTATTATATATGTACAACAATAATAAAACCCAATCAACGGAACAAAATATAGATGAAATAAAGCAATAAAATATAATAAAACTTATGATTTAACATTATTATACCTTCACGTACTGAGCAATGCTTACATGTCCTTAAAAAAAAGTATTTTGGATATTAAGAATACATACATATATTTTTATATACATCTTATATATATGTATTAAGAACTTTATATAGTTAAAAAAATATAGTTAATAAAAAAGGAGGTTTAATTATTTTGAAAATTATATTTTTAATAGTATTAAATAAAATATAACAATAACACCCAGGTTAATAATTATTTTATACATTAATATAAAACTTTCAACTTTTATTTTTTTATTTATTTAAAATAATAGGAAGCTAACATGACATGTATAAAAAAATTAATAAATATATTACTTTTAACATAATTAATATAATACGTAGCACACATATGGGATAATACCATAAAAATGTAACGCAGAAAAGTAAGTACAAAACAAAATCAAGAAAATAATATAAAAATAAAATGTTTAAGGAAAGGCCGGTTCGTTAGGTGTTGTTACTAGCATACATACCTGCTTAATATGCAGTTAATTTTATTTTTTAAAACAGGAAAGAGACTATAAATACCAATATCACTTACATTAGACATTGTAACTTTTGGAATTTCTATATACTCGTATTAGAGCTGGTAAACTGACGTCAATACTACATCCAACCCTTAATTATAATTTGTATCTCAGTGTGAAATAAATAATATCTGTGTATCTTATACCATAGAGGTAATTCAAACACTAGTTTCATGTTAGTTTTGAAAAACGTTCCTGTAATTTAATTGGTGATATAGGAAGATTAAACTTAACTACGCTATCCTTATTATATCTTTTCTCTCCTTGCTAGGTCGTTATATAAAATACAGGAAAACAACATTTAAATACTTGTGTATTTGCGACATGACTTGTGTTAATTTACATATAATATATACATACATATCTAGTATATTGAGATAGATATATTTATGTATAATATATACATACATATCTAGTATATTGAGTAGGTATTTTAAATTTCCAGATTTAATAAAATATTTAAATTCATATTTATACTGAAATTGATATACCCTATGCAATTTTAGTGGTCTCATTGGACGATCATGGGCCATGTTATTCGCTTCAGTCGGCTATCAAGTCACCATATTCGATATCGTTCCAAAGCAAGTTTCTGATGCTCTAGAGGACATCAAAGTGCAATTAAAGACTTTAGAAAAAGATGGTCTTTTACGCGGTACATTGACAGCTGACCAACAGTTTCAATGCATCAGTGGTAAGTAAATTAAAAATGCTCTATTAGTAACTAGTTTTTAAAAGTAAAGTTTTAAGTATTTTTTTCATAAATACATAAAGGCGTGTTCAAATATGTATCTACACATATTAAGAATTTAAGATGTAGTCGTCTATAAATATCCATTGTAAAAAAGACGTCATATTCTGTGTATATGTTATACGTAGTCTACTACAGGGTATACTGGTAGGCCTCCCTATGGTGTACTACTTTATATTCAACTGTACACGTTGCACTCACTGTATACAATTTCTGTTAGGCGCCCTACACAGACAGATCTTTGTAGCATCTAGCCGAATGACGTACCGATGATCGTTTTAAATCATTATTTTAAACAAATATTTGATCATATTTTTGTACCACATTTGATCAAACATTTAAATAAACATTTGATCAAATATTTGAACAAACGTTTGATCAAATATTTGAACAAACGTTTGATCAAATATTTGAACAAACGTTTGATCAAATATTTGAACAAATATTTGATGACATATTTGCACAAATATTTGAACAAACGTTTGATCAAATATTTGAACAAACATTTGATCCAATATTTGAACAAACATTTGATCCAATATTTGACCTATCATTTGATCAAATATTTGAACAAACATTCGATCAAATATTTGTTCAAGTATTTATTGAAGTATTTGTTCCAATATGTGTTCAAGTACTTGTTTAAGTATTTGTTCCAATATGTGAATGTGTTCAAAAAATACTTGAACATATACTTGAGCGGTCAAACGGAAGGAGTTCTGGGCTGAAATTTCCAAGCTCTCATCTCATACAATCAATTTGTTAATTGTACACATTAAAATGTTGTTATTTTAATGTGTACAATTAACAAATTGATTGAACACATTAAAATACAGCCTGTATCAACATTAAAATACAACCTGTATTATAGTGATCATTGTACCACGTGGCAACATTAGAAATAAAGAAAATAAAATACTTTTAAAATAATAATTGATAGATTTTTTTTATATGAAGACAAAATGGTAAGTAAAGATGTAATAATGAATAAAAAATTATGCGAAAGCAAACAAGTGGAAAGAGCTCGAACAAAGGTCGTTAGGGATGTCAAGGCGCTTCCACAGCCAAAAAAAATATCTCGGGCGATACTCCCCTCTGTAGCAAAGTACGAAACGCTCGCGTAGAATTGAGGGCCCCGATAAGCTAGTTTAACTTTTAAAAGTGGGATTTTAATATAAATTTTATGTTACACCATTTAGTTGCTTTCGATTACCTTAAAAGGTCGTATTTAGAACTTGAATAGTGAAGTCAAAGTACTTTCCTCCATAGGTATAATTTTAATAATTGCCTTAGAGAAATCGTTGTTGTTAATGTGATATCAGAGTAAATTATATTCAAGGAAACATCTCTCGATCAAAACATAATTGATCAACGTCAGATCCTTAATTTATGTATTGCTAAAATGAATAACTTTATTAATCAACTTTGTTATTTATTTATGGGTTAACTAAGCATATAAAGAAATGTGTAGTCTGATAAAAAGAATTCAAAGCCTCCCATAGACATTTGCAACACCAAAGGCAATGCAAATTTTCAAATCTAATGAATATAATTAATAAATATAATTTATTGAATATAATTAATGAATTAAATTTTTTATCTAGTAAATTGATTATTATGTAATTATAATTTGATAATTATATAATTAAAATTTGTGCAAACTACCGTAATAAATAGAGAAAAGGAAAACTAATACAAAATATGTAATCTTAGTATCATGCTTATTTGGTTTCAGATAGAGTATTATTAATTAAACCATGTGTTTGATAATATGCACATATTTAATTGAAACACACATTTATGTTAGAAAGACTACCTTGCCCTCACTTGCTGTAGTCAATTATTAGATAAAAGCGATAAAATTTCCATTCTAAATTAGGTAAATATGAGTATAAAAGAAGTTTTATCGTGTACATACGAGTATATACCATAGATATAATCACGCTTGTCTCCTAGTAGGGTTAGGCAGAGATCACAGATCTCCATCCGTTACGATTCTGACACACCTTCCTCGCTTCCTTCACACTCATCCATCTTTTCATCCATCCTTCCTCTCACATTCATCGTAGCGAAACGGCTCTCCGTTCATCGCTTCTCGCACTCGTGTGAATCAGGACGTGACGGGTGGCTTACTACGTCACCGTCATTTTTTAACGAATTGGGTATATTAAGATTCGTCATAGTGAATCCCACGACTCGCAAGGAAGGATGGAGGTCAGCAGAGCCCTGCATGCTGAGGTAAGGCACTATAGTACCCGAGGGAGCCCGATCCCGGGACGGTCGGCACGCTTGCTACTAAGCTCGCCCCTAGCCACGCGTCCTTTAGCACGGCAGACCGTGGACTGGCGAAGAGGAAGGAAAAAGGATAGAGAAGAAAGGAAAAGGCAGAGAAAGAAAAGATGGATTTAGACAGGATGATAGGGATATGATACTATCGCAACGGAAGATGAGGAGTGATACGGTAGTGGGTCGAGAGGTCGGGTACCCGTGTACCAATACTATAAATACCGGACAAGCGACTAGGCAAAGATATAAGAGTATATCATATAGGATATAATATGTGAAACATATTTTTTAATATTTTTATACTTATATTCCACGCTTGTCCAAGTTGGATTAGTGGGACGACCTTACTTGTATAAATTCCTGTACGTCAATACACACGTAACGCCCGCGACCGTTGACCGCACATTTTCATTTCTGAGCCAATTTAATACAAAGCTGTTAAATTAGACAATCCTAACCAATTAATCAGACAATCTTATACTGTAATACAGTATTGTACATTCTCAAGTATCTGTATCAATATAATAAATAGATTGAGCAAGACAAACTACTTATACAAGCGTTATAAACTATGACGCTTCTAGATAAGTACTTTTCTATCTTCATTTACTTCTTATGTGACGATGCAAATGTTGCAATGGCCAAGTATTCGCGTTCAGAATTAAGAATAAAAATTTGTATAAGCCACAGACTATGTTCCCTCTAATTTTTTCAGTCAGTGTGTGGTTTAAAAGTATATGTAAGCAAAAATTTGCAAAATGCTTGTGATTGCTTTTGAATTCACAACTTTAACTTTTTGTTGTGCATAATGCAAAAACGGTTGCACAAGTGTCTAAAAATTAGTGCGCGATAGCGCACTCGGGCGGCTTAGGGGACGCTACAGATATTATTTTGAGTTTAATGTTGATGATGATGTTTGTTCATGTTAGTCTTGTTAATTCTAATGGTACTCACAACCCGGATAATCCTAGTACAAGGCTATAAATGTTATGTGTTCCTGAAGAAGCACGACGATGACGGGATATTTAAGAGACGTGCATATATGTCTACAAACAGTCGGCAACGCATTTGTGAAGTTGCGAATGTCGCTGAGCGTCGACGATAATGTAAGATCGGGCATACCTGCCATACCTGCTCGTTTGATCTGCTAAAAAATGAATAAAAGCATTAAAACACTTTTGTGTTCCAAAATTAACCTCGCATCCACCTGTTACACAATAGTGAGTACTTTAATCACTATAAATTAATATATTTGTATTTCAGGTACAACAACTTTGACATCTGTGGTCAAGGACGCGTTATTCATTCAAGAATGTGTACCAGAGAATTTAGATATGAAAAAGAAGGTGTTTCTTAGTTTGGACAAGGTAGTGGACGACAAAACGATCCTGTCAAGTTCTACTAGCACTACACTTCCATCTTTGTTCTCCGAAGGCATGAAGCACAAGGCTCAGGTAAATATGACATTAGGTATAATGTTTTCTCCTATTTAATAGGAAGCCAACGAGACATTACCTCATTAACATCCTATAGCAGTTCCCTTCTAGACGTAGGCGCATCTCAAAGGAGAGAATCTTGTAGTTTCACGACAATCGATGAAAATAATTATTTAAAACAAAAAAATATTTTCCCCTCTGTCGTTCAAACAATTCCAGAGTTAGACTAACTAGTTATGGCAAAAATATTGCTGTGCCTAAGTAGGCTTCAATAATACATTTACGTTATGTCAATTTATGTTTATCCCTACAAATATATTATATGTAACCATAAGCTGTGGATTTTGTATTGAAAATGCGGTTGCAACATTCTTATGTAAAAGATCTGTATTGTTCCGATAATAAACTAAGTTGCTTTTAAAATAAATTAATTTTATCTATAAAATGATAAAGTTGTGAATTTTATAAAATGTTTAAGATTTTTCCGTAAAGTTTTTGATTTCTGACGAACAATAACTTTCTTGAACTAAAACTGCTAATATTTCGTTACAAATGTAATAAAAAAATAATTTATTTTCTCACGCTTCAGGTCATCGTATCGCATCCTGTAAATCCACCCTACTATGTTCCTTTAGTCGAAATAGTGCCGGCGCCTTGGACTAAGCCGGAGGTGGCGAAGAAAACAAGAGAAATCATGTTGGAGATTGGTCAGGAGCCAGTCTCATTGACAAGGGAAATCGACGGTTTTGTTTTGAACCGCATACAGTAATTGATATTTTTATTACACATAAGTATAGTATATGAGTTATGTGTTCATAAAGCTCATCTTTTCATAAAAATCTATGACAAAATTCAGATCTTCCACGTAACCAATTAGTCATCATAACTATACATGATAAGCGGATGGTCCACTGTTGTATTTCTATTTCAGATATGCGATTTTAAATGAAGTATGGCGCTTGGTAGAAAGTGGAATTGTAGACGTGAAAGACGTGGACAAAGTTATCTCTGAAGGTCTTGTTATGCGGTATGCCTTCTTAGGCTCCCTTGAAACGGCTCACTTAAACGCTGAGGGAATGGAAAGTTATATAGAAAGGTCAGTTGATTATAACTCAAAAGTAAGAAATAAGAGAATATTAATGAACCTGTGACTGACATATTTAGGTAATATATGAACATATCAATAATTACGAGGAGACACTGTAGACTACCTAGTTTAAAGTTCTATATGGGATTCAAATCAAGATTGGATATTAGATTGAATGCCAATATCAAAAGAATGATTTAACAAGAAACCATTAAAAATTAACGTATTACGATATAAAAGTATTGATAATTTGAAAACTTTGAGAAAGCAGACTCTTAAAGTATCTTTTTTTGGAAGCCTAACATTATTGTCTTGTTTAAATTTATAACTAAATTACTTTCTTCTCTTTTATTTGTTTATAAAAATAGCGAGAAAAAGAAAAAAACAAGTAGGTCACGTGATTATGAAGTGTTCATCGCCACCTATGGACATCCTTCCTTAGCGTACAGATAGAAGGAAGTTGGACCTCTGAATTTCCCCTACTGTACAAACGATATCGCAATACTACTTTTTAAAAGCGATAATCCATGAGGGTGTGGTATTTCCTCGTTCAAGCCAACCTATTCATGCATAGCTATAACATTATTTTTATTCATCGCTTTAATGGCAATTTTTCCTTTATCACAAACTTGTAGTCAACTGTTGGACATAGATCGCTCTAAGAATAAGTTGTTCGTTACCCTGGGTGGGGGTAGGTCAGTTAACGAATGTGGCCATTGGCATCAACACCGAAATTCACGCGAATGAGGTTCACAGAAGAAAACCTAATTTTGAAAGTAATTATATATTTACATATATAATTACATCCTAAATTAGATGAATTAACAGATTTTTATTACCTAACCCCGTAATGATACTTTTTCAGATACGGAGATACGATTTACCACGTGAGTACGACGATGGGCGAAATCCCGCGGATGACGCAAAGTAAAAGTGCGGCTTCAATCTGCAAGCAGCTCAACGCAATGGTTCCATTAGACAAATTACAAGAAAGGCGCGCGTGGCGAGATGCATGTCTAACCCGTCTGTCCTTACTCAAAAAAGAGATGAACAAAAACTATAAGAACTAACATTTTTATGATCGTTATACATATTGATTGAAATATATATTTGTGCTTTACAAAATTTCAAGACACATTGTTTTCCTTTTAATTTAAAGGTCCTTGAAGTTTAATATAACCCACTTCTAAATATTGAAATGTAGCATGTGTATAGTAATTATATACTAAATTACAAATGGTTGTATTGTTATGCCTTGCATTTCCAGACTGTGATGCTACTTTTTTTTCAAAAATTTGTACTTCGATAAAATTTTAGTTAAAGCTTTTTCTTTTCTTTGATAGCAATTAGTTAAAACTGCCATCAAAGAAAATGCTAGTGTCAAGTAAAATACAATAATATTAAATCTTTTAAAATGTAACTAGTAAGTTTGTCACTTTACGTCTTGATAAAATGGTGGCTATTTTACCAAAAACTTCTATAGATTTTTTCAGTCAACTTAAAAGGTAAATAAGTAATATGAGATAAATACACCCATTTATCTCATATTACTTATACACCTTAATTGAACTATACCTATTATACAATACGCCACCATAATTAAACAATATAACTAATAATAATATAAGATTATAAAAATGAAATAAAAACAACTTTACTGATGAAAGTTGTCTTATGGGAGCTTAAAAACTGGTAACCGAAAAAAAGAAAAACTGAAACGCTGAAGAGAAATTTATATTTCCCTTTGTGATTTACTACAGTACAACAGTATTTTTAAAAAAATAAGTGACCGACAGAGAGTATGCAAATCACCTAAAAACAAACAATTTTTTTTCGACAGCATGGTAGTGCATCTCCTGCAACCATGCTATCGGAAAAAATTGTTTCTGTAATCATTTCTGAAATCGAAATTACTATCTAGTTATTTCGATTTCAGTTCCCTGTCTCAAAATTGAGGGATGTTTCCGTAATTCGCACGCTTTGCGAATGGACATATTATACTGTTCTAACGGTCTGAAATTAATTTCGTTAGCTCTTTCTCAGTGCAAGCGCAACTAGGTATGTAATTTTATGCTAGTCAAGTGGAATCCGTGTACACGGCCCACGGCTGTTTCCTTATTTTTATACTATTTTGGATTGCTTTACTAGACTGTTAATGAGATACTTCTAGATTATACGTTTATTATTCTATATAAAGTTTACCGTAGTCATTTAAATGGAGTCCGTATGGAACTCGATCACCTCGCAGTAAAAGCTTGGTTCTGTAGTGATTGTTATAAAACCATAAATAATATATAATCTGTCAGGGCATGAAAGTAATCGATGAAAACCTTAGCTATAGTATTAGGTGCGAAACTAAGTGCTCGCTGTTTTTTTTATATAAATGAAAGTTATTCAAAGTATTGCCCATCGCCAGCTACAACTTTTGCCCATCTTTCTGGCAAAGCTCGAATACCGATACAATAAAAGTGTTCGTCTTTTGAGGCTATCCACGAATCTGAATGAACTGCTGATCAGCCAGATCATGTGCTATCAAACAAAACAAGCAATATCATATTATTTTCTGTGTTTTATTAATGTTTTTAACATATGTTTTTGAAACTTTACGTTCATTCCTTAATAAATTATAATATATTTCTAGATTTCCTGTTATTCAATCTGTAGTGTAATTTATAACATTATAAATTAGTAATAATCGGTAAAAATTAAAACATTAATCGCAATATCTGGGAAATATGGCGAGTGGGGTAGTATTTCCTATTTGAGCGTTTCCATGTGGGTTTTAAGGGGTTTGGCAACATGAGGCTGATCGTTGTCATGCAGTAGAATCACTCTTTCGTGCCTTTGCTCGTATTGCGGTCGTTTATCGCGCAGTGATCGGCTCAGTCGAATCAATTGAAGTCGATACCGTTCCCCAGAAATGGTTTCGAATAGATTCAACACCTCATAATAAACAACAATGACCTGGTCCTACCAATAGTGTATATTTGGCGGAGTCGACGACATAAAAGCATGACCTAACAGTCCCTTTCTTTTAACTACTAACTTTTAACTTTTTAACTTTTAACTTTTTTTGTTAACTTTCTTTTCCTTGGATTGCTGTAATTAATCCATTTTTCTAGTTGTTCACAGGCGAAAAAATGACGTTCAATGTCCCTTGAGTTCAAATCATAAGGAACCCAAGTTCCTTGCTTTTAAATCATTCATTTGAAATGGTTTGGCTGGTAATTCCTAATACTGAAGAAAGCTGTTCTTGCCTTTGGCATGGATCATTATTGAGAAAATTTAGCGTCTTCGAATGTTTTTGGCCTTTCTTCGTGCGGACAGTCATCAACATATAAATCACCCTCTTTTAAGCGATGGAACCAATCGCGACACATTGTTTCAGTTAGAGCAGTATTTCCGATTTTTTTAACTCGCGATGCGCTTCAGCATCCGTTTGCTTTGAATGAAATAAGAAAAATAACACTTCCCGCAAATGACATTTTAAATGGCACAAATTCAGACATTTTCACACAATTAAAAGTATATGACGCTACAATAAAATCACTAACGTGTCCTAGCGGTTTGTTTACCATGTGGCTAAGCTTGGTTCATGACGTTTTGGATATGTCAGAATCGGACAACACTTACTGCCGGAGCTATCTAATGAGAAACAGCGCGAAGTTAGTTGCGCTAACCTAACACTTTGCCATGTTCAAATAAAATAATAAGTAAGTGTTTTTACATTGTAGTAGGTAGTCTATTTCACTACTCTTTACATCTTAATGTTATGGTGGCTATTCTATCAAAATATGTTATGGAATTTGGAATGAATTTAAAAAAAGTAGGATATAAAGGAAATTTATTTTATTTCACTTCAATTCGAAGTCATAAAGGTGACAAATTGTTGATTAAAGGTGAATTTATTTCCGTTTAAGATTTCTTCCAGTATACTTATCTAAATAGAGAATATATTTATCATCATTGATACAAAAGATAGTAATTATTTTAATCCTCGCACTGACCAGCTTGGCAAGAGATCGCATGGTTTTTATTATTTGGGTAACTGTTGTTACTTGTCCACCTGTATTTGCTTCCATATTAAAAAAATGACATATTCCTATTACACGTTACTAACCATATATCAACTTATCATATTATTTTTTATGTTTTATTAATTTTTTTAGCATTTGTAATTAAAACTTTAACGTCTATTCCTTATTTTACTTTAGATTTCTAATTATCTTTAGATTTCTTCTTATTAATTACCTGTAGTGACATTATAAATTAGTAATCTGTGGTCACGATGTTTCAATTCTCACGGATTTATAAATTTATTTTATTTACCTTCAACCTTTGCAAATAAAAGCATAATTTTTATATAATACTTTAGTCCAATATGTATGGACGGTATATATTTTGAGAAATGTGTAAATTTATTTTATTAATCTTGTAATTTATCAGGTCAAGGCGCTTTGTAGGAAGTATAGTCAGTTTTCCAAATGTATTGTTTTGATAGATAATGGATCCAAGAATGTGCAGGCAAATCAGCAGTAGTGAAAGTCTTCCAGATGCAGAGAATGAAGAGTTTGAGGTGCCGAATATCATAACACAAAGCGAAGAAAATTTTTTCCTTGATGGTAGTTATGAACCACCTTCTGTTACATGGCTTGACGATGACCAGATTGATGAATTAGATCTTAATTTAGAACAAAATAATATATTTCATAGAGTTGATAGTGCAGAAATTATTTATAGAAATAAAAAGAAAAAATGTAAAATGGTAGGTAAATATGTTATGGGCGATATCTTGGGTGAAGGCTCCTATGGGAAGGTTAAAGAGATGCTAGATTCTGAATCATTATGTAGAAGGGCCGTCAAGATATTAAAGAAAAGAAAACTTCGACGGATACCTAATGGTGAACAGAATGTGCAAAGAGAGATACAGTTACTAAGAATACTTAGGCATAAAAATGTGATAGAGCTAGTCGATGTTATGTATAATGATGAGAAACAGAAGATGTATCTTGTTATGGAGTTCTGTGTTGGGGTTCTTCAGGTAAGTTTTGATGTGATGTTTTTATTAATTTAAAATATTAGTTTATATTAATATTGGTAAATATGGTGAAGATAAATAGCTTTCAAAATTTAAGGACATGCTGGAGTCGAGTCCTGGTAAAAAATTTCCACAGCGACAAGCACATGACTATTTTACACAGCTGCTGGATGGCTTGGAATATTTACATGGACAAGGAGTAGTGCATAAGGACATTAAACCTGGAAATTTGCTCCTCACACTAGATCAAACATTAAAAATTACAGACTTCGGTGTTGCTGAAGTAAGTATACAAATAGGTAATAATACTGTTGCCACAAGGAACCAAAACATATTAAGTATTTGAACAAGTCAACAATTTTGACGAGTGGTATATTACTTGTAGATAAATATATAGCATATGCAGTCTTTTTATAGGGATTTATTTGGTGGGAAAAAAATTAAATGTACCTACTTTTATTATAGGTAGTTTAGAAAGTATTTTTTAGGGAATTTATAAATGAGTCTTGTAGCAATGAAACCCTATTTAGCCTAATATTAGAAGTCAATGGTTTATATTTTTATTGTTAAGATTAAAATGATGCAAAAGTTATTATCAAAATGAATAAGAGAGAAGGATATCCTAGTAAATTGTTGTAGTATACAAGTTATTTAAAGATAATGTTGTTTTTATGGCCTGGCTGACATATTTATTGTTTTATCTCGAAACAGCTCATGTAAACTACATTTTTAGAGAAAATTTTTTTTTATGAAATATAAAAAAAATGGAATGTGAAATATAACTATCAATGTAATGGTATAAATTTACTTCTAAGATAGTATAAATAATTATTGCAAGAAATAGTAGTATACACAATTGTAGAAAATATTCTATACAAAAAATAAATTAGGTAGTTATTCAAATGTGTTATTCATCATCCCATGAAGGTATTTGCTATTTATAATTTCCCATATGACTTTTCAAGACATTGGATCTATAATTTCCTTGCATCTGTTCTTGTATGATAAACCGGTGATATTAGTCGGGAAAGCGAAATTATAAATTTATTAAATAAAATTATATTTGATAAATTTTTCAACTTAACATTTTATTTCAGGCTTTAGATATGTTTTCACCTGACGATACATGTTATACTGGTCAGGGCTCACCGGCTTTTCAACCACCGGAGATAGCTAATGGTGCTGAACAATTTTCTGGAATTAAAGTAGATATTTGGAGCAGTGGAGTAACATTGTAAGTATTAACTTAATTTTTACTATAATATGGTACCATAGAAGTGAAGTATATGTAAAAATAATTCAAATTTATTTTATGACTACAAACAGCTATTTTAATTTGCAAAGTTATAGGAATAACAAAAGATGTTTTTGTATAAATCATTTTAAATGTAAATGTGTTATTGTCACTGAGTCACATGTGACACTAGTTGATTTATATCTGAGTCATGCCCTAAATATAAGAATTGTATTGGATTTATTCAAATTTAACCTTGTTTTGTATTGTATGGATTGTTGATAAAAAACTATTAATTGTTTTTTGTGAGTGAAGATTACAATATATACTTATAGCAAAATTTACAAGTGAAGTAGAAAAAAAAGCCTCCTTCAAATTGTTGTTCAGTATTATTTAAGAAAATTAGAATGTAGTTTTTGATTAAATATTCCTAATTGAATTTTGATTATTGGGTTTGCATTGAATATTATAGAACTTATTATGCGTATGCAATTTTTATTCCAGTTACATTAAAATGTGGGTTATGAATTTTTGATTATAAGTACAAAATAAAACATTTAAGAGCCTCAAGGTTATTAAACTTCTTCTTCAGTCTTCTTGAATCGTAAATTTTTGGATTTTAATATACAATCATGTAAAAGAAAAGTAAATGTTAGTAGGTTAATTTAAATAATTGTGCATTAAGGTTAAATGTTTTATTGTAGTTAATGTATTTATTTTATTTATTCCATAGTAACCAGAAAGAGAAAGATTAAAAAATAAAAACAATTATTTTATTAACCATTACTATGATTAACAAAATTAATGTCAGCATTGAAAGATTGACATTCATGTATATTAATTTACCCTTTCTTTTGTATTACAAAAGCAAAACTTTGTGTTTGTACTTCGTGCTGTTCTTTCCTCTGAAGTTTGTCTATTTTTTTCATTAGGTACACCATCCGTGTGGAAGCCGGGGCGGACAGCTAGTTTTAAATAATTGCCAAACAATCGTTGGCGAAAGCGTTGTTTACATTTTTTTTATGAAATGCAAATTTTAAAGTTAAAAAAAGGTAATTAAATATCACCAGGTACAATATGACGACGGGCAGGTACCCGTTCGAAGGTGATAATGTATTTCGACTACTGGAAGCCATTGGACGAGGAGAGCCTGCCCCACCGCCGCCTTCGCTTGGTACAACACTTAGTTCTCTTTTAATGAATATGCTGAAACGAGAACCAGATTTAAGGCCTAACGTGCATCAAATAAGAAGACACGCGTAAGTTTATACAATTACCTTTTGCAATTCGTAAAATAGTTTTCTTCTTCTTCTACATACATACATATCGTCACGCCTGTTTCCCATAGGGGTAAGCAGAGGCTGCATCTCCATCTGCTATAAACTT
This sequence comes from Baronia brevicornis, assembly GCA_031353405.1. Classification (NCBI taxonomy): domain Eukaryota; kingdom Metazoa; phylum Arthropoda; class Insecta; order Lepidoptera; family Papilionidae; genus Baronia; species Baronia brevicornis. The sequence goes on from JASFAT010000695.1 coordinate 108,103, forward strand.
GGTATACTTTCCTTGCTTCCTCCACAGTCGTCACTCTCCTCATACAAGCTCGGCGGTTAAGGTTACTCTTGACGTGGTCCTCTACTGATCGTCCATCCACATCCGCAACGTAAATTCTTTTGCCAGTCGTCTTCTTCTTCTAAGAGTGCCTCTCCGACTTGCGAAGGTTGGCAGCCAATTTAACACAATTCTCCTTTTCCTTCGCGAGGTGTAGCAGTTTTCTTTTATTGCAGAGCGGGCAAACGAGCATGCGGGTCACCTGGTTCTGTACGGGCAAGGCCAGTTCTCCACCACTTGATATCCCGGTTCATTCCCTGCTATTACGTAGCCAAGACTTCCTTCTCCGACCAAACTATCTTTTGCCCGCGACTTCATGATCAGTGTGTCCCATTCCCATCATAATCATTTGCAACAATTTGTACCGGTCATGTCTCGTAATATGACTCGGGTAAGAAACTTTTCTACCTTTACCTTTATTACCCTCTATTTTTTTAACCTGTAAAAGTAATAAAAAATAGTTTTTATTTCTTTCAATGAACGATGTATATTCGACGTTCCGGATAATCTCAAAGACATAGAAATATATGAATTTGTATCACTTGCGTATTTGATACTTTCCTGTATATAACGATTTTTTTAGTTTTTCTTGTCGGCTTTATAATAAGGCAAATGTGCTTCTTTCTAAAATTGATCATGGCTTTGAGCCAACACGTTTGCACAATTAGGACAGTGATATATGTAGTAGAACCATGTTGCATTAGGTTTAGGTTAGATTAGAGGTTAACAATAATAACCCATTCACAATACAGACAATTTTTTTAATTTAAAAATGTATCATCAGAGCAAGTTCAACATTTTCCCAGAAAAACGGTAGTGTAGTCATTTGGTGAACGTAGCAGGTAGAGTTGGAGGTTCAACATTGTATTCTTTCCCAACTTCCTTTTACTTCCTACGAAATTCTTATTTTTCATCAATTCTTGATGGAAAAAAATAAGACTTCAAAGAAAAATAATCCCTTACGAGGGTGGTCTAAGGTCCAATAATCGTGCCTGTACAATCATTCTTGTATTCGAAGCATTCATAGTTTTTTATAAATGACAGAAAAATATTTAAAAAAAAATTTCATGTAGAATCCAGAGGAATTTGCTCGTTTCATAAACGTAGTGTGGGACGCCCTCCTGCTAGATGGAGCGACGATCTGCGCAAGGCGGCTGGCAGAGACTGGATGCGTGTAGCCGAAGATCGGGCTAGGTGACGCGCCTTGGGTGAGGCCTATGTCCAGCGGTGGACTGCCGCGGGCTGATATTGATATTGATATACGGAATCTATAATGAAGTGTTAGTATAGTAGAATAATCGACAGCTCGAAGGCAAGGCTCACACGTCATATCGTTAAGAAGTCGTTAAGAGTGTCACACAGTTTATAATGTTCATTTACCTATACATTTAAGTCTGTTTATATTATACTAGTACCTACTTTACTCGCAGTTAAGAAACAAATTTTATGTAGGTCGATTTATCGATAGACAATACAAAGGCAAGGCCAAGAGCATTTAAGAATGCAATGAAAATGATAAAACATCCGTCAATGAAATTGTTTATTTTTAATAATTTATTTTTATAAGGGTACAGACATTCTTAATATACATCTCTATACATCTTTTGTTACACATACATCTGTTTATCATTAGTACAGTTATTTACGGGAATTAATAATTTTAATTATTTATTTTAAGAATTGGTATCTTAATAGCCCTATTTTTTAACATTGTCTTGTATTATAGATTTTTTTATTTGAAGATTAAATAATATTTTATTTTATTAGCGTTCCAGTAAAATATGAGAAAGAGAAGTATTTAAAATACCGAGTTAACAAACTACATTTTGTTCTAATGACACTATATATTTCGGCAGCATTACCGCATTACGGCAAATTTGAGGGAGGCAAACCTCCAGCAGTGAACTTTTGTGGCTGTATTGTTCGATCAATCTACTTAACCATCTAAAAATTATTGGTTTTTGTCATGTAGTTAGAGCAGCATGAAATTTACGAGTAAAAAGTAATTTTATTCAAGCGACTGAATTGTAAAATTCAAATGTTTAAATATACTACTATATAACAAGGCTAACTTTCTACTATCGCAATTTACATCATTTCGATAGATACATAAATTATATGATGCAGGTACATATAATTTGTTATCGATTAATCTGTCTGTTATCTTTTCTATTACGTGCTCTCAATAGGCTTATGTAAGAAAGTACCTAATCGATTTAGTAATAAAAATCGGTTTATATCACAGAAATTTAATTTTAGGATTTTGTATGAAACGGTGCTGAAATTTGGACCTTGACAGTTCGTCTGTTCCACAAGCTCAAAATAGATCTGAAAGCTATGGACAGGACTATGCTCAGAGTTTCTCAAATTGATTAGTTGCGAAACAAAAAAATCCGCTGCATATTCGCTGACACCGATGTAGCCCTTCGAGTGGGCTGGTCATGTTTGTCAGAGAATTAAATCATTGGAATTGACAAATGTCAAAGAGTAGACTGCGCCTTGGCTAACGAAGTGTGCCTTCCAGGTAGATCGAGCAACAATCTTCGTAGGGCGGTTGGCAGAAACTGGATTCTTGTAGTCAGAAATTAGTGGGCCTTTGTGGAGACCTATGTCCAGCAATACACTGTCACAAGTTGATGATCTTCTTCTTAGGGTGTCTCTCCAACTAGTGAAGGTTGGTAGTCAGCTCTGAACATTTTTTTTTCGTCTCTAGCTAGGCTAAAAAGTTGGGAAGCACTCGCTGCCGCGGTCCACTCACGGATAATCCTTAACCACCCCTTTTTTTACGACCAACTTCCCTTTTCTGGCAGCTTTTCCCATCATTATGAGTTGCAGGAGCTCATGTCTAGGCTGCTTAAACTAATGTCCTAGATAAGCAACTTTCCTTTCCTTGATGGTTTTTAAAAGCTTGCGTTTCTGATGAACTCGTCGTAAAACTTCCTCGTTCGTTACTTGAAGAACTAACAAGCTGATGATGATGAAACTTATATGTACATATAAGATTTACGATTTATGTGGAGACCTTGCCAGTGTCGTATTCTGTATAAATTCAATATTTTCTAGTGTTATATTAGGTCGGGGAAAAAGAAATCCATTATTTTCTCGGTAGATGGCTGTAGTGATCGATATCTCGTAAAGTATCGATGAAACAATTTCAAGTTTATGCTCTTTATCAAGGTGACATTTTACACCAAAAAATTCTTTTGCTGTTTTTTGTTTGTTGTGAGCCTGTAACTCACAATTGAACTGTTAAGAATGGAAGTTAACAAAGAAAATTCGGTATATTTTACAGTTTTTCTTTGATAAAGGCGAAAATGTAAGCCAGGCCGTTGAAATTGTGAGATTGAAATATATACATATGACACTTAATGTAAAGATTTAATTTACGCATAATAATAAACAGCTAACTCTTCATAACTAAAATACATAAATACTTTGCAAATCAATACGAAAGATATATAGTAACGTATTGCAATGCGACTGCAAAAAGAACAGCTGTGACCGCTTGATAAGGTCTAAGCCGCAAGGTTGTCATATGGACGCGCAAACATAGATACGCTAATAGTTGGTTTACGTGTGTTTACTAAATTTAATCTCAAACAAAGGTCACATTACGAATTTTACCTTAATAATATGTTTACCGTTATTTAGGAGGGCTGCATTCATTATTATAATGTATATAGAAACTTATGTAAGCTTTTTCTTGATGCGAGTGTTAAGATGTTCACTGCTCTATACAAATAGTTTTGTATGAGGAAAAAGTTTTAGTTAAAGTTTGTAAAAGAAAAAAGAAAAGGTAATTGTTTCTTTGTGGGATAGAAAGACAAAAGTGTAAGTGTGTCACCCGATAGAAAACATTCGACGCTGCCAATAGACAATATCGTTACTGAAGCGTTGCTAACCTTTAACAAAATTCTGTAATGTATTCTTATTTTTAAAATGTCCATGTCGGTTCGGAAATACCGCTGAAGGCCATGGTGCGTGGAAAGAAATTTCCGGAAAAAAGGCATTTCTTTACGGCCAGTTGTGTAGTGGTGAAATTCCAAAAATACAAAAAAAAATTGGGAACCCCTCTACACGGTAAAAGATGCTACAAGATGAGATATCTCTCCGCAATCCCAAAAAGTCTAGTCTATTAAGGCCTCTGCCTATTGGCGTATTTTTCAGTAAGAAGTTTTTAAACAATTGATAAAACTTTGTTATCATCAACACTTCGCTAGTCCACTGCTGAATATGAGCCTCTCTTAAGACACGCCACTTAGCTTGATCTTCGACTTCATGCATCGATTTTCACATATACATACGTATATGTTGATTTATTTGAATTCCGTAACCATCGAATTGCTCTCAGATTTATAAATAAATGTATAGTATGCGCTGTTCGCTTCACCTTGAGCTTGGTTTGAGTTAAATCGTTCCATTTTCTATATTTATGCTGAAACTATATTGTTAGGTTAAGTTTTCAGAGCTAATGCTGCATGGATGAAAAGTTCTACTTTAAGACATTAAAGGATATATTATAATAACATAGTGTTATAAGTTAGTTTGAATGAGACTTAAATGAATCATTTACGTCAAAATATTTAAATAAAACTATATGTCTGATAACGACCTAATTGGTTCAGTGGCGAAGCTACCGCATTGGAATTTTAGTCGCGGGTTCGATTTCCGACTCGGGGTGAATATGTGTTTGGACTACAGGTATTTATTTTGAACATGGTGGGTCCATCCTTTCCTGCAGAAATAGGGAGACCCCGTGCCCGGCAGTAGAGTGGTGTAGGTGTGGTTTTGATTTCGCCACTGAGCCAATTCGGTTGCCACTAAACCAATTAGGTACAAAATCTTACCGACTTCATAATTAATGTGCGTGAAATCTATAATATTATAATACAATAGAATACATCACTGGTCTAATCTATATGAATTTTTAAATCACATCTATCTATGTATTATACTTTGAAATGGCATGTGTATATTATATAACGTAATTGTTTGTTGAAGTATTGCATTAAAAAATAACCCACCTTTTAAGGACACTTTACTTGAAGATATGCAAGGTCGCTGAGTTGGTAATTTTTTTACGAACTCATACGTACATAATAGATATGAATCACGCATTATGCATAGTGAATCAATGTAAAACTCTTTTCAGCGACTCTTTGAAAATTTAATCGAGATTTAATTTCATATTTGAGATTTTATTTAAGTAAGCGGTAGAGTCACGGTAGCGTGAATAGACCGGCTTGACAGGGGAGGTACTATACCCTCACATAATTTCTGCTGCAAAGTGCTACCAGTTGGCCGTAGTACCGTAATATAGCGTTTCTTCCGGTAGATGCTGGGATCCAGAGATCCAATTCCTTTCCTTCATTTCCTTCTCTCCGCCCATTATTTCCTTCTTTCCATCCCATTTTTCACATCTTTAAAAATAGGGAAAGTAAACTGCTTACTCGTTTGACTATTACTTTCATAAAAAAGTTAGATGTGTTACTAGTGTCACTATAGACGACTTGTGTGAACGAGCGTCGCCTAATAGTCGACATCCGAGTGACGACCTGTGTGTCTCATTCTCTGGTTTGTTATTACTCTGCGCACATATTCTGGCGCAGTGTTCCGTTCAGTGCCGCTACTCTGGTGGCGCGGTGGCCCGTTCAGCGGCGTCACTCCGACGGAGCACACTGCCGAAGGAAATGGGTTTATTCTAATTGCATTGTACATTGCCTTCCACAGTTGGGTACAAGCGCAACCAGCACTGGAGGCTGGCGAGCGACTGGTGAACCCCCGCTCGCGTCGTTCCGATGAGCATCACAACTCCACAGTCATACCGTACCTGGTCGAAAGACATTACGCGTCCGCGCAAGAATACTTCACCGAGAGAGACTTGAGGCACGGTGGGTTATTAATTTACTAAACTTATTTATTAAAATTTCATTCATAAAAGAAGTAGGGCGACTTCTTCTTCATCGAGTCAGCAGGCATCAGACGCTTGGAATTGTGCCGTTAACACCGTATCATCAGTTGCCATTATAAGGTCAGAGAGTAGGATGTCAAGTGAATCATTGTTTGTGTGCCTACCCCACAGTGACACACACAGTGGAGTTACAGTTTACTTAAAGCCATTAAGTGTACTCTTCCAGTATACTGTCGGGCGAAACTGAGAAAATTGTTTGGGATTTGTTGCAGCTAGTTAAAGTTCTTAAACTAGCTTTTTGCTTTAGTTTTCAAAAACTATTCACAATAAAACAAAAATAAAAAACTAAACAATATAAATACTTAATATAAAAAAAGCGAAAATGTAGTAAACCGAAAAATTAAAACATACCACCAGAGCCAAGCAAATTATTAATATTTCTGAAAAAATCGTTTCTGATCACTCAAAAACAGCCGGTTTCAACGCTGTACAAAATTTTCAAGCAGTATTTTTTTCTAATCCGAATATTATGCAATAATATTTTTGTGACATCTGCGTCATTTTCAGCACTTTCACTTTTTTAGTTAATGTGTATGTATCTACATAAAATAATATTATATAAATACATACTACTTAGATATATTATACATATAAATACTATAGATATGTACATACATAGTAACCCTTATTTAAAAAAGAGATTAATGTTCACTATGCAGCATATAATCTCATCCCTTGATTTAAAAAATCCTCGGCAAACGTAGTGTGGGACGCCCCCCGGTTAGATGGTGCGACGATCTGCGCAGGGCGGCTGGCTGAAACTAGATACGTGAAGCCGACGATCTGGCTAGGTGGCGCTTCTTGTCTCTCTCGCCTATGACCAGCAGTGGACTGCCGCAGGCTGTTGATTGATTGATTGATAGATTATTTGAATACGTTTCTGAGGATTTAAACAGTCGTTTTGGATAGTCATTTAAGATTATGAAAGTTACACGGTACAGATAATAAAAATTCTAGTACAACATAAATGCCCTTTTTTAATTTTGAATAGATAGTTGAGATCGCTAAGAATTAAGTATTTTTCGATTTTAAAACAAAATTAAAGTTGACCTTACAGATATTATAATATAATAAATTTTATAGATAAAGATAAATAATTTATCTGTAATTCAATTCAAGATTGCTAACAATTAGGTGGCAAGTTATAAGATATAAATCGAAAATATTATAATACAAACGAGTACTAAGTACGTTTTATAGAAATTACTTTGCATATGAAACATATGTAGTTGTTCTAAACTTTGTTAATCCTTTTGAAATTTGCAGACATCAAGGAATTGCGCGTAGCCGGTCAAGTTCGCGCCCAAATTTGTTCAATAAGCTAGGTTTGTTGCATGGAGAGACATTTAGTACTGCCGTATAAACTATTTTGTGTGTCGTAGCAGAAATAACACTCCTCGATAATATGCAAGTGATACTCTTCTCAATGAATTATTGAACTCAAAACTTCTTTAGCAACCTTGTAATTTGATACTCGATGAAACGAAAAAGTGATTTTAAAAAGAAACAAACAAATACATCTACAGGCTTTAGCCTGCAAATGAATGAGATAGAAATATGAAGGTTTCATTTCTGCAGTATACTTATATGACGGATATTAATACTAGCTGACCCAGCAAATGGTGTTTAGCCATAAAAATTAAAAAAAAAAGTTATTCCGAAAATAAAATAAAGGGAGGAGTATAAAAAATAGTTTACAACCTATTCTCAGACCTACCAAATATACAAAAAAAAATTCATCGTGAAAATCGGTCAAGCCGTTTGATACTTCGATAGCAAACACTGTAACACGAGATTTTATATATTAGATTATTAAATGAAGTTCTATTTAGTACCTTAGAATTTTACAAAGCTTAAAAGTATTAAACACGTGTTTGCATTTTTAAAGTAACAAATACACTAACTTTCGGAGTCTGGTCACGGATTCGTAATATATGTATAGCCTACAGGTATTCAATTCCGAGACGGGGTATTCCGCCAATCCTCCTTGGATAAGCGCAGTAGGTTAGTGGCCGGTGCTCCAGAAACAGGAAGACCCCATCCCCCCAGTAATGGCACACAGTAATGGCACATACACATATAGGGTACAAAAAAAATTAAAATTATAAATATAAAATTGTATTTTAATATCGTTTCAAAGTTATATTTTGATTTCGTTTGGGTAATTATGAACATCTCGTGTTTTATTGTTTAATCTTTTTCTTAGGTTAAATTTTATGTATAGCATTGAAGTCAAGAAGTTCAGTGTCCCCGTCTTCTTGAAAATATATAATTATTGCTTAATTTTACGTTTTTCACTAAGCTTGTTTAACTTCCTATCATTTATTCCTTTATTATTTAATCAAGCATGAGTTAAGTTATATGCTCGTATACCGTGATAAAATAATACAATACTTTGATTTGTATTGAGTTTTGCCAAGTTATGCTTGAGTAGATTAACTGCCCTACTGGCCTTTATTTTCAATCTTCCACTTGACCGAAATACATTCACCTAATAACTATTGTGAATGATTCATATCGTTAATGTCTACCTTATTTGTGTGAACTTGTCAAAACTAATTAATTATTATAATCACCAATGCATATTTTATGCGATGTTTACAAACACTGCGCTGCTAAAGTGTCTATCTTTAGAAATATAGGTAAAAACAATGATTCATCATGTGTGTCGGAATCAACTGTATAAGTGATTCTTAACCTACTGTATTAAATTTAATATTCATATAAACAGTACTTTGTAAATAGATCAAGCCAATCTAAATTTGCAATTCTTGGATTAGATAACTCTCTTTCAGTTCTTTTATCCATCTCATACATGTTTCACGTTTAGATGGCATTCCAAAACTTTAATGTCATTGTCCTTTAATAGGCTGTGTATAGCAGATCAGACGGATCCTAGGGAAGGATTATAAGGAAATTATATTTTTATTTTTTTATATTTTCACGCACATCCCCCGCAGGGGTTGGCAGAGACCACAGAGCTCCATCCGCTGCCATTCATCGCAGCGAAACGGCTCGTCATTGGTCGCTTTTCGCCCTCGTGAGAATCAGGACGTGACGGGTGGCGAACCACGTCGCCGTCATTTTTTCGACAAATTAGGTATATTAAATTCGTCTTAGTGAATCCCACGAGCCGCAAGGGAGAATGGAGGTCAGCCCCAGCAGAGCCCTGCATGCTGAGGTAAGGCACCATAGTCCCCGGGGGAGCCCGACCCCGGGACGATCGGCACGCTTTCGACTAGGCTCGCCCCTAGCCACGCATCCATTGGCACGGCAGACCAATTGGATTGGCGGAGAGGAAGGGAAAGGATAGAGAAGAAAGGAAGGGGCAGGAAAGGAAATGCGGATTGGAGGGGTTACCAGACGCGGAATAAACATTTATAAATCCATATAAATATTTATTCCGATGCGGGAATCGAACCCGCGACCATTGACTCCGCGGGCGGAGGGCCCCGCCACTGAGCCAATCGGTCGTCTTAATTATATTATAATAAGGAAATTATAATATAATAATATCCAAAATTTCGCTACATATTTATCACACTTTTGCCAAATATGTATCTATTTTATTATTATTAATTTTCTTGTATTAAATTAAGTTAATTTTGTTGAATGATATGTTTATGGAACCAGATGGTAAATTTGTTAAACTTGATCGTCTTTGCTGGTGATATATGGTTTTATTTGTATAAAATAAATATATTTTTTATCTGTATAAAATAAAAATATTTTTTTATTTATATAAAATAATAATATATTTTATACAGCCCGTATGTGTTTTTGCCTCAATGCCGGAATTCAACCCGCGACCATTAGTTTCGAAAGCGGAACGTCAATAAAAAGTATATCAAATATTAAAATTTGTAAATGATTTTGGGTACTTTTCCGTTTGCCGGGTGCAAATGAAAAATCACAAAATAATGTAGAATTCAGCCAAATTTCTTACTACCTAACCTAACGTTTTTCCCCCAACCTAACTTAATAAATCCCAAATTTTCATCATTTTTTAAAACGACAATTATGATAAAAAAACGTGCTTTGTTTGAAAGAACATTCCCCTTATGGTTGTAAGAAATTTGGCGGAATTCTACATTATTTGGCGATTTTTCGCCTACGCCCGGCTAACGGAAAAAAAAGAGATGTTTATACAGTTCATTTACTTAATATCGTTTTATAAATATCAGTATCCTACAGGTCTGGTATGTATTTTATACTCGTATATAATTTATTAAAAAAATTAAATATTTTTTCCAGAGTTAGGCGACACTGGGTCACGGACGCTATCGACCGCTGAACTGTCAGATGGTGAATCGACGCAATGCAAACGTCGCTGGCACTCATCGTGTGGTCGCTTGCCTTCTTGCCGCCTCACGTGATGCCAAGTGTTCCGCCGCTAAATTTGATGATCCCTAGTGATCCGCTGTGTTCCGCAGTGGGTCATAATAAATTAAGTCGCCTCATGATGCCTCTGTACTGCCGTTTACATCTCGTCTGTTCAATCTTATGCCTATTTGGAAACTGCTATTCTATGTTGTAAGAAACAAGATCGATCTCGTTGATCAGTTTTTAACAAGATCACTCAATTATAACAAAGTAACCGAATAGCTGAGCATGCTGAGTAATTTCTAAATTTGATTAAAATTTTGTTCTGTATATTCGTGATCGTATTTTGTTGCAAGTGCGTGATTGGAAGATTAAAAAGATATTAAATTTCGTTAATTTCAATTATTTATATATTTACCAGATTAGAACTTATTTGTAAATTCAGCATTCGAAACATTTTAATAAATTTTTTTTCAATATTTCAAAGGATATGCTAATTTATTTTTTAATATTATTTCAAGTAAATACATTTCTTAGTTTCGATGCAATCTATGTAATATCATAGGTTCTTTTTCGTAACCTTAGGACTTTCGTAACCTTTCTACACATCTAAAAAATACACAAAATATTGGAAAAGGGAAGCAAAACCGAAACATCAGTAGATATTAGAATAACAAATAATTGATATATAAAATATTGGACACTTACCTTCAACGTGTGATGCTTTTTAATTTAAAATCACCTACATTTGTTTACTAAATAGTCACTTATTACAAATCACAATAATATGAGTAAAGTGCTCTAAGATTCAATACAATATTTGAAAAAAAAATTAGTGAGAATATAAATTAAAATTAATGTTTTATGTAATGTGCGGTTAATGTAATTATTAAACCGAGTATTTATTTTAATAATATTTTTAAACAATTATATTTTAAAGGTTTATAAATAAACTCATTTTATCACAATAGAATTTTTAACAATAACCTAAACGCATTGTTGGTTACGATGTCTCGAATAGTTATATCTCCATTCCCGGTCAACCTTTTCCAAATTCGAAAAATTCAATACGAAAAATGAAATTTTTAATGCTCTTTACAGTAATTTTAGTCAGATCACACAAAATTTGAAGGTTAGTTGCTAGTAAATGTAGTTTTAATATCGATACGATAGCAATAAAACTTAAAAAAGAGTTATTAAAATGTATCACATGTATAAAAGTAACAAAATGTTTGATTGTACGTGATTTGGCTCGTTATCTTAGATAAATTGTTGTATGTGGAGTATTTTGCAGTTTTCCCTTATGTTGTAATTACACTAATTTTCATACAGGTTGTTTCCTTGACCGTGTAAAAAACAATTCATACAGTTACAGTAAAAACAAACATTGTTTGTTCTAAAACATTTTAACTTTAAAATCTTTTCAAAATATATTTTGTTAATATTCATCTATAAAAATAAAAAAAATTCAAACTTGAACTCAACAGCTTCAAAAGAAAAAAATGGCCCATTGACAAATGTTCACGTGCCATGTTTGTTATTATATAGAAAAATATTTCTAATTTTGAAGGAACACCATGTATGGAAATTTATAGATAACGCTTTTGTGTTAAGCTGCAAGTAGGTACTTTTTTACAGTTCAACAAGGACACTCGTATATAAAGTTTCTTGTGCGTTTAACAAAAGATACTTAGTATAACTATGTATTTGGTACTTAATTGGCAAACAATGTTTTATTGATATAGTTTCATAATATCGAGGATTAATTACTCAATGGATTTAATTAATCCAATAGTTAATTACTAACCTTTCTTTAATAATCACCACGACAAACTTCGATAAGATCCGCGTTAACAAATTAGAAAAATAATATTGTACTCGTATGTTTACCAACCAGTTAAATACAGAATTAATATTCAAAATTTTAACCAAAACATCAATGCAATGCCTCATGTTTGTTTTTTTCCTTGGTATTTCGAAAAATGACCCTAGGGTATTTATTTCATTTTATTATAGGCATATCATAAACTTGAAGGATAAAAGGCAAAATACCCTACATTAAACGGTAGAGAGATAATATGCTCGTGAAATACGATACACGGCAAATGTTTATAAATTGCATTTTTGCGTAAGAACATTTTGCAAGAAACAGCAAATTATCACACAACTAGTACACAACACAAATATGTTATGATTTACTTTGAATTGAATTACCTTAAACATTTTCGCCGATCATGGACCTCACTTTTTATATTAGTGTGTCAATTTTTGTTAGATGCTGATTGTGTAAGTGGTTGTTTGTATATCATTTTATTTGAAGGATACCAATACTACTGCGGCCAAGATTTTACATTAATGCACATTCTTGTAACAAGATTGTACTGAACTATTCAGTTGTCCATTTGCTAAGAAATATTTATAGAACAGAATATAGATATTCTTAGAACTATTAAACGGAAAGAAAATCAAACCAATTACTGTTTTGAAAGAAGATTAATGGTGTCAGGTGTTACCTTGCGGAAATCCATAACTATGTGGACAGTCAAAAGTTTTACTTAGCTAAGATCCGCGAAAAGCGAACAACAGCAGAAAACCAATAATGTGTGTTTTCCTGATTGATGAAGTGGATTTATTTGGAACTTAAACCAAAAACTTATCGAAAAACGGCCGTCAGCAACTCTTTACCCACCAACCACTTTACATAACACCAAACACACACTACCACTTTTCAACCTTGTAAACGACACGTGTTTCGCCCCAACACGAGGCATCCCCAGGTACAGTAGATTTTACGGTTGTCTTCCGCTTGTCGCGGATCTTAGTTAAGTAAAACTTTTGACCGTCCACATAGTTTTGAAAGAAAACAATGTAACAACACCATTTTGATAAAATATTTAATAGTCATGATATAACTATTCTACTTTTCAAAAATCTTTATTATTATATTAACACCAGTAATTTGAGTAGTATAATATTTAACAATTTTAGAAATCATACTAGTAATAAAATATCATAAGGTTTAAATCACGATGCATATATGGTAACTTGTGGCTAAAGTACTTATTTGATTAAGCGTTGATATCATTGCCAATACTGTTATTATATCACAGTCAGTTATGTGTAGAAAACTTAACGGTCTTGCAAAACAGCAAACAGCTCTATGGGTATCGTAAAGTCTTGGCTGCAGTCACGTGATCATTATCTCAGTAGCATATTGAAAATATCATTTACATCAAATTTAGAAGTAATCTGATTAATATTTTGATACTAAACCGTTGTTGGGTTACTGTAGGACCTAGTTTAGTTACTCGTTCTTCTCGTTTTTAATGTTTCCACGCCATATTGTTGTTCATACGTGTTGTTTTATTGTGCAATAATTATGTATCGCCCCCGTTCTAGCTTGTAGTTGTTAGCTCTATCCGTTGTGTCGAATCATACGAAAAAATAGCGGTACAGTCAGCCATACATAGTTAAATATGTCTTAGAAATAATTCAATAACAATATTGAAAATAATTTCATATCTGGAAAAGTATTACTTGCCGTCAATCAATATGACACCTTATGTATCTAAGAGTAAAAGTCATTGTCGGCCTACGTCAGTCCTTTAGTCTAGGCGCTTAGACTTAAGCGTCTCCCAGGGTGGGGGGGTGTTAAATTTCCACACTGCGTTTGCCGAGACGCAGTTAAAATTAAAAAATAAACATATTTTTGAGATAAACTTTATGCATTTGAAAGTTGAAGATCAAGTGGATCAGTCGAATCAGTGAATCGAGGCGATATGTGACGTTTTTAAATTGTTTGGCACTTGGCACTGAATGAACATTCTTACGCGTAGAAACAATACTATATTTTACAATAATGTCATTTATACTTAGTTTTGAATATAGTTAGTGTATGAATGTCATGTACAGTTTATTGAATAAACACAAAAAAATTTTAGGTTACATATCTTCTTCATCCACTGATGTCTTCAGTTGATCAATTTATAAATAATAGGGACATTTGAAAAGTCTGAAGTGTATTTTCAATTGATGAAAGTTAAACGTCTCGTTTATTTTATCGTTATTGAAATGGATTTGATCTCACACCACCATTAAGCCGACAGACGCGAATCTGATGAAAAGCACAAAACAGTTTACACAGGTTCTCTACGACATTAAAGACAATTTTGTCAGACAATGTTCACATTTAACTTCATAAATACTTTATATACGATAATACTTTACATAAATCAATATTCGGACGTTTTCTTACTACTTGTTGGTACAGATTTTGTACGATTGGTTGCAATGGATAGAGTCCTTTAGGGTAACAGTTATTTAAGATGTATTATTGTTGAGATTACTGTGTTGATGATCTCTTACCGCCAAAGGCGTAAAATAAATGAAACCTATAATAGTAATAAATAGCTGGTCGTGAAATATAAAAAAGTGAGGTCTGACCCGTCATACTGAATCATTTTGGGTGTTACGCTTTGAATGGATATTGTATGTGCAGTGCCTGATTTAAATTTATAAGAAAAAAAATCTTAAAATAAAGTAAACAAAGAGAATATTAATATATTGTAAATAAAATGTCAAAATAAATTAGAAAGTTTTTTTTAATAACATGTGTATTAACTATTATTTTATTTGGTTTGTAAAAACCTTTCCAATCTTTTTTCCTTATCACCTGTAAACCGCTTCTCCTTGTTTTAATTATATGTTGAATCTTAACATATATCAATATATGGACAGTCAAAAGTTTTACTTACCTAACCGAAAGGTTTCGGTCGGAAACTTTTCGGTTGTCTTCCGTAGAGTCTACTATACCTGAAGATGCCTCGTGTTGGGGCGAAACACGTGTCGTTTACAAGATAGAAAAGTGATAATGTGTGGTGTTGTGTATAGTTGGTTGGTGGAGAGTTGATGGCCGATTTTCGGTATATTTTTGGTTTAAGTTCCAAATAAATCCACTTAACCCAACGGAAAAACACACATTATTAATTTTCTGTTATTGTTTTGCTTGTCGCGGATCTTAGCTAAGTAAAACTTTTGACTGTCCATATAGTGATGGATTTCCGCAAAGTAACGCTTGACTCCATTAATAATATATCAATATTTTTTTTATATATATTCACGCCTATATTGCGCAGCGGTTGGCAGAGACAACAGAGCTCCATCCGCTGCCATTCATCGCAGCGAAACGGCTCGTCATTGGTCGCTTTTCGCCCTCATGAGAATCAGGACGTGACGGGTGACGAACCACGTCGCCGTCATTCTTCGACAAATTAGGTATAGTAAATTCGTCTTAGTGAATCCCACGAGCCGTAAGGGAGGATGGAGGTCAGCCCCAGCAGAGGCCTGCATGCTGAGGTAAGGCACCATAGTCCCCGGGGGAGCCCGACCCCGGGACGATCGGCACGCTTGCGACTAGGCTCGCCCCTAGCCACGCATCCATTGGCACGGCAGACCGTGGATTGGTGGAGAGGAAGGGAAAGGATAGAGAAGAAAGGAAGGGGCAGAAAAGGAAATGGGGGGGTTACCAGTCTCGTAATAAACATTTATAAATCCTTAGATGGTTAGGAAACATAGAGAGGATGGGTGTGAGACGACTGATAAAATAAATGAACGTTGCGAATGTGGATGGAAGGGTCGGTAAGGGAGGACCAAAGAAAATATATGTGGATCAAATTGCGGAAATTTTAAGAAAAGGTCAGGTCGAGAGTAGTCCTTTCCTCTGAGATTTGTCTCATTTTTTTCATTAGGTGCACCACCCGTGCAAAGTCGGGGCAGGCAGCTAGTTTAATAATAAACGTTAATTTACTAAATAAAACTAATTTCACAAATATAGACGACCGATTGGCTCAGTGGCGGGGCCGTCCGCGGTCGCGGGTTCGATCCTCGCATCGGAATAAATATATATATGGATTAATAAATATTTATTTCGAGTCTGGTAACCCCAATCCGCATTTCCTTTCCTGCTCTTTCCTTTCTTATCTATCCTTTCCGTTCCTCTCCGCCAATCCACGGTCTGCTGTGACAATGGATGCGTGGCTAGGGGCGAGCTTAGTCGCAAGCTTGCCGACTATATATATATATATATATATATATATATATATATATATATATATGTATGTGTGTGTGTGTGTGTGTGTGTATACTAAATCAATGCAGAGCTTTGCATTAACAATACAAAACATTTTCCCTCAAGTGGAAGGCGGGTTGCGGTGAGTGCACCAGCACTTCCGCCGATTGTGGCTGCGAACCGGGCTGAGGGGACAATTGCGACACGCTCGTATTGTCTCAAGCAGTTAGCATATTCCGCGCCGGGGTGCGGGTAATCAGCACGCGCCCCTGCTGTTGTAAAAAAACGCAATATAATTTTAATCTTTTATTTATTAATTTAATCAAACTGTTATTTACAAATGTAATGCACAAACAAAAATCAACATTTTAATATATACTCGTATTAATATTATATATTTCAATAACATTTCCAATTTCTAGCATTCGGCGCCCCCTGGGACCCCGCTCGCGGGTGCGGCTGCATCCCTTGAACCCCCTGATAAAGACGGCCCTGGTCTCAACTGTTATATCTAAATATGTTCCTACCATACTTCATAATTGCAATGTTTTCGGTTGTTCAAGCTTTAATATGTTCATAACATTTTTATGTGGTGTTTACTGGAAGAGAAGAATATGTCTGGATTATATTAATAAAGCCGAGCTTTACTTAACGGAAATTCATTATTAAGATTCAGATAGTCAAAACTTACTTTGCTGAGAAGCGACGAAAAACGATTTTCACGGATCTTAGCAAATGAAGATAGATACATATATAACTTGTTTATTCAAGGCACAATACAAACACCATCAAAACAAAATAAAAATTAAGCTACAAATTAGAGTAAAGTACTACACAATTTTTTGGAATAATTTAAAATTAACATTAACAACAATAATGTGCCAAAGAATAGGCCTTGGCTCAGCTGTAATGCTGCAGTTGGTTACCTACAGCGCAAGTCTTACTGCCAACACCTGTTAGAGTGTGCATTTTACAGAAAATACAAAATAAATGTAGAAAAATCTAGAAAATCTAGAAAAAAATTACGTATTTTTTTATTAGTTGAGTAAAGGTACCAGCAATATAGCTATATGAGAATAAATTAAGTTTTGACTGTCCATCTTAATACATGGTGTCCTCATATTATGAATGTTAAGCAATTTATAACGTAATATATAGTTATGAACATATATATATATATATATATATATATATATATATATATATATATATATATATATAAAGTTTCATTCCTACCATTAGGATGGATGGTGATCCACGACGTCGAGTTTTTACTGCTTTTAAACGGCTTCCACGCAACACCAATCTGTGGAACCAGTTACTTTCAAGGGTGTTTCAGAATCTATACGACATAGAAATCTTTAAAAAACGAGCCTCAAAGTCTGGCAACGATTCTGCAATGTCTCTGGTGTACAACACCAGTCTGCTATTATAGGACACGTTGATTGCTTTTCATCTGGCATCATAATTTTTACATTGTAGACTATCATTTTATTTATTATTACAGCATAGATGTCTATTAAATTGGCATCGATGATTACTTACTATCAAAATCAAGAAACACAAAAAATTGGTAATTTACATACATATATCAATATTATTAAATAAATAATTTAAAAGTTGAAGAACTCTTATTACAATAATATATCCAAAGCAATCTATAAGTTACTGACATAATTAAGATGCGTAGAATATTTTCAGTTTTAGATAATAATTTATTACTATGACACATATCTATAATATGATAACGGCATATATGTGTACTATTCAACAAAATAAATTTATTGTTTATTTCATTATTTAGAACGCCTAAGTCGTAATTGCTTTGTTACTTAGGAATGGTGCCATCTTCGCTCCATTCATAACGTGTAAAGTGAAGGGTTGCCAAAGTAGCCCCATTATCGTTTTCTCAGTGTCAGCTCTAAAGTTCAAGGTAAACGCTTCTTATGGCGATAATCTTTTAACCCACTTTTGTAGTAATTGAATGAATATTTTTATTATACTTTGGTTCTGTTTGTATTATTTAGGTCACTTTGTACGGAGACCTTGTTCAAAACTCTAATCCAATAACATTTTTATCGAGTTTTTCTTTTACAGCCCAAATTCATACATATCAACTCAGAAAAGCGTAAACGTTGTAAATGAGACATGTCAAAAGCTTTTATTGCATATTCGGATCCGAAAAAAATACTGACGAGAATGGTTCAAGTCCCACGGCTCTACAATCAATAGAAAATTTAGTACATGGTTGAAACTGACTGTTTTTGAGTGATCAGATACAATTTTTTCAGAAATCTTAAAATATTTTTTTGGCTCTGGTGGTAAGTTTTCGTTTTGCGGTTTACTACTTTTTCGTTTTTTGCGTCAATATGTCCTACTATTATTAAAAAATATTAAATTTTTCTTTCAAATGAATGGATATTATTAAAAAAATATTTCAAAAGTAGGTAAAAAATTAACACAAAAAATGAAATAGTATAAATTTAGTTTATTTAATTATAGTGCACCTGAACCTGAACTTTGTTTTATTTTTCTCTTTCTTGAAAATAAAGTAGTCATTTAACGAAGAGGAGGGAGGATTCTTCCAAATCTCACTTAATCTCACCAAGGGGAGGGGAGGGGAGGGGTTTCAATTTAAAAAAAACAACAAAAAAACTCACGTAATTAACAGATAAGTATAAAGACATTTTTTGCGAGATTAACATCAGAAATGTTTTTTTGTTTATATGTATTGAGCTAATAAGGCACTAAATTTAGTTCGCACGTAACTTCAGTATACTTAAATAGATTTGTCCTTAAGTATGCTGGACATTGCGAAATGTCGACAGATATGTTCCGTGAATGGCAGCTGTGACTGGCCGTAAAACTTTTGACTCGCGAAAGACTAAATTCATTTGAAACCTAAATGTGGGCTAATTGATGCACGGGACTTTAAATTCTGATCCTTTCTGTTGAACTTTGGTATGGCACAAACAATTGATAGCATAATTATAGATTTTTTTTAATTTCACGAAGCATGCTGGCTTTGACCAGTAACGTTTGAAGTATTAACTTATTACAATATTCGTATCTCATCTTTTTAATTGATAGGTTTGAAACATTAGACAAATGACGATCGAGAGGTGATGAGACGCAGTGAAAGCAATGATACAACTCCATTGTGACGCTGACAGATATGCAATTCACGCTAATAGTAACAGTCCGTGACGCGTGAACTCCATTGTTCTTTTTCGTCTTCGACGTTTGTATGTGCATGAAAGACTGGGATTATATTACAATTCCAATCTATCGATTGAGAAATTAGAACTTTTTAAAATTCGTCATAAATTAGTTTCAACTACTTTGCTTACTAAATATAGGAACGTTGCTGAGTTTAATATGCAATTAACAATGTTGAAAACTTTAGTTCCGAAGAGCACCTTGCCTTGTCACGTGTGCACGAGTTATGAGACTCTCGTGCCGTGAATCTCTTTAATGTGTGATGTAAGCGTTTACTGGAGTACTTACCAACTCCTCTGTTATCTATCGTTTATCACAACGTGACTCGTATAGAAGCATGTTTATCTTAATTGAACCTACATGTTTCTCCAAGAATCCCTAATCGAGCTACCGTTAGCTAACTTTTGAAACAAATAGTAAACAATATTACATATTAAAAAATCATGTGCCTCCTAATCATAAGTAATAATGGTCGCCCATGGACAACTTTGAACCAAGCAGATGCGTAGCATACCTAAAGGTACGATGTGAATAATTGGATGGAAAGAGCTTCCCTCTTTCCATTAAGGGGAGGTGAGAGAAGATGGGGGCTCCTGGATCTCAACGTTCATCGAAGTAACACCAGTAGTGAAGCTATTACTTTGGGATCGATTTTTTGAGAGAGTGAAGCACTATCAGAAAAAACCGGCCCATTTATGTTGCAGAAAAAAATTGCGAAAAAGTATCTAGTTTTTTTTAGTCTTGTTTAAAACTTGACAGAAAATTACCGGCACCATGGCTCATCACATATGTCACAAGATAGTTATATAAAATATTGTTTATGTGGCGAGATATATTTACTCGTAAGTAAAATTGAAGCAAGCAAGGACTTGAACACTTGTAATCTTATCTATTATACCACCACCAGTTTATAGACTGGTATAGTTCTTCGTGCGTTTACGTAACTACATAAAGAGTGGATCTTAGTCTGTGCGTGAACCGAGTATACGTGATTGACTTCACCTATTGCCCTCGGACCAATTAAAGCGAAATGTCGGCGAGTTATCGAAGACTTTTGTCAGAGACTTAACTCAAGATGACGTATATAGCTACTCATAAAGACTGATTGAATTTATTCATTATTATATTTTCGGCTGACATCTATTGTTATAATTTCACTTTATCATATCAAGTATATTAAATAAATTATAACGATTATTTCGTTTTTTATTCGTATTTTAATTTCAAACATTAGTCTCAGTTGTTTCCACAATAAAGAGTATATATGGGGACTACTCCGTAACCAAATAAAAATGTTTTTAATGTATCTTCCCTGGGGCTGCTAGTATTAACACGTGACAGTTTATGACTTAGGTATCATCAGGAGAGATCCTTGTTTCTGTGCCTTCCTCTATTATAAAAAATGTTAAGCACTTTCCTTTTAAAATTTTTTTGTTTATCTGGTTTAGTATTGCTAAAAATTAAATCAATTTTGACGACATTGTGTGACATGAAAATGTTGTCAAAATTGTTTAATTTTTAGACATAGACATAAATTATGAAGGCTACTTTTTTCCGAAATATAAAGAATTACTTCCTTAAAATTGAACTCTTTTTCAAATGGAAATTTGACATTATACGGAATAAATAAGTTTTTGTAGAGTTTGAGGATTTCGTGTAAAGTTTATTCACAATTTCTTTAACATGTTGAAAAAACTGTCCAAAATAGCACAACGCATTTACAAGGGGAAGTTGCGTGACCCTGTCGCAACGCGTCGCTAGTTTCTGCGGATTATTACAACAAAGAAACTCACTGACATGTGCTGCAACAAAAGAGGAAATACACTTTTTATAAAGAGGAAATAAAAAATTATTATCATTTAGCTACAATTTAGTTGTAATGTTATTTATTAATGTAGAATCAAGACAAAATCTCTGTTTGTTTAGATCTGTCTATTTGAAGTAATTGTCAGAAAAGTAGTTAGGTAGACTAAAGATTCAAGATAAAAAAAAACATTATTCACATAGATAACAAAAAACATTATTTCAATTAAAATATTATATTTGCTAATATTGGCAATTGTCTCATTGTACGCGTCAGTAAAAAGTTTTTCATACATCGAATTAATTTCGGAATAAGTTCATGTCATGAAACAAGCATTTATTTTATATTACTTCATTTATACGTTTTAATCAAACTATATTTCATAATACACCAACACAATCAAACAATATAACTAATAACAGCATAAGATCAGAGAAATAAAATAAAAACACAACGTCAGTCATGTAAGTTGGCGGGAAAAGTCTCAAAACTCTTTAATATTTGGAACTGATTACTTTTTTAAATTTCTGGTTTTCTTAGCGCACGTCATTGATTAACTACAAATAGGATATATTGTCAAGATATTACTTATATCTAAAAAATATTGATTTCTATGTAGAATATAATTTTAACAATTACGAGTTAAATCAGCTTTGAAACAAGAAATTACTTCGCGTTAAAATAATAAGAACGATATAAACTATTATAAGATCCCGTGGAAAAATCATATAGATTCCATCACATCTGTCTTATTTTAGAACACTAATACGATATATAATACGATATCACATATTGAAAATATAAATAAGATTTAATTTAAGAGAAAGAATTAGGAGACTGAAAACATATTTTAAAATGAAACATTATAAACCTACTCGGTTCCCTTGGAAAGTATTAAGAACTTGTATAAATATTCGTGTGACATGGAGCGTGTCGCTCGCTGTGCGCAGGCGCAAAGGTTGGTGCAGGTCACTGATGCGCCCACGTCGCGGAAGTGTACACTCGCCGAGGGCGTTCGTGATTCTTTAGACGGTTTAAATGCGCAACTTTCTAATTTTAGATTTAGTTTCCTTTGTTTATATACAACAAAACGTCTTAAGTTAGCATTTTATTTTAATCTCTGTAGTACTAGAATTGACCATAGCCACTCAGAAAGCTGGTGATAAACAATTTGTTTGGATAAATAGTACCATATTATTTTATGACTAATTTCTGCTTTAGCTTTTCTATAAATAATTATTGAAATATGCAACTGGGCACACACTAGTAGTATTCTGCCAATCAACCCAGGGAGTAGAAAAAATATGCAAACAGGTGTCTATTTATATATTAACAATTTAAAAAAAATCAATTTTATTTCTTATAATGTAATCTATTAAAACACTTAGCTCTTACTTATATTTATACATAAGTGGTTTACACTTATACATAAGTTTTGTTTTTTTTTGAACGAAAACTTATTTTGTAGCCTTTCTGATGTTTTCGCAAAATGCAATATGAGATATAGTAATATGGAGAAATTGATTTCATTAACCGTCCAACTTAGTTTGATTTTCGTTTCCTTACAATATAAACTGTTCGATGCACGCGACTTTACTAACCGTCATTGTTCCTGTGGTGTTGGTTGCGACATGTGCAACTCTTGTCGATTATTCAGCCGGAGACAATGTTCGAGTCGCACGCAGACCACGCCGTGGCTTCTCACGGCTGCCGAAGGTCGTGGGTAACTCTTGTTTATTCTTACAACACGCTTTAAATAATTTGATTTCATAATTCCGACGCGTCGAGGTGCGCGTCTTTGCTTGAGTCTGTGTTTGTCTTTTTTTGGCAAATATTATCCACTTCACAGATCAATGGATAAATTAAATACCTTATACTTTTTGTAACACAGTTCTGTAAATATACAAATTGAAAACATAGATTTTAATTAACTTAATTGTACAGATTTTTTTGGATTTTCACTACACACAAGAGAGTGAGAACTTGCTGATTTCCTGAATTCTTTTTTGATTTAAGTTCTTTTCAACCCATCGTTTATCATCAATCCGAATGTACTTTCCGAGTTAATGTTGCAAGTTCGATTCCTGCATGCCACTTGTATGTTTTTGATGGCTTAATGATATACGGAATCCTGTATCATTGGGTGTACAGATATGAATGTAATGTGTTTTGTTATTTTTTCTGATATTGTATAATATGATACAGGATGTAAATACCACTATAGATGTAGTAATATAGATAAAAAAATGGATCCTGTACGATAACATCTTGGCCGTGAGGTTAGTTCCGTGTACGCTTCTTTCAAATTATAAGGATGGATCAGCTGTGTAATTTATTGTTTAATTTAACCTTTATGACATTGAGTAGGCTGTAAAAACAATATATAAATATACATCTGCATTAGTCTTCATGTATGTGGCAAATTAAAGATTTTTAATAAACTTGCGCTATTAATATTGATAACATAAAAAATATGTAAACTTTACGCAAAATTTTTGGAGAGAAACATGTGTTTTCTCACCAATTACATAATTACTTCTCGTTACATAATTGAGAAGATCATTACGAATTTTTCATAGATTTGGAGACTTGATTAAAAGTGTGAAGTATTTCATGCTCGAGCACGTAATTGTTTAAAAACAAATTTGTATCATTATTTGAGAAAAATATTTGTGAAGGTCAATTAAATTTGTTATAGTTTTTACATTTGTAACTCGAAATATCACCATACATCATTGTAAATCTGAAAATTTAAATTTTCATCAATTAAATAAAGTTGAAAAAATTCATTTTCAATTTTATTTATATAAATTGTTTATATAAATAAAATTTTATAATACTTACTTGATATCAATTTAAGTAACCGTCTACCCTAGCTACCTTACTAGTTAGTAGACAATTGTTAAATTAATGCTTGATGATCTGATTCAGTCGGGATGCAAGGGGGTGAGGGATGTAAGGGGGTGAAAATTACACCATGTCGCCCCAACTGTCAACCTCACCTGCACGCGGTGCATCCTGCTGAGCAACGAACGAGGCACTGACGACCGATTGATGGCGGTATAACTATCACAAATTATGGCCGGACTCAAATGACACAGGCCGGCAACGGGCAGCGGCGTTGCCGGTGCGAAATGTCTGGCTCCGCGGTCGCCAACCCACTTGCCCAGTGTGGCGACTACGGGCACACCACCCATGAAGCGCACCATTAAAACACGGCCCCCAGTTCCCGGTCGCCCCATTATTCCTGGCCACGGTAGCGGCCATGGTTACGATGGAGCAGGGGGTGCTAAGAATCCCCGGGAGAGGAAAGGCTACCACAAACGACTGGACCTGGCGACGTACAACGGAAGAAGTCTGCGGCGCGACGAGTACATTAAGGAACTCGAGGTAGAGCTAGAAAAGATAAGGTGGCACGTTGTGGGATTAAGCGAAGTCCGTAGACAGGGGGAGGATACGCTGATTCTACAATCTGGCCATCTGCTCTACCATCGAGAGGGACATAATCCTTCCCAAGGCGGAGTGGGGTTCCTCGTCAACAGAGTCCTCACTGACAATATTGAGGAAATATCCAGTGTGTCGTCAAGGGTGGCGTACCTTGTACTCCGGCTATCTAACAAGTATAGTCTTAAGGTAGTGCAGGTCTACGCACCTACGGCGACATACTCGGAAGACGAAGTGGAGGCTATGTACGAAGACATAGCCAGGGCTTTGCACAACACCACAAAGGCCCACTTCAATGTTGTCATGGGGGACTTCAACGCCAAAGTAGGGTTGCATACAGGAGTCGAATCGATTATGGGACCTCACGGTTTTGGACACAGAAACCACAGGGGGCAAATGCTGATCAACTTCCTCGAAAAAAAAGGGCTGTATCTGATGAATTCCTTCTTTCAGAAAAAGCCCCAAAGGAAGTGGACATGGCGAAGCCCCGACACTGTGACGAAAAATGAGATTGAGTTTATCATGACCGATAAAAGGCACATATTCAGGGATCTCTCAGTGATCAACAGGTTTAACACTGGGAGCGATCACCGACTTGTGAGAGGCACTCTAAATATCGACTTCAAGTTCGAAAGATGCCGTCTGGTAAAGTCCACGCTCCGACCGACTCTGTTCCAAACCGTGGCTGGCTCTCAACGCTTCCAACTGGAACTCAAAAATCGATTCGATGCCCTGGAACCCTCTGTGGATATCGACAAGGACCTCAAAAGTGTGGTAAACATCTTACGGGAGGAAGGGGACAGGTTTTGTGGAAGAAGGCATGCAGGCCGGAAGTCTAAATTCTCAGACGAGACCCTCCAGCTAATGGATATGCGACGTGAAGCAGCCAAACACGAGGAACAGGTGGCCCTCACCAAGCGCATTAGACAGTGCGTACGGCGGGACCTGCGTCGCTCTAATGCGGACACTATTAAAAACGCAATAGAGCGACACAAGGGTCCTAAAGTATTTCTGCAAAAGCTTGGGAGAAGCCATCTCACACATTTAAAAGCTCAAGACGGCAAAATGCTCACGTCCAAATCCGAGGTTCTCGCTGAGATTGAAGACTTTTATGGAAATCTGTATGCCTCTCACGCACCACAACCTGAACCCACACGCAATGATCCCAGAGCCACACTTACCCGCCACTACACCGACGAGCTGCCAGATGTCTGCCTTGAGGAGATAGAGCTGGCTCTCCGACAACTTAAAAATGGAAAAGCCCCAGGCGAGGACGGAGTTACTGCAGAGCTTCTAAAGGCAGGGGGTCGCCCCGTGCTGAAAGAGCTCTGCAGAATTTTCAACTCCGTCTTGCAGAACGGGAGAACTCCACAGGCATGGAACAGGAGCATAGTAGTCTTATTCCACAAGAAAGGGGATAAGACGCTACTTAAAAATTATAGGCCGATCTCGCTCCTGAGCCATGTCCATAAGTTGTTTACGAGGGTCATCACAAATCGACTCGCGCGAAGGCTTGACGACTTTCAACCTCCTGAACAGGCTGGGTTTCGGGGAGGATATGGCACCATAGACCACATCCACACAGTGCGGCAGATTATACAGAAGACTAATGAGTATAATCAGCCCCTGTGCATAGCATTTGTGGACTATGAGAAGGCCTTTGACTCCATCGAGACCTGGGCTGTCATAGATGCCTTGCAGCGGTGCCAGATAGATCATCGATACATCGAGGTGTTGAGATGTCTGCAAAACGCCGCTACGATGTCCGTTCGAGTACAGAACAATCAGACAAAGCAAATCCAGTTGCATCGTGGAGTGAGTTGCGCTTTGCCGATGATATCGTGATCTTGGCAGAATCGCTACAAGAACTACAAGCAATGCTGAACGGCCTAAATGAGTCCTCCAGACTGGTCGGTCTGGCTATGAATTTGGATAAAACTAAAATAATGGTAAACCAACATATTGAGCCAGAACCGACCACGATCGATGGTGAAGTTCTCGAAGTTGTCCAGGAATATGTCTACCTAGGCCAAATAGTGCGATTAGACGGAGACAACTTCGAGAAAGAAGCCGACAGAAGGATACAGCTGGGCTGGGCAGCGTTCAGGAAATTCCGTAAAGTCTTCTTGTCGCCCATACCACAAAGTCTGAAGACAAAAGTCTTCAACCAGTGCGTCCTGCCCGTACTCTCTTACGGTGCCGAGACGTGGACACTGACAGTCCGTCTCCTCGCCAAGCTCAAAGTCGCTCAGAGGGCTACGGAGAGAGCTATGCTCGGGGTTTCTCTGGTGGACAGAATTCGAAATGAAGAAATTCGCCGGAGAACCAGAGTCACCGACATTGCTCTTCAAGTTAGCAGACTGAAGTGGCAATGGGCTGGACACGTTTGTCGGAGAACCGACAATCGTCGGAGTAGACGAGTGCTGGAGTGGAGACCGCGACTCGGCAAACGTAGTGTGGGACGCCCTCCTGCTAGATGGAGCGACGATCTGCGCAAGGCGGCTGGCAGAGACTGGATGCGTGTAGCCGAAGATCGTGATCGATCTAGGTGGCGCGCCTTGGGTGAGGCCTATGTCCAGCAGTGGACTGCCGCGGGCTGATATTGATCTGATTCAGTAGGAGACTTTTCACCGAAGGAGTGAATTATCCGTTCGAATACAGACTCGATTACACTCTGGGTGCCCGGATATTACATTTGGGACAAGCCTGGTGGGTTAATGTTCATTACTCGAGTAATGGAAAGGGCGGTACCCCGTAGTATACGTACATATTTGGATTGTGAAAAAAATACTAATATATTCATTTATATACCTGAGCCTAAACAAAAGTTATTAGTTAATCCATGTTATAAAAACATATTATATTGTGACCTTTTGTATCATTAATGTGAAGTGTTTATAGCTTTACAAACATGAATGAGTCATGTTATCAGGTACAAAAAGCATTGAGATAATTGATGAGAACGGCTGGTAAGTCGCCGATTCGTCTAGCGAACAAACGCTTCCCACGGTCGAGCTATCTGCCGTATCGGAAGCTAAGTGATCCGTGCCATGCACCCCGTCGAGTTTCGAGTTTCTATTGTTCTCCATTTGTTAAAAGAAAGAATTTTAAACTTAAAAAACTTTGACGTTTAAACGTTTTATAGACTAACAGCGTAATTTGTATTATGAAATTAAATACATAATTTTTCTGCCGTTTTATAGACTAACAGCGTAATTTGTATTATGAAATTAAATACATAATTTTTCTGCCGTTTAATATAAATATATTTTACATCGCTTACGGACAAAAAACGAATGAAAAATTGTGAAAGGTTCTTTATTTTTTTTATATATTCATGCCTATCCTCCGTAGGGGTTGGCAGAGACCACAGACCCCCATCCACTACCGTACATCACAGCAAAACGGCTCTCCATTGGTCACTTCTCGCCCTCGTGAGAATCAGGTTTGTAAGACGTAAAAAAGTTGTAAACCCTTTGATACTAAAATTTGGTCACCTCTTTTATATCATTTTCAACAACCGGCGGCTGCTCACTGCCCATTTAATTTACTGTATTTATATTTATATATTATATTTTCATAAGCAATTGTAGCACAAACATATAACACAAAACTTTAGCATAGTTGGTTACTATTCCAACTATGCTAATACTGTTTGTGCTACGAAAATATTTTCAATGCATTTGTTCTGGCTTCGTCACGGATATCTATGGTCGGCGTTGATCACTTCATCAGGGCAGCCGCATGCTCGTTTGCCTCCTCTTCTATAAAATAAATATGATTTACAGCAATAGTCCAGTGGTAAAATCGAATTCACGATATTAGATCGTAAACGCAATCTTTGCCAACTAAGCTTGCAAATACACAATGAAAGGAAGCTCTAGGTATATAACATTGCTTCAGAATATTTTTTTTGAGTTTTCACTTTTTCATTTTCTAAGCTCAGAATCATTTTATTGTAAGTAAATCATAATCAGTTTATTGTAATTAACTAGATTTTCAGGGCCCGCCCGTGGCGGCCCCTCAAGGCCCTTCAAGCGTTCCGGTCTATGGCAAATTTTAGCGCAATGGCGATTTTCACTTTGGTTTCGTCATTTTAGTTTTTTCCTCCTACGTAATGGTTTGCATTTTTGACCATTTTTTGTTCGAGATCGACCCGGTAGGTGTTACGGTTTGGGCAGGCCGATGACCAGTTCACCACTTTTCCACCTTCAAGGTTTGAATATAATTCGTGTACTTTGAGTCCTATCCGAACATTTCCTCAGAACAAACTTACCACTTACAGTTACAGTTACAGTTACAGTCTTACAGTTTCGCCAATAATATGTCAATGATAATGCAGTTTTATATAATTTATAATAATATAGTTCATTAATGCGTACATAAAGTATAACCATTGTATCAGTAGCTTATTACTGTTAATCGTGAGCCCGTGCACAATTTGCGATAAGTTGCAAAATTGCTTCAACGTGCCATTTACACAAGTGCAACATATATTCATTTTAAAACAATGTATGCTATGAGAAACGTTCCGAAACTGTTAGCGTTCACGGTTTTAATCTAAAACAAGATAATTTTTAGTTTTTTGTAATAAATGAGATAAGTCAATTTACTTATACCTAAATTTAAAATTAGCAAAAAATAATTAATTCTATAATGCCATTACTACGCTACTGGAAGATCTATCTATCACGGTATGTTACACAAAATGATTTTAGTAATGTTATACGATTGTAGTACAATAGCACCAGGTTAAAGATTATTATCGTCATCTAGAACAGCCTGCGGCAGTCTACTACTGGTCATTGACGCGTTATTTAGCCCGATCTTGCTATACATCCTTACACCGATTGCTTTCAAGTCGTCCTCGACTCCCTTTACTAGCCATCTGAGCTTAGGCCTTCCGCGGCTTCTACGACCATCTGGTTTGCCGTCGAGTAGGCGTTTGGGTACTCTAGCCTCGTCCATCTGTATCACGTGTCAAGCTCAATGAAGGTTAATTAAAACGGTTATCTATTATTCAACAAACGTGACTAGCTCATGACCTTCGCATTTCGTCTTCAGGCTTTGGAATATGGACGAAGAAAAACTCAAGGCTTTTACTTCTTAAATAGTGGTCATAAAACTGAAAATAACTGACTTATATGATTGTCAATAATTTTAATAAATCATTTATATTAAAACTATTATTTTCAGTTTATGTTTAGAGTAGATGCTAAACAATTCATTTCTCAGGATCAACGGTTTCATATTTCGAAGTCACTTGAGGGAACTTGCAACAAAAAGCTGTCAATTGTCGAAAGGTTGGCCGCCTGTAACGTTGCTTGACTGCTTAGGCAGTTGTTAACCATCTACTAGTACATAATTAGAGCCTCATGTGTGAATAATTTCGTAGTTGTGTACCATCGTACTTAGTTTATATTATGATTTAAATATTTTGAACTTTTATTATATCTAAATCTATAAAACTTGAAGTACCTATTGGCAATATGAAGTAATAGTTTTATTTATTATGTAAGGTTACAAAATGGCGATAGTGTATAATACACATTTCATAATTTTACATATTAAATAATAAAAAAATGGTAAACACCAACAGCTCAATTGGTTTTATTCAGAAACACTTTAGCTTAGTTAGAATGGTTAACGACCATTTTAATAAGGTGAAAATAATTGCACTATTTACATTAAAACATTCTAATTAAGACCAAATTATAAATTTCTAGTAATGACATTTTATATCAAAGTTTTTTAGACAAAAGTTTGCCTTTAGCATAACTCAACCACATAAAGGTATAATATAACATTTACTGTTCTGTGGCAATTTTTTTTATAAAACTTCAAGTATTTGGGCAAAAATTATTCATGTCATATACATAGTATAATAATGGCTATATAAGATAAACTCGCTTTAATCCCCGCATCGGAATGAATATATGTACGACCTACAGATACTTATTCCGAATCTGTTAACCCCGCCAATCCGCATAGGACAAGCGTGGTGGGTCATTGTCCGTTCCTCCAGAAGTGGAGAGGCTCATGCTCAGGAGTGGGACATATATGGGCTGCAGAAAGGAAAGAAACTGATTCAATGTATGATTTAAACTACAAATGCAATATATGGTTTCTCATATAGTTTTACACGTCACGCATACTGACCCGAAGCTTGAAGTAAAAGGTTGGCAGACACATGTTTCGTCAGTAATGAAAATATAACAATAGATCATCAACAATTCGACAACCCATTGCCTCAGCACGGACCGATACGGCACATCCGGTAAACAGTGTTTTATTCAGCCCGCCGCAGCTCGCTTCACATACCGTGAAGATTATTTGGTTCACGGTCAAACGAATCGGATATCATATTTTAATAAACATTAGATAATAGTCATTAACAAACATATAAGATATACTCGTATATTTCAAGTCGATTATTAATAAAATAATCTTAAAAAAGTTTATATAATATATATTTTAAGACAATGTATATTAAAGTTTAAAAAATCATTTTTAAATCACTACTATAACTGTGCATGTTAAGATGCGTCTACAACTGAAACTGTAGTTCTTCCTTTACCACGTGATCAATCCAATTTAAGCTGCACAACAAAATTTCACGACGTGTAGTTCAAACAAAATTTTCTTTTTAGTGCCTGCCTCTCCATCTTACAAAAGGCAGCCCATTCATGTCAACATTTTTTCTTTAGTGAGGCGAAACAGTTCGGCAGCACTCAATATCCTTTTTCTCTCCATGATATTGTGTAGTCAAAACTTTTTTCTTTGACAAAATAATTCTTTATTCGCTACTTTTCCCATTAACCCATTATAATTAGTTTTTTACCTGTCTTGTCTCATTATATGCCTGAAGTAAGAAGCAACTTCTGCTATAAAAGCTATTTATAACGAACAGATAACGAAGCAATAACTACGCAATATCTGGTCGCCGTCTTCTATTGATAAAATATCAAACAAGACGATTAAATTCAAAGCCGTCATTTCCTTAGAACGATATTGTTAAATACGAAAATATATGCATATTTTACATTGTTTCTCTTTCACTGACTAACAATAATTAAAAACATTATTCGTACAGTAATTCCGGTAATATAGCATCATATCCGGAAGCAGACATAAATTATTGTGTGTGTTCACGACCAACAAAACTCAAGATTTGCATATTTGTTTATTTCTTCAGTTATTCGTTACGCTTCTTATGTAGGGTGTCCAATACGGAATTAGGTTTTCTAACATAATTAATAAAAAACTAAAAAGTGTACAAATAAAATTCAATAACTTTTACGAATAAGAAAATTAAAAAAATATATATTTCGTCTAAATCTCGACCATCACGTCGGTAACACTCTTGGACTCTAGCATAGTACTCCGTGCCATTTACTGAAGTAGTGACGTGAGGATGCCGTTAACCTCGCGGACGATATATTCTTTTAGCGGTGACTAGATTGTCGTCAGGTTTGCTTCATAGATATGAAGCAAACCTGACCTGATGAAACCTTCATTCATATGGACTTTTTCTGTTATAATACTTTTGAGGTATTATAACAGAAAAAGTCCATAGACGTGAGATCTGGCGTCTTGTCTGGTCTGAAGAAATCACGAAGAAGCTCCACGATCATTCCAGCAGTGTGCGGCGTGGCGCCATCATGTTAAAACCATGCGCGTGAACTTAAGGTATGATATTCTCTCAATATTAGCAGAAAATAATCAGTAAGCATGCGTTTACTGAGTATTCGAGCTTTAACTTTATTCTGCCACTGGACACCTATATATCTAGTAAGAAACTTCAATTTACTCTATTCATGATGTTTATACTACTTTTTTTTTTGTATAATGACGTTAACGGTGCTAAGACCCTTAAAACTTTGTTTGAAGTGCCCACAAACAAAAGACCACAAGCTATAAATTGTCGGTAACGACAACTTTAGTCTCTGCAATTAAAGTTGTTCTTTAATCCTCAAATCTTAATGATGATCCATCTTTTTCAGCCGATGCCGATATTTGGTTTGGAGCACTAACGGAATAGAACTTCGTCTTTTCATATGTACTGGTATTCTACCGACGTTGCTCTTCAGTTATTTAATGTTCTTTGCCTAGTTTCATATTTGGAATTGGCTTGTAATTCCTGCCGTTAAACAAGGCCACTTCATTTCCACTCGATGGTGTTTAGGCAACTATGAAAACAAATACTAATAGTTACAAACCAGTGCCTACTTGAGAAATAAACACGAATCTGCGATCCCAATCTGCCTTACCAACTTAGGGATTACGACAGCATTCCTTAATTTTGAGGGATACATATCAAACAGGGAACTGTAACGGCTATATTGGTGATGATGGTGGTGACATATTTGAAAACGTATTTTACTGATAATAACGTTATTAACGGACATCCATCACTACTTTAAGACATTTATTATTTAGCGATGTCTTAAGGTCATATTTTGATTAATGTAATTTACTTAATAGTTACAAGATAATGACAGGATGCTGACATAATTATATCTATCTCTAAACAAATAGTTTAGTGTAAGATTTGTTTTGTAATAACGTTTATCATTATATGTTACTTGGGTATCTATATTTGTTACAAAACCTAGCAACAATTTTGAATATTATAATGTAATTAGTTTTAAAAAAAACATATTTGAAATTGCTTATTTCGGACACTTGGATAAGTGGTTTTTGTTCCTTCTTTCTATGCCATGGGTTCTCGCTTTAAGTGCCAGTGGAAATCAATATTATTTTTTAGATCTCTGGTGTGTGTATTTCCACTGTATCTTTTTAATACCACTGCCGTATTTTGCTATTCATATTTAGAAATTATTTTGAGTGATTGAGTGACAATTTTCACGGTCCTCTACAACTATATACACATATGTATAGTAAGGGGTCTCTAAAACTTTAACGGAAGGACTTGCGAGGAGGAGGCCAATAAATTTCGGACTAAGGATGACGATCATAAGTCAGTAATGTAAGCTACTACTCTTCTTTCCTCTCTTCTCTTCTGTTATATTTTTTAAGTACAATTGATAAAATAAAGTGTAGAGCGCTGTTAACTTTAATACTTGCCAGATCCTCTAATATAAAAGAGACTAATATCCAAAAGGGAAGAAATATTTAACGATGTTTAAAATGATTGCGGTATTTTTGTTGCTTTATCTGTGCTATTGATTGCATATTATAATATTTTAGTTTTATATTAATATTTAAAAGTGTAATGAAATTCTAACAAAAATACAACTTTCATAATATATTGTTATATAATCCTTGTATTTTTTAAATATAGTTTATTTTAATAAGCGAAAATCTTCTCAAATATAGTTTAATTGTAATTGTATTTGAGAAGATTTTTTCTTTCATTTCAATTATTTTAAATTTGTAATTATTTAACAAGATAATAAATGTACATTTTTTACTATAAAAGTAGCTGTTATCTGGTATATTTTACAATGTTACTTAAAGGAAAGTGTTTTTATTCTCATACTCTGAAAATACCCTTAGACTGTCTGCATGTTAAAATATTCATTTGATTATTTAAAAGTGTTTTTAAATAAATTTCTTGTTAATTAAAGTAATATGAAGAACCAGTTTAAATAATTTTAAAAATTTTCCACGTTTTCACGTAACATGCTTTATAAGAATTTTAAGATTTTCCATCACAGAAGTAAATATTGGATGGCACGTTTAGTAATTTATTGCATTGAACTTCGGTGAACACAATCACATCCGTCTGCACTAGAATGGAACGGCACGACGAAGCAGGGCCTTGCGTGTACGCATATACATATGTATGTATGTACACACCGTGTGATGAAAATGCTATCCTCTATAAAATTCACTGTGTAAACGTAATATATAATATTTATAACTATTATGTTTATTATAAACGATAACATGTATGTTTTAGTGGCGAAGATAATGCTTTGGGAGTCAATGATTCTGGTAACGTTTCCTGT
The DNA here is from genome assembly GCA_031353405.1 of Baronia brevicornis. Taxonomy (NCBI): domain Eukaryota; kingdom Metazoa; phylum Arthropoda; class Insecta; order Lepidoptera; family Papilionidae; genus Baronia; species Baronia brevicornis. The sequence continues at coordinate 142,962 of JASFAT010000695.1, forward strand.
ATTAAGACAAAATTGTCTATGGCCTGCAGGTATTAATTCCGAGTCTGGATGTTCTGCTAATTCACCTTGGGCAATTGCGGTTTATTCTAGAGAAATAGGTCGGTGCCGTACCCAACAGTGGGACATATTCATACATATGTAACGTAAAAAACTAGGTTAATATTTTAAGCTATTGTACACAGTTTATGAACTTTATCAGAATGAAAAAACGGATGTTTTGAACTATATATTAATAATCAAGTTTTTATTACATAATCAAACACAAAGATTTATTTGCTCTGCAGGGCCCCGGTACTATAAAAGTAAAAATAGAAAAAAAAATTACTTAAAAATAAACTTATTTGATACACTTAACACTTGCAAAACTAAAAGCAATGCAGTCTCCATACTGCGGAGTGGAAATGCGCGATGGCTCTGTTAAAACTTCCACTCATCGAGTAGAAAAACTGGTTTTTGCAATTGAAAGACTCCCACGAAGATGATGCGCCACGCAATTAGCAAAATTCGAGCCTGATATAAAAATTTAAAATTGAGCCTTAAATATACATATTATATACAAATTACTATAAACAGTATATGATATTACTAATATTGTTGTAACCTTGAAACCGTACATCTGGCATTTGTATTGAGACTTCAGCAAAATAACCGTATTTTTTTAAATGTAAAAACACATGCAACCATCTTAGAGGAGGAGATATATTATTACAACATTTTGTCGCCTTATAACGAAAACTGCCTTATTATTATAATACTTCGTGCACTTTACATATAATAGTGCGTGGCTAAAAGGTACAATATTTTTTTGTGGCTGCTCAGAGACCAGAGACCACGACATATTATACAGCTGGTCATTTTTAATTAGGTTTTATCTAAGAACAATTGCTTTAATTGAATCACTTCGATTTACCTAACCAATTGATAAAGAGCTAGAATATCTGTACTATATATAATATAATTGTATATATTTTGTGTGTATATATTTTTGAATATTTTTAGTTAGTTGAAACAGTAACAGTGTAATAATAATAATAATAATTCTTTATTTGCATAATGTGAGGTGTAACAAGATGAAAAAAGACGTATAAAAGCTCCATCTCATTGCCACTTATGGCGTACAAGTTGCATTAATTATTTATTACATACAAATTATTAATAAACTATTATATTGTCATTTAAATTATAATGGAATTATTTATTACATACATTCAATCCAACTTTTAAAGCAAAATAATCCTTAGTATTATCCAAATATTGCCATCTATTAGCCATTCATATAGTCTTTTTTAAATAATCTTGTGTTCAATTGTTTTAATTACTGAGGTAAATTGTTGTAGATACGTATACACATGAACAGGCAGCTTTTGATACATTTACTTAGACTGCGGTGATCATCCGGGGATCACGCCCTTGAAGACCAGCTATTATTAGCTGTTTTAAATAATTCTTTATGTCTCCACACAAACACACACACCTCATATATATAGAAATCTGGCAGTGATAGTAGGCTAAGCTTCTTGAACACTGGCTGGCAAGACTCCTGTGGTTGGAGAGCGTAAATTGCCCTTATACATTTTTTTTATGCTACAAATGCCCTATTTTGGTTAGTGCTATTTCCTCACATTACAATTAACGTAATCGGCAGGGGTAACTTTTATCGTTAGCTTACTTCTAATTACCGTTGGTCTATTTAATTTAACAATGGCTACTGACATCACTATTCGCTTTCTTGAGATGTCGTTAACAATACGTATTTTAATATGATTACATGTAGCGTCAATATGATTAAATAGAAAGCAATGTGTGACACCGCCAAGCGTAGGGATTACGGCGAAACCCCTTCTGTAATAATGATGGATGGATCATATATAAATATTTAATGCCCTTACATTAATTTCAATAATATTTGACTGGATACAGTTCGACACCCAGCGGCGAATCTTCAAACCACTAATTATCCAACTGTCATGAAAATTGTATGTGTATGTGTAAGCTTATATTTAAAGATTATACGCAATATTTACGTTCGAAATATTTATTTACGGCATGATATCTACATTATATTCCATTTATATATTTTTTTCTACGGATAAGGATATTTCTCTTAAACATATAATATACATATGTATGTCTATTTATTTTATCTACAACGTGTAGTGAAATAATCATGTATTTTTTTAAATGAAAAATCAATTACGTTACGCAAATGATAGTTTGTAATGAACGCGTTGGGAAACGTTCACCGATTCGGAATGCGAGCTGAGAGGATCCTCCGAGCTAAAGGTCACAGCGAGGTCGTAAGGGAGAGATACTTGAAAGTAGGTATTTTAAATACAATAGCGAAATCGCAATTAAGTAGAAGGTAAACGATGCAATATTGGTCAGATAACATAGATAAAAAGTTGACATAAAAAATAATTAGTTTATAAAAAATAATTTATTTTTAGTACTATCAAAAATTCTGAGTATCTGAAAAATATATTATTATAAACAATATGTTCTAATATGTCCTATATGTTCTAGAACTTGCAATCAACGATTATATCAATAAAAAGTTTACTTATTAAATATATATGTATATATATTTAATTACTGTTACTTTTTCGCTTGTTAATAATATTATTTTATTATTACAACTATTATGAAGGTTGTGCTATAAATCTAAGGTTGTGGTTTTGATTCTAGATATTATTGTATTAATGACATGACCATATGTATTTAATATCATTATTTTTAAAATTTATGAAAATTTTATTATTTTAATGCTATAAAACCATTGCTAGTCCTCTTCTAAAAAAAAGATACAAGTGTATCTCTGACATAGTTTGTAAGTGCTACCCTCAATATGTTCTGTTAATAATAAGTAAATTTCTTTTTTAGATTTTTTTTAACACTCAAATCCTAGAATCGTGTGCAAATGAACATTTATATTGGTGTAGTGAAATAAAGGCTACGAGTATTTTTATGGTACTTTAATAAAAAAATAAAAATTAAAGACGAGTATGACCTTCCCTTGCAGTAATTGTCTTTTCATGCTTTCCACCAGTTTTTTGATGGTATCCTGTGGTATGTGTTCCCGCTCAGACAAGATGGCAAGTTTAGGCTCCCTGATGTTTTGTGGAGGTGGTTGAACAGATTGTACTCACCTTTTTAGGAGGCTCCAGACGTGACGTTATACTCGCCGACATCGGTCCTCACTATGCAGAAAAATTCGATTTTGCCTTTGAAATTGAAATTGTCTCATCTAGTCTAGTCTTCAAGGTTTCTTTGGAAGTGTATGTAACTGCATTTGCGGTTCCTCAGTGCCTGAGTCACTAAAAAGCGGTCATCTCGTGATTGTGTGCAACGTTTTATCCCAAAACCCTGCCTTCTCTGAACAGAACCTTTCTCTTGGTATCGAGTCCAGGTTCTTTGAACGGTTGAACGACTCACGTTTCACTGCTGTGAGACGTAATATTGGCACTCCTCTTCCAGTAGCACTATAATTTTACTAGCTTTTATTGCTCTTTCTGCCATTACAATAGACACGAAGATCTGTTTTAAGTCACAATAAGGCAGGATGACGCGACAAACATAAATTATTCTACTATTAATAACAAGAAGTTAGTTTTAGTTGCCTGATAACCTTCTGATAACATACTCGCGAAAAGTATGTAAAAAGTCACAAACTAAAAAAGGGATTATTTTTTAAAAAAACAAAAGCTTCGAATTTGTAAGTAACACTTTTCATACCTAGACTCTTTATTAAGTGCCAGTAACATAGTTTGGCTATTAAAACCTTTTTAGAACTAAATTGTTATCAATAATGTAGAAAAGTTTTTTGCAAAGGAGTATATATGATACAGGTTTTTATAATACAGGTATTTTATATAGGAGTATATATAATACAGGTCAATTTTCGCTTTTATCTTTTACAATAATATAAGCGTTTTTTTCTCTTATAAAAGGAATAAGGTAATTGTTTTTCGAAGAAATGGTCATTATGCTAGTGGTAGAGCCACGCTGCAGACGAATACTTTGTCAAGAATGGCATATTATTTGTCTGTAGCATGAATGGGCCGGCTTGCCCCCCCCCCCCCCCCGGGGAGTGTGGTACTTCCCCAAGTACCACACTCCCGAAAAAAACTGGAGTCTGGACTGGAGCGGTCTGACCTCCGGAGGCCCAACACCCTCCCCTTCCCACTCCCCCTCCCTCTCCCCCTCCCACTCCAACTCCCATAATTTCACTTACCTTTAAGGTTGGCAACACTTCTGCACTGCCTATGGCGTTGCGGATGTCTATGAGCGGCGTTGGTTGCTTTCCATCAGGTGACACGCCTGCTCGTTTGCCTTTCTATGCCATAAAAAAAACAACTTAAAGTATGCATGTTAACATCTGTAAGCTATACAAATGAAACCTTACATAAGAGTTGAATGACACAAACTAATATCAAAACATCATAAATATAAGAATGACGTAAATGGTACTTTAATTATATATATATATATATGGCCTTTTGAAATCCTTTGACATAACCGAATCTTCAAAGATCAAATCTGCTTAAAGTTTTTGTATCTCTAATTTTCCAACAAAGGAGTGGCGGTCCAACAACAAGTGGTCACGTAAGGCAGATGACCCTAGACAAACTGGTATAATTTTATCTTTATTCTAAATTAGGTTTTATCTCTTAAGTACATAGCATTTAATTCGCATGAATATACATTTATAAACTTCAGTACAAAAATATTAACATACCAGAGGCACATACATATATCTACATGCAAATGTTTACAGTACAAAACCGAATACAGCAGAAAAACGTACTCGATGTGGGTCATTTTACGTTTTAATAGATTGACTTAATTATTAGAATTCGTAAATCGAAAGAAACACTTTTTCTCACTTCTCACTTTTGATGTCATCTAACTAATAATTTTAAACCGAATTTATTCCATAGAATACTTTATATTTACCTAAAGGAAATGCTCTTTTTGTATTTAAAGTAAGAATGGTATAGAAAAATAAATAAGAATTTTCTCAAATTATGATAGAAAATCAATTTTTTGTTGTTTCAATAAAATGTACGCATATGAACTCAGATAATTAGACCGACGATATGTTCCTTTCATTAATATCCATATATTTTTTTATTTATTACACTACAGATCCCTGAAAACATCATTAATGCTAGTGAAAGTTTTCAGTAGTTTTGTCACTTTCAAAAAGTATTTCTTAAAATTTTGCAAACATTTTCCGAAGCGTAGCTATTATTCTGGAAGTTGTACAACTGCGGGAGTGTACTTGTGGACAAGCAGCATATCTGAGTGATGGAAACCAATGTGCGTTGTCCGAAGATTGCGGCAACATTTGAGAGGGAGGTTAATGTCCAATAGTGGACTGTTACGGCTGAATTAATGATATAAATTTCGTGTTTTTAATAAAGGATTGGGACGAAGGAGTCCTGAGTTTTCATATACACTGAAAGCATTTAAATATATTGTGCAGCTGACCCTTCTGACATTTGTCAGAGACCACCGTAGCCGAATCGATATTAAAAACATCATCAAGTGACGCATAACGAAGCCATGGACAACAGCTACTTAAAAGCAAGTAATTTTGAGAATGATTTTATACTAACTATAATAATAAAACGATTTTGCTACATTATATAAGTATTGATCCATTATCGTGTATAGGCATATTATTGCCAATAAGCCTGATATCGTGACAGTGGTTCGAACTGAATCTGAGGAAATGTTAGTGAATATTTGAATTAAAAAAGATGATTTTTTTATAGAATAGGAAAGCAAACGACCTGCTCGTTTGCCTTCCTATTTTGTACTTTTATATTATAATAGCAATATTGTAATTTGGTTAGAATTATGTAAATAAAGGTAATAATTATAATATATAATGAGGTGTGCTTAGCGAACAAATTAATCATATAATAGTTGGTTATGCATGTAATATATTAAGATCAAAGCGGGAAGTCCGTTGATGTCGAGTAGTTTAATTGGCCTTTTTTATTCTCCACACGTTGCGAAACACGTAGTGGTGTTATAACGTCTAAAGCGTACGTCGTCATTTCCTTCGTGAACTTTGAAACGAGTCTTAAAGCTTTAAAGTGTTTTTTGTATTATAGCATTTATAATATATTATTTAATATTAAAAAATGTTGGTTTACAAACTGTCGACTTTAACGTGTTTCAAATTTTTTTTATTTTTATTATATATAAAACATATCTTGGACCGTCATCGTCAGTTTACAGCAGTCCACAGCTAGTCATATACCTCTCCCAAATCGCACCACCTAGGCCGACCTACGGCTACGTGCATCCAGTATCTGCCAGTCGTCCTTCGCAAATCACTGCTGTATATACCCAGTGGATGTTTCATTACATTTCCCAAGACGTTCTCTTCATTCCAGCACTCGTTATTCGGTTCTCCCCCAGACTTGTCCAGCCCCTTACCACTTTTCTGTGACTTTGATTTTCCAACGAATTTCTACACCGCGAATAATATCCTCTAGGAAAATTCCAATTTTTTCCATAGCCTTCTAATCAACTACCGTAAGATATACTCAAATATAATATAGTAATATTCGCAATATAATAATAGTTTATCATCTTTAATTATTTATTGGTTTGTTTTTTTATAATGACTAATTAATACATGACTGAAATTAAGGAGGACTTACTTCTACAAGGCTTTTATTTGAAATGAATACCCGCTAACTATTTATGCTAAATTAGCATGTAATTACATATGTAGAAGACTGCTTAGTTAAATGAGTAGTGTATGTGACTTCTAACCCACGGGTTCTGGGTTGCAATACCGATCGCAGTTAACGATGACTAACGATATAAATATGAATGAATGACTAACGATATAAATGATGAATAACAAAAAAAAATAAAGGCCATACAATTAAAACAATTGGATGGATATATTATATAATAAATGGTATAAACGTTTTATCATTTCAAAGCGTTCTTAAAAAAGACTTCAACGACATTAGTTTCTCGCAATAGGAGTGGCCGAAAATACAATGTTTTTGCGTTATCTCTCTCGTTGTTGAATATTATGCAAAAGAAGTTGTTTATAAAATGAAAGTAACTCTCATTAAGACTGAGCAGCACATCGCGAGTACTGTACACAGATGTAACAACGGGTTAGCGAGGTGCCACTATGACGAAACACTCTATGAGCTTCTCATGTAAGTGCAAACCGGTCAGATGACATTAATATTAAATGACCCTAAGTATTTGCATTCGCAAACATTATTTGTTATTCCTTTTCGTATGTTAAATCATGCTTCCATCATAATAAATAACATTACATTATTGGGCAGAAATAGCCTAAATGGTTAGCAGGTGCGCTTACAAACATAAAGTAGTGAGTCCCATTCTGTTATTAGATTTTTTACGTGTCTATATTTTTCTGAAATATGATATGCATATAAATTCAGTTGCGCGTTTGATTTTAATTTCTATGGAACGAGGTAAAAACGTAGTAGGTTTAGGTCGCCATTCATCTAGGGGGATTCATGTTGGGGATGAAACTTTTATTTTTGGCGAGTTGTGTGATGTGTGACGAAATTATTTCGAACGAATACATATATATATATATATATATATATATATATATATATATATATATATATATATATATATATATATAGGGGTTGGCAGAGATTGACCACAGCTCCATCCGCTACCATTCATCGCAGCGAAACGGCTCTCCAGTAGTCGCTTTTCGCCCTCGTGAGACGGGTGGCGAACCACGTCGCCGTTATTTTTAACAAATTAGGTATATTATTTCGAACAATTGCTTACAATTCATTTTCTAACAATTCCTTACAGCACTCCCCGTGTTAAAATCGGTAAATGATACTGAGAGGTGATATGTTTCGCCGCAATACCAAGGAAGCTAGCCTTTGGTGAGATCTAGGTCATCCACGAACAAGTATCACATAAAAAATATCCAATAAAAATAATAATAAATAATAACAATGATTGATTTTTTCTGTACCATCAGTAGGAGTTACAATTACATACATTCTAATTATTTTAGATATTTATTTTATTTTATTTAAAATTATAATTATTTTATTTAAAATTTAAATTCGTACAATATATTAAAATGTAACCCTAATTTCGTCCTGATTCTCACGAGGGCGACCAATGGAGAGTCTTTTCGCTGCGATGAAATGGTAGCGGATGGAGCTCTGTGGTCTCTGCCAACCCCTGCGGGGGATAGGCGTGAATATATAAATAATAACCCCAATTACAGATGGACACAAAATTAGCATAGAATTAGCAAGTGAATCGAGACTGAACAATACTAGAAATTATTAAATCACACATGCTAGATTTAATACAGTGCGTGAACTGTAACATATTCGACTCTCTCTGAGTCCTAACTCCCCCTGGTGGGGCATAGGGCAGACACGACGTTTCTCCATCTCAACTTGTCAGAGGCCATACGCTTCACTTCGCTCCAGGATAGGCCCATCTTCTGTACTTCGGCCGTCACAGTACGCCGCCAAGTTTGTTTTGGACGCCCACATTTTCTTTTCCCCTGCGGATCCCATTCGAGGGCTTGTTTGGGGATATGACTGGCGTGGCGCCGGAGAGTATGTCCTATCCGTCTCCATTTTTGCTGACATATCTGGACATCTATTGGGTCCTCTTTGCTGATTCTCCACAGCTCTTCGTTGGAGACCATGTTATCCGGCCAATATACGTTTAAGATTCGGTGTAGGCAGCGGTTGACGAATACCATATTCGTAGTACTATATATAATTTTTGAGTTATCTTTTTTCCGACAGTAATTTATATGCATTTTATATAAATTATTGTATATTCAATGCGAAAATATGAACTGAAGCCTAAATATTAGGTCGGGGCAAAAGTATTTTCGTATTGTTCATACAAAGGAAAATATTTTTTTTAGGTATAATTTTTTATTTGTTTATAATATGTATGTGCCGTTTTGATCAATGACTTGTTGCCATCTTTTAGGTGGTGCCATGATCCCATTCCTGTAGAAATTTTGAGATTTTTGATTAAAAAAATCTGACAGGTAATGTTCACAGTGTTCTTTTGAGGTTAGCTTTATGCTTCCTAAAGAGTTATGCAATGACCGAAACAGGTGGAAATCTGATGGAGCAAGGTCAGGGCTATACGGAGACATCAACATATCCCAGCCACGCTCTCTCAATTTTTGTTGCGTGGCTATACATGAGTGCGGTCTGGCGTTGTCATGGTGGAACACCACGCCCTTCCTATTCACCAGCTCCGGCCGGTTTTTCTCAATAGCTTTTTTTAACCTCATCAGTTGCTGACAGTAGAGGTCAGAATCGATAGTTTTACCCGGTGGCAAATCATAGTGGACGATTCCTTCCAATCCCACCATACACATAGCATCACTTTGTTCCGAGTCAGGCCGGGCTTTGCCATGGTCTGTGGGGCTTGTCCATGCTTCGACCATGATCTTTTTCGCACATTCTTATCGTAAGTCACCCATTTTTCATCACGCGTAATCAACTGTTTAAGAAATGGTTCGGAATTGTTACGTTTCAACAAAGAATCGCAAATGGAAACACGTTGCATTAGGTTTCTGTCAGCGAGATTATGTGGTACCCAAATGTCAAATTTTTTCTTGTACCTAGACTTTTGTAAATGACGTAAAACTCTTTTATGATCAACATCTTCAGCAATGTCGTAGCTACTAATATGTCGATCTTGCTCCACTTTCTCAAAGATGATATTGACATTACCTGTGACAGTCCAGAGCGAACCTCATCTATCCCACTAAAATTTTCCAGACTTGAAACGCTTGAACCACATTTGTGCTACTCTTATTGATACCGCATTAGGTCCGTAAACCGCACAAATTTTATTCGCGGCGTTCGTCGCATTTTTACCTTTTTTGTAATAAAACTTTAAAATGTACCGAATTTCTTCGTCACATATGTTCATTTTGCTTACTTGAAAAACAATTGAAAAATGGCGGGAACTGGTTTTTTTTTATTTATTGCATCTTCAAAATGTTACATTTAATAGTATTAAAATCAGCCAGTTACATTCAGTACAGCCAAAGAGGTTTGATTACTAATAATACATTCAAAATATGAAAATACTTTTGCCCCGACCTATAAATTTAAACGGTATAGTTTTTTTACACAATGTAAAACTTTAGTGACCTTTTAAATAATTTTGTGTAACAACAAACACGTAACCATATTCGCATATAATAATCTAGTTTTTAAATAAGCAAAATGAATATGACTTTAACAAACAAATAATATGCAAATTCTTATTTGCTTTTTTGTATGATATTATGTTAAGTATAAACTAAAAACACATACAATTAAAAATATACATATATTTAGTGCTACTACGATGCTATACTCTGAATCAGCAGACTTTATATTATTGTACATTGCTTCAGGTCACTAAATGAGAGATTTAAATGAATATATGTAGATATATTATATATTTTTATATTTGGCACTTTTTAATTATAAGAAATTATAGTATAATCCGCTTCACTAATCTTCGTTTTGATGGAATAATTTTTTCAAGGATTTTATATATCATTTTATACAGGCCCGCAATTTTGCCACACCCTAAAAGGTTTTGAAATTATCATAGAATAATCTTCAATATTTTCGAAAAAAATTATAATATTCATTCCCTGCAAGATTTTTACCTTCATACGAAATTGCATTCAATGAATTAACACTAAACTTACCGTTTCTTTTTCACAGGCCATATATGTTCCACTGCTGAGCACGTGCCTCCCCATTTCTGGAGAAACGGACGTTAACCCACCACGCTTATATCATAGATGTGATACATGTTATATCTAATAGTAAAAACTATTTTATAAGTAAAAACAAATAAAAAAAATAAATAATCCAATTCGATTAGCTCGCATAACTCTATTTTTTGGTGCGGTATATTGCACTTGTTACCTGTTTCGGACCGCCGCTAAAGACAATCGTCGATAACCGAATGAAATGTGTACTACATTGGGAAATTAGCACAACTCGTGTGAAACTCTTATCACAATAGCACAGTCTTATAGTTCGAGATAAATGATGCGTCAAAGTCACATCTCTCCCCTATAGTTCGATAACAATAACAACTAAGGTGATAAATGAGAACCGTACAATACCTAGCTCGTTTTGCAAATCGACTTGAGATGCTGTCGGATCTTGAGGTTATGTTCATTATTATATAATGACTTCGACTTGAGATGAATTTGGTACCAACAAATTCATCTCCATTCTCATTCATCCCTATAGAGTTATGAAGGAAGAGGTAATTGGGTCATTAACTAAGGTAACTTATCAATCATCATAGTCATCCAAGCGGATAGTAGTTAAGTAAAGAATTAATATAGTCGAAGTCTCCTGCGAGACGTTGCCAGTATAAGTGGAGATCGCAGATTGGTTTTTATTCTTAAGTAAACGCCATTACTTGAGAAGCTGAAGAAGCTTATAGTTAGCGAAAAGTGGAAAAAAAAGACTCAGAAGGTGCAGGCTAACAAGGTGGACCTACCAGGTGTCAGTAATGCTAGTCATTTCAATCGCTGACTAGATAGGTTAGGCCAAGGACTATCAAATATGGAAGCAAATTTGTTTCTTTTATTTTTTTATGGAATATAAAGGCAAACGATGGCGTGTCACTTGATGAAAAGCAATTAACGCCGCCAATACACATCCGTAGTGCTAAAGGCATTTTAGGATTTTGGCCGTTGGCGGCCTTTCCAAAATGTATTTTTATTATAAGAATTAGGATTGTTATAAAATAATTAGGATTGTTTTGTTTGTTGCCGTGTACTACCCTTGCACACATATTAAATTATTTTAGTTTATGTACTGTTGACTAATTTCTTCAGAATTATGACGACGTTCCATGGACGATATAATATATCTGAGCGCGAACTGAGCGGTAGTCGTGTTGTGGAATTAATGGAAAGAAGGTGTGTAAATAAAAAAATATATAATATATAAACGCAGTGATAAAATAGTTATATACACATCTGAAATACAAAAGGTAGTTCAAATGCGTTACCTACTTAAGAAAAATTGGGGATAATGGGAGAGAGGAAAGTAATAGGAGCAGAAGATGAAAAGGAATTTCAGGATTTCTGCAATTGACGTCTGAAACGTGATAACATAAAAATGTTACCACTTAATGCCGATATTTTGTGAAGATGTAGTGCTTCCCCGATCTAGACGGCCCATTTATTCAATAGCATTATTTTAAGACTATACATATATAGCTTATTATAGAATACAAACTATAATGAGTAGTGCTGGTTAAAACGCACATAACAGTTCTGCTGTAATATTATGTAGGTCATATGCCGTTTAACCACAAATATGTTTTATGACTATAAATTCTACGTAAAGTACAATAGCACTACGTAATACAAGGCACCTATAATAACCACAATGCTATGTACTTTCGTCGTGAGATAAGTTGTGTGAATACGAGTGAATGTGTCAATGTGCACTGAGACATGCAGACATTGCAAAACAAAAGTCACAGAAACCATACACGAGGAAGCATAGGTACAGTTCTAAGGGCAATACTTAATGTAAATGTTATGTTTTATTTTTAATTTGTATTTTTCAATGAAACTAGCAATTTTTTTTCAAATCTTACTAAAATGAACTTAATCATTCCAGCTAAGCTTATAATGCTTGTGCTTGCAAATTGTCCACATAAATAGTTATGTAAATATGGAATACTCTTAACTTCATATTATATACTTAAATTAATTTAATAAAAAACAAATAATAAGTAAGTAATGAGAACACGAGTCAGTAAAATAACAGAATACAGTAGATTCTGTTATTTTACTGACTCGTGACTCGTGTTCTATGTATATAAGATTATTATTAACCCTATCATGTTATTATTAACGGTATTGTATAATTTATAATTATTCTATTAATAAAATTATAAATAGAATTTATAATTTTATTAATAGAAGTTATTATTAACCCTATCATGTGGGTACAATTACGAATTCAAATGACATGAACAAATATGTATGTATATATATTTGGAGATTCGTTTTCAAATTCCATGGTGAATATCTATCGCTACTGAAATTAAATCTAATAATATATTATTTTAGGCATATTTGAAATGACAAGTTTAAAACAATTATATTTATTGTTAGTATAATGCTATATTTTAATTAATATTACATTCTTTTGTAAAAAAATAAATGTTTTTAGTATTTTTGTTAATACTTCTCTTATGGTCTAATGCAATACAGGAAATGCGACTAAATAAAAATACATAATAATTGTTCTTTATAATGAATGAGCTATTTTAGTCCTATTAAAATTTATGCCATTTAAACAAATGTTATTGTAATTAATCAAATGTACTATAATAATTATAGATATATTCAAACTGATAATTTATTTAAGATTGTAATTGATTTAATTATTTGGCAACATCCCGCATAGATTACTCATAGTGTAAAACAATGGATATTGATTGTAATAATTATCAGATACTATATGACTAGTATATTCGCTAAACAATATTTGTTAAATTGCGTAGTTCATTTGGTATTTCTCTCCCACGCTGAAATTAGTGTCACGGCTATTCAAAAAGTCTTTGATTAGTTGCTATTAATTTGTTTTAAATAAAGATTTTTTGAATTGGTGTCGTTAATCACATTTTAGTGTTTATAATCCTGTAACTAATAATGATTTTGATGAGATTTAAGAAAAATTTAGACTGTCAGTCAATGTATACAGAACACGTTTTAAATAATACGCAAGGACTACAGATCACCATTTAAATAAATAATAAAGAATTTTTGACGAGGTAAATATATAAATGAAGTGACTATAATAACCATAATTTTATTATTATACGGTTATTTCTAGTGTGTAGATGAGGAATTTTAATTTTGTAGTACCTATTTAATTATTTGATAGCGCGTTGATGTCTAAATAACTCTCTATTCCACTCCTGTGTTTTTAATATAAAATAGCACACATTAGTATAAATTAGCGCACATTCTTTATATATTTATCTTCAACATCGTCGACAGGACTCGTGAACAAACGGTCTGCAATTTGCGGGCTGGGAACGATGATGAAGATTTTTTTTATGAGATAGGACGGCAAACGAGCAAGCGTTTTGCCTGATGGAAAGCAATCAACGCCGCCTATGGACAACCGCGACACCGCAGGAGTCGCGGAAGCGTTGCCGGCCTTTTAGGTATATCGTAACGGTTCGGAAAGACCGCCGAGGGTAGCTGGTTCCACAAACTGGTGGTGCGTGGAAAGAAGTTAAGAAAGAAACGCACTGTAGTAGATCGCCATTCATCCAGATGGTGAGGATGAAATTTTTCTTTACGGCGAGTTGTGCAATTGTGGAATTCGGCGGCGGAAATTATTCCAAACAATTCCCGGAGCACTCCCCATGATAGAACCGGTATAAAATGCTGAGAGATGAGACATCTCTCCGCAGCGCTAGAGAATCAAGCTGATCGGTGAGATCTTGGTCATCGACGATTCGGATGAGGAAACTTGGCGATGAAAGCTTATCTCAGTATTTAATGCCCACCTGAAGCGATGGAAGATGCATCACTAAAGGAAGGCCTTTCTTGGTCTAGTGATGTGTCTTCAATATTTAATGTAATATATTAAATATATATATATATATAGTGATTCAAGCCTGTCTAACAGAAACGACTGAAGGTTAATGATGAACGCTTGCCGCCTTTATCTAACTGAACGATTCTATTGACAATAAATACTAATGAAGACAAAATAATGGAGAAGGCGGAAAGGGATATGAGTCCAAAACCTTTGGCTCAGAAGTAATCTGCTCTAACAATTGAATAATCCCTCGATTTGAAAATTAGACATATGCACACTTAATTATCTTATAAATAGAGTGAGGATTTCTTTTTCTTTTAGAGGGTGAATTATAATTAAAAAGTTTCTCGAATTCAGATTGAAAATCGATTGCTTAGACCTGTGAAAAAATAATATTTTTTGTTTACCAGTGTACAGTAATACTTTTCCAAATACAAAATACTTACGGTACAAAATACTTTTCCAAATTCCTGCCAAAAAACATCAATCACACAATTGGAAAATCACTGTCACTCAATTCGAGACTGATAGTCAAAGTGATCAAAACACCATAATATCAAAACACATAACCACCTTTCAACAATGCATACGACACGTATTTCAATTTAATACGAAGAATCCTCAAGTATAATAGACTCTACGAAAGATTATTGAAAATTTTTGACTCCATCTAAAAAACGGATCCGTATCGTAAGGATATCCGTAAAGTAAGGCTCTGACTCCGGCACTATTTAACCATTGAGCCAATTAGGTCGACTAATTAGCTCAACTAATTGGATCAGTGGTGAAGCTACCGCCTTTAAAGGTAATAATCATGGGTTCAATTCCCACATCGGGATAAATATATGTATATGTAAGGTCTACGGATAATTATTCCGAGTTAAGATACCAATCGTCATGGACAAGTGTGGTTTGTTTAACGTCCATTCCACCAGAAATGGGGAAAACCGTGTCCACCATTGAAACATATATGGGCTGAAGAAAACAAAACGCTTGACTTCATTAATCATTTTCTTGAATTACAATCATGTGATAAATTAACGTGAATGGCATTCAGTAATATACGGGCGGGCGTCGAGCTTTTAGCCGTCCCCTCCAAGCAGCGGGCGGGCGGCGCGTGCGTCGCCAGCCACCACACCACCAGTCCCTACGCGACGCACCACGCGGCTACATGTCTCCCCTGTGGATCGTGATCACCCTGCTCCCCATCCTCGGTAAGTAAGCCGATCTGTGAATCGCCAATGTGTGTGAAAAACGTATACCAATTTTGCTTGTTCGGAATTCCCGGGTGAAAAAAAAATTCCACGATTGTAATTTGTGATATTTTTTATCAGTGATTAATTTTTTACATATTCGTGAGGAAACGTAATGTTAGTGTCGCCGCAGCGCAGTCGAATGCGTGCATTTGCGCAAAATGGATTATCGGATTTTGTGGAAAATTAGCAGTTTTTTTACAACCCATATACGTCCCACTATAGGGCGCAGGCATACCTATTTCTAGAGATATAGAACTCACCATGATTGTCTAAGATAGATTGGTAGGAATCGGAATAAATACCTGTAGATTATGCATGTACTTATCCAGAAACAAGAATAAAATAGCTTAGACAATAAAAAAAAGCAATAGCTTAGACACTGAGCCAATCTAACGATAGTTATTGATAAATGTAAGGAAATATTTGCGTTGTAAGCTGAAAAAAACATGCTATATCCGTGCCCTTTTACTATTTTAAGAAAATTTACTTACATTATTTTTATGGAAAGTTTAAAATATATCCATTATGCAAATATACAATTTATTAATATTAGATTTTATATATTAAAATATGGAATAATGTCTCCCGGGTCTCGAAATCTTTTGTAAAATAACACCATACTGTTTGTTTTATAGTAGTAATTAGGCTGAGACATTATCGTGTATATTTTTAATATAATTTAATATGTATGTATTGATGTTAAGAATTAAAATATAAGAATTATAGCTTGTTTCTTATGCAATGTTAGACAAATCACCTTATGTATGTTTGGGGAAAAGGCTAACCCAAACAGTAATTAAACTGAGTGAAACCATGTGAGAATTACAGCTAGTTGCGTCAAATACTACGGTATATTATAACTATTGCCGAAATTCGAAAATGATGGAAAACTAACTAGTGAAATAACTCAATAAATAAATTCTATATTATTTATAGTCATTTTTTATATGATTAAAATCAAAATAAATTACCTTGAAAGAAGAAATTAATTTGTATGTATATATAATTAGTTTGTAATGTAAAACTCCCAATTACCTAGCGAATTCACTTTGGACATACGTGGTGGGTTACTGTTTATTCTTTCAAGGATGGGAAATCCCGTGCCCAGCAGTGGGACGGATATGGACCGATTTTATAAGAATTCACTTGTCGTGATTTTTTCACATATTAAAATAGATCATTAATTTCGAATATTGTTTTTAGTTTTAACATGTTAAGAAATTAGGTTAAGAAATTAGGTGTAAATATTTTTCTTTAAATGGTATTATTTTAATTTGATTGCTTTGTTAATGTAATGCTAATCACTTACTCTTCGATCATAATATTTAATATAAATATCTTTGGCTTGCAGTTACTAAAAGTAATTTACTCGCTAAAGGTAAAAGGTAAACTACAAGGAATAATAAAACTTATCGTATTGAAATACGACTTGTATACGTTTGTTTGCGTACATATAACGCATCTTATCTCCTCGGTGCGTACTCTAAGATTTGCAGTTGTCGCGCAGTATTGCACTGTGGCTAACATAGTTGTGCAATATTTACCCGATGCACTTTCCATTGGAACGTACGCGTACGTATTGGCGCTGGTCGGTTAGTGATAGCGCATCGCGACGATAATCGATTCCCCGTATTTAAATTTACATAAGTGTTTTTCTCACGTTCCGCTCTCCAGAACTGGGCCGTCTTGACGGCCAGCAGAGAACGGATGCGCTTTTCAAGGTTCATCTGTAATGCATTGAAAACAATCATCCTTTCCTTTTGTTAATACATTTAACTGGTCCTCAATAATAGTACAATCAATTTTCTAGTTTTGTTCTGTCAAATCTATAAACGTACTATAGTGTGCCATGTACGGCGGCACACGGGATCTTTAGGGGGTTTTATCTCCGTTAAAAATGAAATTCTTCCAAGCGAAATTAATTTATTTTTCTATTCACAGTACATTTATATTTTATTCATACTTTATTCACACTTTATCAATTTATATTTTATATCTTATTTTTTTATGCCGGAAATATTTTTTTATGTCTATTAAAAATGTCAGTCGAACTAATAATTTTGTTTTAATAGAAAACAATTTATTTCTTCTTTATTTCAAAATTTAAATAACTAATTTAAGAAGAAATAATATAAAAAGTTTTATTGCATTAGTGATACATTTATTAATGTATCACTACAGTACCCTGGTAGACGGAATGGTAAATATTTTCTTAGAAAGTAAAACGCACTATTGAAATACTGGTCGATTTTCTTCTATAACCCGACAGATATGGATTACTGTCGCAATTAAATTTCCAATAACTTCCTATTTCTTATAACATCTGGCGTCAAGATAAATAGAAAGATTTCTAAAAATAAATGACACGTTTATCAGTTTTTAGTCATCATATTACATAATTTGTTTTGATCTTCGTTTACATGCAGTTTTTACATTTCAACTCAAACCACAATAAAAATTGAAGTCGGTTGTAAACGTAATAAAAACTAAATTATTTAGATTAAAAAAGAAAGTTCTCAATTACTCATCTCGGATAACATGCGTGCTATGTTTTTTGTTAATATGCTCTGTCTCCGTTAACCTCACTTCCATATCCGCACACGTATCTATTAAACGAGTTATTACACTTGACTCAACTTATTTTCGGTAACACTAACTCTTTGTACATTATTTTGTGAAATTTAAGATGGTGGTACCATTTTTAATCGTATTTTTTAGCTTAATTTCATTTAAATCTAAGAAGTTATTTAAAATTCATAATGGTTATTTTGAATTTTGATATTCATTAGAGTAATTTGATACAAGTGCTATGTAAAATTTATTATAACATATTATTCCTATAGCTATTGTGTCCAATAAATATTCCCAAAACTTCAAAATCAATAATTATTAATATTATTTGCATAATACTTATTAAAATGTACTAGAAAAATAAATATTTTTCTAAATAAAATAGCTATAACATACATAAGACATATGTATGTTATAGATGTATGTTATGATATTGTGTGGAATATAATTTAATTAACTTACACTCAATAAATGTGTTTTATATATGTATATTTTTTTTAAAATTATTCCAATACATATTCAAGATAAATAAGAAATTTACACTCAATTCAACTTCATGTATCATTATTGATCGTATTCCGTGATTTGCAGTGATTACCATTCAGCTGAGTGATCATAACAACACGTTATATCATTCAGTAGAGGTTCAGCCTCTTTGCAGCGACCGAAAACGCATCGCGCTGTTATTGAAAACGTAATTTCCGTTCATGTAAACATTATCCATGAATAAACATAAACATTTTCTCTTCCCTTTTTATTTTACTTGTTTATATGGTTATCAATATTCACCTCCAATTTTTAATAATTATTAATAATACTATTGAAATAAAACAATTTTCAAAACAAAAAAAAAGGAAAATAGGAATTGATTCCTCATCAATGATATTAAATATCACTTAAGTCGTTTTGAACATTTTCTAAAAAAAATGTTTTAGTTGTTAGTGCATTATTAGGGTTTTTTCATTATTATGTTGGACGTCCCACGACTAGATAGATTAAGCTTAGCGACTTTTATTTTTAATTTGGTACAATTTTCTTGTAGAGACGCCGATTACCAGGCTTTTCCGGTAAATGTATGCTATAACGACAAAGATTGTACGATTACTCGAAAACTACCCGTGTTAATAGGAAAATAGCACGTCGCGAAAGGGTCAACTACTGAATACTTATTATTACACATAAGCGATTAAAATATACATACATACATACATACTTATTATTAAATATGGCACTACTAAAAATTAAATATCTTTTCTATTTTTTTTTTGAGACAAAAAGAATATAAGCACACTGGCAGCATACACAATATATTAGTAAAATTGAAATGAATATATTCAAAACCATCTTGCACGAATGAGTTTAAATATGTTTATTAATACTTGTGAATTTAATCCGATCCAATCAAAAAGTGGTGTTTAAACGAATTTCCAGTAAAAATGTCAATTTATTCTCATATAAATGTTTTTTGTTGCTGCTCGTCTTTAAAATCCGTTAAATTATATAAACGTTAAAGTAATGTTGCCACGTAGTCGTTATATTTTCTCGTATTAATGTAGCCATTGTAAGATTTTTACGGGATTGAAATGGGATAGAGGCAAATCAGTAAGCGTGTCACATGACGGAAAGCTATCAACGCCACCCATAGACATCTGTAACACTATACTCATTGCAGAACGTTGTCGGCCTTTGAGAATCCATGCCAGCATGTATAAGCATGATGTCCATGATGTTCTCTAGAAATAGGGACTTTTTCTCTAGAAATGCTTATGTCGCTTGTCCATCATTAGGACATATGTATGTTCAAAAGGGATTTTTCATTTGAAGAGATTTCATTGCTTCCGGTTTCAATTGAAATCGTGGGCATGTAAGTGTAGCCTACAAATTTTAAATAATAAAAAAATGTAAAGTATGTATCTCATGTAAAAATTTATTACAAAGCTAAATTCTATTGTACTATAACAAATAGGCAGAAACAGTGAGTGGGTTCATACGGTTGACCTTTCACGGAGGATGCTACGGCACCTTGCGGCACTCGTTGCCCGGCGATGTTTACGTAATACTCCGTCGTGCCTTTGATTCTATCTCATCTTCTGCTCGCCTCACTCCCTTCCCTTTAACCCAACCTTATAACTTCTACCACAGATCACTGTAAGTAAAATTTAAATATTGTGTTATTTTTCAATAATGAAATGGTCTGTCTTAAAGAAATAATCATTTTATTTTTCCCTTTCCGTTTATCTTTTTATCAAGGTAAATTAATCTCCAAAGTTGTTTTGGCGACAATTTTACGTAAAGATAGAAGATAGGAATTTTCAATTTGTTTATAATTAAATTACCTATCATTATTGTAAGCTTAATTGGTTAGCACTGGCCTTATGATATATAGAAAATGGTTGCGGGTTTATTTCTTTACCATTTTACCATTGGGCTATTGACGTGGACATATTTTCCTAACATAAGTATTATTTAGCTTAGTTGGAATGGTTTTACAAAGAATTCTATTTATATAAAAAACATTGTTAGTCTTTTTAAAATAATAAAATAGAAATTATTATATTTAAAAATATCATACCAATATATTTTGTAATATGGTGAACCATAGGTATTGGAAACAAATTATGAGTATTGTTTGTATTTTTGAAAATTATACGGAAGTTCATTTAAAAATAATAGGTTTATAAGCTCAAAACGCTAACGGCAAAATAATCGTTTGACATTTAATTTCCAAAGAGTTCTCGTCTGTCCAGCGCAGCGTGCGTATGGGAACGCAGTCTCTCAGCCTTTGCGGACTAGCGATGCCACTGTTGCACCAACGTTCACTGCGTTATGTTAGTCTGACGCAATACCTAAACCATCATATTTGACCTGTAACGGACGGTTACCTCATTGACTATATACTTTACTAAATTTATAATATCACGGCACTTTTTAACCAAATTGACTTGTATAATGAAGCTTTTTATTTGTTCATTTTAGCTATCTAAATATTTTTTCATTTATCAAGTAATAATTACGTTTTTAGACACATTTTAAACAAAACATTTGATCCAGTAAATTGTTCACGTTTGTCCTACTAATCCGCCCTGGACAAGTTTAATGGGTTAATTTCTATTCCCCTAGAAATCGGGAGAATGTCCGATGGTGGAATTAGGTTTTTTTGAACATAAACATATTTCGTTTAAACGTTGACAGATTATTCATTAGACAATTTAAAGAAGATTATTTTTTAAAAATATTTCGTCTAAACATTGACAGCCACATCGAGTACTCTCTTAGAATTTAGCCACGTTTACTTAGACTATATTTTCTTTTAATGCTGTTTTACTTTTTAGTCAATTGTCGGGTTTGTTTCATAAATTTTACTTTTGAAGTATATATCTGGGTGGCCAGGGATATCATCGAAAAAGCTTATTAATTTGATAGGCAAGAAATCACAGGGAAAAATTTTGGATCGGCATAGAGCTCCAATCCCTTGTTTATATGTTTTGATGATAATTTCAAATTTTGCACCTACTTACACACTACAACTTGTATGAATATCCAATATGAAAATCTATCTCTGATTAATTTAAGGATTAAAAACCCCTTATGACATAAGACTAGACCTAATGAAGAAAAAAGCTCAAATTCGGCGCGATTATCTCCTAACAGATTCAACTTTGAATACTTACGTTAGCATAATATATTACGTAAAATTTAAAACGAAACAGAAAATTCGCTTTTTGAAACTCCGCTTTACAATGAAGAAACTTAACACGCATATATAAACAATGGATGGTATGAATACTCTTTATTTATTACGAATATTACATTATATAATGTGCAATTAGCAATAAAAAAGTTTGATTGAAGGATAAAAAGTTCTAAATTTGTTTAAAATTTCAATAAGTCCTATTACTTTAATATTTTTTAATATTAAATAGTTTTAGTTTTGAAATAAAAACTTAACAAATAATGAAAAAATCTAAAAACAGTTTATCAGTTTATGTCTATGATTCGTTAATTTTTCTTTAATTTACTTTAATATAATATAATGATAGAATATCTATGACAGATTTTTAATTTAGATGAACTAAGTTTTTGATACATCGTTCAAGAACTATAATAGAGTCATAGTAGTAGATGATAATTATTTTAAATTAATTTTAAGGTTAGGTATATTTAATACTTTTTATTTATATGCCAGTTAGGTACACACTTATTGAAAGTAATCGGCAGGTTTATCTATACATGTATTAACAAATAATACAAATAAATGTTAGAAATGAACTTTCGTACAAAGTGTAATGTAACCTTAAGGGTCGTGAGAAGATTCAATCATGTTGCCATTTGATTTCTGCGGTTGGGTAAACACCAAATCTAATTCGATTACGTAATCCAAATTCGACCTCAATGTGTGAACGCTGATGATAATTTGCCTACACACACACAGATAAAATTATATCGAACCAAATCGTACAAAATCTTCTTCGCGTTATATATTGCGAGTGGCTTTCTATATATGTAGCTTATGCTTAGTCTAAATTCATACATACATACGTAGATCATGCAGGTCAAAACGTGTAGAATCCGTGGTACGCCTATCGAATGTATGTATTTAGCAGGGTTTCCAGTAATATAGTATAAAAGCTGATATAAATAATACAATAACATTAAATGCATTATCTTATCAATAGATTTGTTGAAAATATCATCTGCTGGTCTCAAAAAGGTTTTTGAGACCAGCAGATGATACTTTCAACAAATTTGAATCTAGAATGAAGAGCTCACACAAAAAGAGCTCTGCCCACTGAACTGGACAGACATATGTTATGACATTAATAAGACATAATTCTGTCCAGTTCTTTTAAACTTTTATAATGTTGTACAGGGGGAGCAGAAAGATTTAACTGTCGAGGCCGCATCCTTGGAGCATACTACGCCGATGCGAAATCTGGGTGCAAGGCGTTTCACGTGTGCGTAAGGGTGGCTGGTGGCGGCATTCGAGACTTCCGATTCTTCTGTCCACCGGGGACTTTGTTCCATCAAGAGGCACAGACATGTACCGACTGGGGAGACGACGATCCACTCGCCTGTCCAGCCGACATCTACGATGGTCAGTTCGATCTCTACAAGATCGGATCCGGTGAGCGCTTTGCAACTAACACCATTATAAACATAATATCATGATTGAAAAACTAAAATATGGACAAAAGGTAACAAAGTTCAATGTTCATATGCTGATAGAAAAGGAAGATTTAATAAATAACAGAACTTTTTATAATGCAATGCCTATTAATATCATAAATTAATTTAAAATTATGACTAATAGCTTAAAATAATATATTATCATTATTATATTTTGAAAAGAATTCCGCTGATTATTGATAATTCATTAAATATTTAAGCCCATTATTTTTAGATGCTTTTTATATCAAGTTATTATTAATTGCTTTTTTATTTTTATTCAATAAATTTATTCTTTTCATCTATTATATTGTATTATATTATTGAACATTGATTAAATAAGTATTACCACATGCCACGCCTATAAGTAAGGGTTAACAAAATAACAGAAAAGATTTTTCTTAGAGCTTTTAAAATGGAAGTAAATGGAGCGCAAATAAGAAGGCTTTCACTGAAATTTTAGCAGTTTAACTTTTTTTAAAGTTTAACCATTTAAAATTGTATAGATGCTAACATTATTTTTTTCTTAGGATTTGACACCAAGAAGCTGTCGTCTCCTGGAAACCGTGATGATGAAGCAGAGTTTGGTCTTCAACGCGCTGAGACTGGTGACCGCCGTTTATCCCAAAATAGTGGTGATTCTAATGCTGGCCCTTCAGATCTTCGAGCAGCGCATTCTTCAGACTTTTTCAGCGGTCAGCGAGACCGCGGTCGTGACGATACTGAGCCTGTCGCATCTCAGCCAACTTCGGCGCCAGTTTCACCTCCACGACAAACGTTTAGAAGGCCGACTACATTCCGCCCTTCTCCTTCTCCAACTCAATATACTACGACGACTTCACCACCTACACTAAAATCTTCGAACTCCAATCGATATGATCACTCTCAAAAAAGAAAATATCCTCGAAAACGTCCGGTATATACTGCAATACAACCACCAAACACTTTCGCACCAAACACTTTGCCGCCTCAAATTTATTCAGAGCAACCGCAAAACTTTAACCGACGAGTTGTACCTCAGAATGTTCAAACTTCTTCTTCCACATCAGCAAATGTACCTTCACAGTATAAAGAAGAATACGTTGAAGTGAGTCGAGTTACTCCCAAACTTAATAAATATATACCTATCGGCCCCACCCCTACCCCCTTTCAGCTATCCACAGCGTCAGATATAAATAAAAAAAATGGAGCCGTCGATTTATACAAATATGATTCGCAATCAACTCCTGGATTTAAATTGCAGAAGGAAAACCGCCCGTTTAAAGTTAAAAACAGTTTTAGTGTGTTGCCAGATGAACAAGACTTCGCGCGAATTAACAGTCTAAGGGGAAATAATGAAAGAAGAACTCCTTCAACTATCGAATATCGCACCACAACTAGTAGTTTTTCTACTAGTACACCACCTTACAAAAATGGGAATAGTATCCCTTATGATCAAGAGAAAAATAATGTACAGTATTTCTCTAATGTCAATCCTTTCAACAGTCCCACAACTACTCCTTCAGTTATTACGACCGTATACACTCCTACCACGCGATATGATCAGTCACTGAACTTAAATACTATCGCGTATAATACAAATAACGCTTTTAATACACAATCCAATTACGCTGACAGCGGCGAGGACGATGGACAGTACCGTCCTCCGGAGGGAGAAGATGACGGTCAATATAGACCGGAGCTATACGAAAGCGAACTTCTTTCGGGTGCACATTCTCTTAACATAGCTGCTAGTGGAAACAGGATTCCTGAAGATCAAAAATCTCAAAGTAAATCACAATACCCCAGCAAGCCTGCCGTTAAAGCAATCGCGCCTAGACCATTCAGACCCGCTTCCGTGCCAAACTCAACAACCACACAAACGTCTCTAGCCCCTGATACAAGTTATACCACCACAACAAAACACATTTCAAACAATGCTCAAAGAACTTTCGATTACTTCCAAACATATACAACAACATCAAGACCGTTCGATCCGATAGCATTAGCCCCGGGATCGAGCAACGGTGTTTCGTATGACGCGGCAACCACAAAGAACACAACTACATCAGCTCCAAGGATATTGGATAGTCAGCGAAACTATAATCCTTACTTTATCGAGAAATCCCGTGAAACTGTTCCCCCAACCTCTGCTCCCTCCCCATCTCCGCGACCCACACCTCGACCCCAACATTACACAAACCCCCCTCCTAAAATTAAAAACGACAACAGTTACGATTACGCATATTATGATTCGGATCCAGGATTTTCAGAATATGATCACATAGAAGAATTTGGTAGAACTCAGGCTAAAGGTTAGATTTACGTCTTGATACATTGGTTGCCATTACATTAGTTGCCTCTTTAGAAATAAATATTATTTTATGTAACGCTTAAATCTACAACATTGTGTTACACATAAAACAACGAAAATGTATTCATCTTATCTGTTACCATTTGAATATATTTTACCGCAATCAATATTAGAACTGTCACAAATACTACTATTATACTACTTACCTTAAGAACAGATTACCAAGTAAATACAACTAATATGTAAATATTTGATCATTATATAGTTTAAATTATAATCTTGCTTTGACTGAAGGTGATGCCCGTTTTATTTTATATCTAAGGAGGCTTATTCATGATAGAGTTACCCTAAATTATTATGTGATATTAATATGAATATTTGTACTGTATTCATTAGGTTACAAGTGTTTTATATTTATTAATGAACATCATGATAATATTTAATTGTATATTTGAGTTTTTTGCGAATGTAATAGTATATAAAAAAATCAAATAGCTGTCGTAAAAATAAGTTGTAACACCGTATTGTACAATATTACATTGTAAATAAAGTTTTCTTAAAGATAATAACTTTGTTTTAATGTTTGCTTCAAGGTGTGAGAAATATCACGTGTGTGTGTACCTAATGTGAACATTTTGAGTCGTTGGTTTACAATGAAGTCTCAGACTTGACTTTTTCTTTGCAAACATGCAATACATATAATGCGTGTTTACTTAAATATTTAAAAAACAGTTTTATGTGTCAGTTTTGGCTCCCCTTATTTTATTATAGAAAGAATAGAAAAAATAATAAGCAGGTTTTTTTCACAGTCCATATATGTCCCTCTGCTCAGTTCGAGCCCCCCCCCCCATTTCTGGAGGAAGGGACATTAAGCCACCACGCTTGTCCAATGTAGATTGGCGGTATAATGAAACTCCGAATTAATAGTTGTGAGTCATACATATAATTATCTCGATTTGGCGATTAAAACTTAAACAATTTATTTCTCTTTTATAATTACAAAGTAGTTCACAAGAGAAGAGATCTTAAAGTAGATACTTAAATTCGGTTATAAAATGTCAAACTATAATACTATTTTTAATATGAATCTCTATTTCAAATATTTTGGTTTGTTTTGCACGAAGTTAGTTAATTTTATTTTGAATTTAGCGATGCGTTAAATTGAGAAAGAATGGGTTGGCTTGACCGTGAAAATAATTCATCTTCACAGAATATTCTTGTCAAGTAATAGCGTTTTACGCGTTTCTTATAGTGAGTGCAGGAATTCAGAGGCCGATTCCTTATCTTTTCCATTATTTCTTTCTCTCCCACCAATTACTTTCTCCTCCCACTTCTGTTTCTTTCATCTTGCCCTCTCATTATATACATCCTTACCTGATGAATCTCTAGTGCAGTTTAGCGTGTACGTGAACTTTACATATATGTGAATTTTGAGAACTTTAATATTGCTTGTCTCATTTTTACAAAACAAAAAAAAATAAGAGTCTCTCTAGTTTGTCTATGGTTTTTAAAATAAAATAATCGATTTACGTAATAAAATATTTTTAAAAACTAATGGCTTGAAACATATAAAACTTAGGATTTTGATAGCATATATTAGTATTATGATTGACAGTTGACGGACAAAATATGTAGCTAGTATGGTGTGTCAACATTAATGTGTACAAAATTATTAGTATGAATTTTTAATAGATTAACTTTTTTATACAAAATATGAAATACCGATCATGTAAACTATTAATTCAGTTACCGTTCAAACACTGTTCAAATGCTTTCTTGTACGCTGAGCCAAGAAGAAATTGTAAAGTATATTTTATTATAAATAACTTATTACTATTTATAAAGTAGTATAAATTACCTTTTTTATAGTATTGCCTGCGACGTTTAAGAGGATTATCCATAGCGATGGCGGTAGTTTACCATCTTCCGCAACCGTATTACAAAATGATAGTACTGCAACGGTTGTCTTGCTTGGCACCGTACACTTTAGCAAACAATCTGTTCAGGATGTTTCCGATGTAAGTTAAAATATTATTGCAAACATTCAAGATTCACTAGTTAATGGATATGAGCACTACATTCAATGCTATTCACCCATCCTGATGCAGTGTACTAATTATTTAATCATTAAACGATAAAAAAGTATATAATTAATGTTTATACATAGTTCTTCGAGGTAATCGAGTTAACAAGTGGCAATGGGATTGTCCATGTGTCGGAGAACTAACAACCGCTGGAGTAGATGAGAACTGGCATTGAGACGGCGTCTTGACAAATGTAGTGCGGGATGCCCCTCGGTTAGATAGTGCGACGATCTGCGCAAGGCAACCGGCAGAAAGTAGATGCGTGAAGTCGAAGATCGGGCTAGGTAGCGCTTCTTATGTGAGGCCTAAGTCCAGCAGTCATCCAGCATATTCTAATTAATTTTCTAGATGGAAGGATAATCTGCGCAGGACAGCACACAAACTAAATGCATGTAGCCCCACTTCAGCCTACGTGTTATGCTTTGAGGGAAGTCTAAGCCCAGTAGTTAACCGTCTGATACTGATGATGGTTAATGGAGTCAGGCGTTACTTTGCGGAAATCCATCACTATATGGACAGTCAAAAGTTTTACTTAGCTAAGATCCGCGACAAGCAAAACAATAACAGAAAATTAATAATGTGTGTTTTTCCGTTGGGTTTAGTGGATTTATTTGGAACTTAAACCAAAAACTTACCGAAAATCGGCCATCAACTCTCCACCCACCAACCACTATACACAACGCCAAACACACACCATCACTTTTCCATCGTGTACACGACACGTGTTTCGCCCCAACACGAGGCATCCTCAGGTATAGTAGACTCTACGGACGGACTCTCCGTCTTGGTGTGTGTTTGGCGTTGTGTATAGTGGTTGGTGGGTGGAGAGTTGATGGCCGATTTTCGGTAAGTTTTTGGTTTAAGTTCCAAATAAATCCACTAAACCCAACGGAAAAACACACATTATTAATTTTCTGTTATTGTTTTGCTTGTCGCGGATCTTAGCTAAGTAAAACTTTTGACTGTCCATATACTGATGATGATGATAATCTAATCTAAAATTTCTTGTCATATAATCTTGCTAGAATCAGATGTATCTTCACATTAAAAAAACACTTTGCCAAAAAAGTGACGAAACTGAAGATGGATAGTGATCTGAAATAACATAATATTGAATTTGCATTATTATATCAAATAGTAGATTAGGCAAACAACCATGCAGTTTTTTGCCTAATGGTGGTAGGTGGTAAGAAGTATACAGCAGTGGATAATTCCAGCTGATGATAACGAAAACAAATTACTAACTAATATTACTAAAACTACCTAACAACTCAGCTAATATAATTATAGAAGTGTTGAAAAGCATAGGAAATAAATTATTAAATTCCTCAGATGTAAAGCATTTATTTAATTATCGTGTAGATCAGTATAAAATGTCGACAAAAACTATTATATTTAACTTATGACACACTAGTCTTCTAGTGTTTTTATAAATAATCAGACTTAAATTAGAGTTTTCCAGCCGTGTCTAAGATTTGGCAGATAATATAAGCGTAGTAAGGTATATTGTGCAGATATGTAGGCATGTGTATCGTTGTGCAGAAATTCATAACACGTATTTTAATAACTAAAGTGATACTGTGTCACTAATACTAGTCCGTTGTATTGTCTGTTTTAAATTTATGACGTATGGTAATTATGATATTATACTTATGTCTATTTGAATCAAAAATTGAAAAAATTATTTCTTTTATAAGATAGTGAAAATGATCACTCCTAACGCGATATTAGTGGAATTATGCCGACAAAGAGTATCTATTTTGGAACTGGATGATAAAAAATTTTTGGAAGACGCAAAAAAATTTGACTCCAAAAAAGTTAAGTAAGTACTTAGTTAAATAATTTTTATATAAAGTATTTTGGCTTTCTAAAATTGTATTTTATTAAAATTTATTAGTGTTTAAATTACAATATTTTTCAAATACCCTAAAGATTAATAGCGCGATCAGTTGATAAGCAGAACTTCTTAAAATTGTGAATGAATAAAACATTGCTAAAATTTATTTTATGGAAACTTACAATTATTTTTACGGCATAGGTAGGTAAACGAGCAAGTGTGTCGCCTGATAGAAAGCGGTTAATGCTGCCTCATAGACATCTGCGTTGTCTGCCTTGTTTATGTTTAAACAGAAGGCAATTACGTTTTATATTATTTTTTACTTTTTATTTTGTTGCACTGAATTTATAACTTATTATTTTTGTTTGTTTTGCTTTTAAATAGATTTTATCTTTTATTTGCGCTAGAGGTAATTAATGAGTAGAACATTATTAAGTTCTATCCGTAGTAAATGTAAATAAACAACACAATTTAATTATGTGATTATACTTATTATCCGTACTTTTACCAAGTTTTTCTACCAGTAGATCGCAAAAAATTTAGTTACCTCTGTACTGTTCTGTTTTGTAATCTACTATTAGTTATTGTTATAAACGTAACATTGTCACCTTCGGGTACTCATGTCTTGATTTAGAACTTATGAGCTTGAATTGTTTAGTTTTATGTATAAAATAGTATCCCTGTGGCATGCTGCATTTTTGAACTAGAACACGACATTCTAAGTGTAAATTATAATTTTTTTATAATACCTATGCTAAATTATTGCCAGTAACCCGTTTACTTAAATTTTAGGGAAGCCATTAAAGGACAAAGTTTAGTCTCTGGAATGTTACATGCTATGTTATTAAAAACGTATGCTGACATTGCCAGAGAATTGGGAGTAGCTCCTGGAGGTGAATTTAGGAGAGCATATCACGAGGTAAGATTCATGTTTATGCATTATTTTTAAAACGTTCTTTAATGTAAGTCATCAATATATATTAAAATAATATAATTTTGCAGATGAAAAAAATTCCAGGTTGCAAACTGTTCCTTGGTGATCGGCCAATACAGACGACTGTAGCACGAGCTTTCCACTCCTTGAGCGTGTTCGAAATTGGTCAAGTGCTGTATCATCTTTCATCTAAGAGTTCGAAGCCCTTAGAGTAATATAATAAACATTACGTTATATATTAAATGACTATGTTACCATTTTAATTTATTTTTTGAAGTTGAAGTTGATTATTGATTTGTTTGTTGTAGCAAATACCAACTAGAACAATATAAAGATAGAAAGTTTGTACAGTCTCAATTCGATGAGATAATAAGGGAGGTGCCTGCGTTCAAAAAAATTTTTCACGTATTTGTGGATGAACGCGATCAGTGCCTAGCGTTTTCTTTACAGGAATGTGTCCGTTCTGGTAAGCTCTGATAATTAATTACATTTCTTTTAGAACATATGTTATGTATGTCGTGTGTGCGACTCTGATTATAGTGTAACTTATATGAACGTAAAATGCCTAGAATCCGACATTTAAATACTGATCAATATGGTAACAGTGGCGTTTAATCATCAGTAACGTATGCTCAATAGCACCATATGTACAAAATGACAGTCGAAGTATCCAAAATTATGATACATATTTATATCTTCATACATACCTATATATAGGTACTTATGATTCATGATACTACATTGACCAAATTTTCATTTAATAATTACAGTTCAGAATCCTCGTGTGCTAGCCGTAGTGGGAATGGGACACGTTGATGGCATTACGAAATATTATGGAAAAATGAAACCGCAACATATATTACCGTTACTATTGTAAGTTATGAATTATTTGTTTTTTGATTACTTACCACCAGGGTGACTGACATGCTTGCTCTGCTATAAAAATGAATATCGTAACGTACATAAATAAATTCAATTTAGAAGTTTAGTATATAGAGTTATGGCCATTTTTTCGGCATCGAAAATTAAAGTGAAGAATTAAATTCTCGCAGAATATGGGTTTAGTAATATAGTAGATAGGAGAAGATAACTATAGCATTTCATTTCATGAATGGTAAAACTCGGAGACCCCACATCTCTATTGCCATCCGTATTACCTCATCCTCCCCTCTTTTTCCATTATTCTACATATTTACAATGACAAGAAAAGCAACTGCAGACTCTAGTAGCCTGGCCTGCCTGATATTAAGGTAAATAACGGTATTACCATCACACATCAGATGATCTGTTCACTCATTTCATTCCGCTTCTACAAAAAAATAAAGTTGGAGACGATTCCAAGTACCAATTCTAAGTCGTTCATTTACTTTACTCTTTAGCAATACACATACAGTTCCTGTAAAAGTATAAGTTTTAAAAATCCACATTTACGACTGATGAACAAAAGAAAACACTTTTATTTTATATACCATAAATTTAAAAAAAAATTACAGTTTATAAGTATAAGCGGTAGGTCTATTTTTATAGCTTATACACAATATTGATTTTTAACATTTTTTTATAGAAAAGGAAGTTAAACGAGCAAGCGGTTCGACTAATGCTAAGTTATTACCGCTATGATGCCTGATTTGAAAAATATAGAATTCAGTTTTCTAGGAGAATAACATCAGCTTCCGTTTATTAACTGACCCGTTAATGCTATAGAAAATTGACCTCAACGTGGTTTTGTCCCGCTAAAATCTGCTTTTATGCAAAACGTAAGTATTCTTAAAATTGTTTGTGTATAACAAAAATTTTACCTTTTATTTTATTTTCAGTGACTAGGCTTTTGTTATCAGCAAGTTTCAATTAATTTAAAGTATTTCGACGTCTAGAAGTTAGATGACTAATTATACTCTTCGTCGTAAATTTCTTTTCTACGTCAATAAAACTTATTGAGAAACCATTTTTTCTTTCAGTGTCCCTCCACCGCCATTATATAAAGTAATTATAAGAAAAGCAACAAAATACACTATTTATTTTTTAATTTTTTCTTTTTTCTATAAACTTGTATTTGGATGAAAGTTCATGTAATAAATATGTAAAAAAGAAAAGTTCTTTCATTCTTAATTATTTTATTAAAACTTTATAATTAACTTTATCTCATTTTCATGTATCTTTATTAATTAGGTAAACAAAGAGATAAAAACTCGTAGCCCTTTAGTAGGATTATAAAGAATTCTCTCAATCGTGGGTACAATAATAGGTATATTATATACATATAAATAATAGGTATATTATATACATATAAATATTAATTCTGATGCTGGAATCGATCGAACCCGCAACCTTTGGTTTCAAAAACATATAAAATAACTTGTTACGAAAACAGCGACACAAACATTAACAGACGGTTTATTGCACACTTGTGCAACACATCGCCTTTTGTGTAGTTGCTACACGATTCCAATACATCTTTTTGTTTTGTTTGATGGCAATTAGTTACAACTATTATGCCAGTGTCAAGTAATATAAAATAATATCCAATCTCTTGAAATGTAACAAGTCAGTTCATCACGTTACGTCTTGATAAAATGGTGGCAATTTTACCAAAAACCTTCTATGGACTTTTTCAGTCAACTTAAAAAGTTACGATACACGAGTTTATTTCATATCACTTCACTTATACACCTTAATCGAACTATATTGCATAATACGCCACCATAATTAAACAATATAACTGATAATAATATAAGATTATGAAAATGAAATAAAAACACAACGTCACTGATGTAAGTTGGCGGGAAAAGTCCAAAATACATCTTTTAAGAGATCTTTTTATCACCTTTTCTCTGCAGGTGTCTATGGAATGTAATCATAAATAATGAGTGATCAACTATGTTGCGTCCCACTTACTTTTTATAGGTATTTAATATAACATCCATAATGTAAATTAGGATAAATATGTTCTGTAAATCTTGAAACTAGAAAAATGTGTATTATTTAAGATATATTTCACTGAAAACATGGTGCGCAATAACTTTGTTAAATTAATTATATGATCACGTAAAATATCTGTGGTCATTGGACAAATGTCAATCAAACGTCAAATCTTGTTTGTTTTTTCGCACATTATTTTGCGGTTTGTACTTTAGAACATATCTATTTAGTGAAAATGTTAATAAAAATTATATTGTTGTTCTTATTTAATTTCAAAGTGATTTATAACAAAGAAAATGGTTGTGGATGCAGTGTAGATCGAACTAAAGTTGATAATTTTGATAAAAACGTATTTTTTGATATATTACAAAGTAAAAATGAAGAATGTCCCGTTGTTTATAATAATAAGAAATTAAATATTACCTTCGAAATGGTTTTAATACCTGGAAACCTCTATCAGCTTGGAACAGATGACGTTATTATTGCAAATGATAAGGAAGGCCCGAAAAGGCTAATTAAACTGGGATCATTTTATCTAGATAAATATGAAGTTTCAAACAGGGATTTTAGTCATTTTATAAAACTAACTAAATATAAGACTGAGGCAGAAACTTTTGGAGATAGTTTTGTATTCTCAATGTTCCTCAATAGTACTATTAAAGATAGATTGAAAGATTACCGTGTCATGCAAGCCCCATGGTGGTATAAAATATTTGGCTCTAACTGGAACCATCCTTTTGGACCAGATTCTGATATATCAGGTTAGGTGTTTTTAATAAAATAATACATCATCATTCTATGTATGTATTCAATAGATTAACATTTAAAATATTAAGACATCAATATCTGATAATATTATTATATAATAATAAATTTTGCTTTAACTGATACATTTTACCCCCTTATATTTCATATATATTCTCATATCTTCTATGTGGACAATTAGAACTTTTATTTAGCTAAGATATGTGACAAGCAACCAAAAATAGAAAAATAATAATGTGTGTTTTCTACTGGAAGAATTGGATTTACGGGAAACTTAAACTAAATCTTACCAAAAAATAAAATGGCCCTCAGCAACTCTCCACCTTCCAACCACTATTAACAACACTAAACACACACTACCACTTTTCCACATTGCACATGATGCATGTTTCGCATCTCAACATGAGGAGTGAGTTATTATTTTTCTGTTTTGGCTGCTTGTCGCGAATCTTAACTAAGTAACAGTTCTAACTGTTCACATAGTAACACCTGACTCCATTATACATGTCATCTCTTCCATAAATTTCAGTGTACCTTATCATCATATTAATAACATATATTTCATTCAGTAAATGAGGAAACAATCTAGGATATTTTTACTTACTACTTGATATTGATTGGTTTTCAAAATAATAATAATAAATAGTTGAATACACTGAATATAGTGTTTTCAACTCTAGATCAATTATGGAATCTATTATTATATAAATAAATGTCCAAAGTCATTAAATGTTTTATTTCATTTTTATGAAGGTATAATGGATCACCCAGTAGTCCATGTATCATGGAACGATGCTCGTGCTTATTGCTTATGGAGAGGAGCTCGTCTGCCTAGTGAGGTAGAGTGGGAGGCAGCATGTCGTGGAGGAGAGCAAAATACTAAATACCCATGGGGAGATAAGCTATTCCCAGGTCACAAGCATATGTGAGTTAAAAATTTGTTTATATAAAATTAAGTCTTGGTCAAGAATGTAACAATGGTATTATTTATAATATGGTGGATGGTAGAATGGACTGATTTCCACAACACATCAACATGCAACTATTTTGCATACTAGATACTTATAGTACAAGTAAATCTTATGTTTATGCTGTATGTAATGAAATGTAAGGAAAACACTTTCTTCATTATGCCATTAGTAGGAGTAGGAGGTTATTTTACTCAATAGTGAAATCAATCAATTAGGGCCAGCAATGCATTTGTGATGGCTCTGGTGTTGCAGATGTCTATGGACAGCGTTAGTTGCTTTCCATCTGGTCCTTGCTTCTTTGCTTTCTCCCAACAATCCCTCCATAGATACCAACATTCCCATTCTTGTGAACACTTTTCAATGATATTTAATGTTTTCACAGGGCAAATATATGGCAGGGAACATTTCCTAATTATAATTCAGAAAAAGATGGATTTATTGGAACTAATCCAGTTCAACTGTTTGCTCAAAATAGTTTTGGTCTTCACAATATGGCTGGAAATGTTTGGGAATGGACAGAAGATTCATGGTCTGATGACTATGTAAGTAGTAATAAAAGCAATTAATTAATATTATCTGAAAGATAATATTAGGTACTGCCAAAAGGTAATGTAATTGAAAATATTTAGAAAACACACCCATACAGCTTATATAAAATATTATATAACAGAGTTACAAACACTAAATTGTATGTATGATGACACTTTTGGATAATGACATTAGATGGTAACTGATTTTAAACACCATGAAGATATATAGACTGGTTTTCTTGTGATCATTCTATGAATCTATACACATTTATTATATCTATACACATTAACCTCGCAAGTCTGTGTCAAAAATGAATTGTTTTATAATTGTTATGACTTTATACATCAATTCTGTGAAGGAGGATTAATCTTGTAGAAAACTTTTTTGATGTTGTTACATTAATAATTGTTTTTACTAATTCACTTAATATTCAATTTGTAGCCAAAAGAAAAAGTAAAGAAAGGAGGATCTTACTTATGCCATCGTTCATATTGCTACCGCTATAGATGTTCGGCGCGGTCACATAACACAGAAGACAGCTCAGCGGGTAATTTGGGATTCCGGTGTGCTAAGTCTGTTTAGATTTTAAATATATAATCTATGTTTCACAACGAAGAAAGTTACGTCAATAATTAACTTCGCCTATGAAACATTTGGTTCATATATCAAATGAATCTGAGGCAAATTTCGAATTCAAATTTAAGTATTACTTTATTTTAGTGGTGTAAGGTAAATTTGAGTAGATAATTGACGCATTCACACTTGTGATTATAGCGTCGATTATCATTTCAGCTATTTGTTCATATTGTTTTATTAAGACTTTAAACCAAAGAGCCAAAAAAAACTGTAAATAAAAGAAACTATGGCTGGACTCTTGCTTCAACTTGTCATCGTATTCAGAGCCCGCGGGCTGGAAGCCCCTGAATACGATAAAACTATTAAAGCCAATAGGCTACCAGCATTAACATCTTCGAATCCAATCTTGCTTCAACTTATTTTGTAAGTGGTAAAGTTGATGATAGACAAATAACAACTGAATCAGTAATTCATATTAGTAATAGTAATTTAAGTTTACTTTTACACAAAAAAGTTGTGAAGAAAGAACTAAAAATGTGTAGAAGTTACATGCAACTTTAAAAGGCTTATGACTCAGCATTAGTAGATATAGGCCTAGAAACTGGATGGAGTAAATATAAATACAAAAATATATAATTCAAAGTTGAAAAAACATCCTAAACTTTTTAAAATTTAGGAGACTGACTGCAAAAATACAAAAAGCAAAAACGCTAGAAAACATTTGTTACACTTCAACTTAAAATTTTTTTTCTAGTGTTAAGTTTATAACAGTAAACAATATTTACAAAATGGTATGTAACACAAACATACTTCCCAAATGGTATGTCTGAAGTTTAAAGGTCTAAATTTATGATTTTGCATAAACATAGATTGGATGAAGTGAAATCTCAAGTTTTCTTTTATTGCTTTTTGGATTGTAAGAGTTTTATGTACACTGTACTTAACTGTATTTCTTATCTAAACCTCGCATATGTAAGTAGATGTAAGAAATTCCTTTTTATATGGATGTTTAGTATATATCAGTGTACAACCTAGTCTTCCATGTCCAATTATAAATATAAAAAATATTTTAAAAAAAATTGTTTTAGTTCTCAGTTTTTATAAAATGGAATATAAAGATTAAATAGTATTGTTACGAAACGCATTGTTCATTCATTTTCTAAAATAGTAAATTTAGAGGCCATAATTAAAATTACTTACATTCGAAATATATATAAAATGATAGACAACGCACGAAGTCCTCAAATACCACTTTATAGTCGCAATTTAAGAAAGCATCTGCAGGCTAGACTTCATTTGCCTATAAAAATCTTATTTGATTATGCAAAGATTTAAAACGCTGTAGCTAACAAATTTAAGTCTTTTGAAATTTTGTTTTTAAGAATTACAGTCAGATCAGACTTGTAATTTGTTGAATAGTTATTTTTATATGCATCTCTACGTTTTTATTACCAAAAAACTTGGCTGTGGAGAAAATATAGAATATAATACGTGTGAAATGTTTCGTTCCGCGAAGTCAGTCAAAAGTCAGGCCTTGATAAAAGTCTAACCTTGTCGGTTGAGCTCGCCGATGATTGGTGACCGGATATGGCTTCAATCTATTATTAATTATCTTAATTAATATTAATCATATCCGATTGCCATAGCCAATCAGGCCGTTGTGGACACTGTCAGTTAAGCTCACATACGGTCGGCCATAGTTGAGCCCTGGCTTTGGGACTCCCTCTTTAGCTAAGCGGGCTGATAACTGGGTTGCAGCCGCGTGCGGCTGCCATAACGATACTAGATAATAGGCAGACAATTATTTCTTATTCACCACACGCGTTCTCGTGCCTTTTATAACTACGTAACAACCAATATGCAATGAATGGAATGGAATTTAAAACTCGAATCATTTCAATTTTTGAACAAACATTACCTTTTTATCAATATACAGGCGTCCGATGGCAGAATTAGTTTTTAAGGGGTAAGGAGTACTCAGCGACATGAAAAAATGATAATTTTAAATATTTTTTTTCCAGTAATTTATTGTATTTTATAAAAGTAAAAACATAGTCAAGTCGAAACATCATAACATAATGTTTCAAATTGACTAAACGAAAGTTTGAAAAAAAAATATATAATTTAAAAAGTTATGGCTGTTTGTGTTGATCTAGTTTCGAATCCACGTTCGATCCAGTTGAGAAATACGAATTATTTAATTACTAACACCGAGTCATCTATTCCTGGGTCATACAATAGTTTTTCATTCATTGTAGAAGATTCAAAATATCATTCATAGTAAAACTAGTATTTATCGTTTTTGGGCATATCTTCCACACTAGTTGGTTAAAGCTCTCATTATTATTATTCTGATTAAATCCGCCTACACATCTTGAAAGTAAATTGTCATTACTGAGACCTTCATAAATTGGCTTGATAGTTTCTAAAACATCAGGAGGTAGGATACACTCTGAACACTTTCATCACGTTCCGTTGTTTTCGGATTGAATACATTTTTTCTTTTTACTGAACGCGGCTTACGAATATTTTAAGAACTCCGAAGTTCTCTTGAATATTTTCTCGGATCACGTTCCATGGAAAATTACTTGAAAAATAATTTACTTCAACACACAACTATCGACTGCTCAGTGCAACTACCACAGGCATACTAGCAACAAATAAATACTTTTCAGCACTTATGCTACCTATATATTGTAAATGTATATAGTAGTGTAGTATATTAAGGTATACTTATATATACATCAAAGTTGTAAGTCATTCATGACAATAGAACCCAGATTTTCAGTGAATAGTTTTAAGATATTGTACTTTAAGAAAATGAATAAAAAACAAATTTTTCTTTTGAAAATTCTGAGCTCCCCTAACCCCTTAAATCTAAATAATATTAAAAATACAAAGGATAAATAAAATTCAATAACTTTCACGAAGAATTTGTAGCGGATGGAGCTCCATGGTCTCTGCCAACCCCTGCGGGGATAGGCGTTTTAATATATATAAAAAATATGTCTATGTTAGTTTTTAGACTGTTTCTTATTCAAATTATTTACATATTTTGAGCCTTAAATACCTTTTATAATCAAACATCGCACATAAATTATGTGCTAATAGCGTTTCACATTTGTTTGCGTTTAATGGCACAATTTTACAATTTCAAACGATAATTAACACTAAATTTTCGAGAAAGGTAAAAAAATAATTTGAAATACCCATTAAATTTAAAAATGTATATTTGTCTATGGTAACAAGTTTGTCGTAAATATAAAACACCGCGCGTAACGCTTAAAAGGCTTACTGCGTGGTTCAATGCAATTGTAAAACCATACATCACTATTTTTAAGTTCGCAATATGACACGATAGTGACACAATAAAGACATTTGGTACAAATAAAATATAAATTAAAACAAAATAAATAACACAACCGCCATAGTGACAATAGTCTAAATTGCATTAAAACAGTATTTCTTATAGTTCAACTGAAAATACTGTTTATCTGCACACACACTAGACATAACAATAACTGAGAATATTTATTTACTGCATGAATAATTGTCAACATAAAAAGCACGGGGCCTAATATGAATTTTTATTGGTTTTCTGAGGGAAATAAAAGAAGAATTATTAATTTAAAATTAAAAATAAGTAAGTTTACATATGTCTCTTTTATGTTACGTGTTTCCTAAAATCAGATTAAATTCATATTAGGTATCATTAGTATTGGTATCATACATTCAAATTAATATCGGGTAAAGAACCATAGTTGCTTTTCACATTGATAATTATTTTTTATATTTGCGGTCTGTTATATTTATAAAGATATCAATTCATGTATTATCAACGCTAAACAACGCTGAACAACTCTACAATATTAAGGTGTTACGCGCTAAAATAACAAATTGTTCTATCTTTGCATATTAGTGAATCTAGTGGTAAAATATGAAAATATATTAATGCAAATTTTTTTGGAATCCTTAGATGATCAGATACTATTGGCATTGTAAGTGCAACTTTTTCATATTTTTCTTAGTCAGTCTTCTATGGAATGTTCATGTTATAAATAACAATAAACGATATTACTAGATAATTAAGTAGATTTTTGGGTATTTAAAATTATAATCAATAACGAAAATCAATTATATAATATAAAGTAGAAGGTACAATTATTCATTAAACAGAAAATCAACGCATTTATAGTACAGTAAATAACTTCGTTATTCTCAGGTATGTCAAGCTGAATTGCAGTGTGAAAACAGAATAATTACCCTAACAAATAATTTAAAATAATGTCATTTCATAATTACACTTTGTAATACCAACAATAATAAACATTAAAAAATGAAAGTTAGATGTGATAAGTTGTATTAATTATTATAATATTTTAGATTTATCTAAATTTAAATGTTATAATGATTAACATTGAATTTTTCATAACAATTATGGCAAGGTGCTAATTTTTACTTGTAATTTAGAATATAAACTGGAAAGTTAAAAAGCACCTTTTAACTGATACAAGTATTGTCTCTTCCGATCTTGAGTTAATTTTCAAGAGCAACAAATGTAAATGTAATAAAAGTACAAAACGCTATGCGATCACAAAATCTAGCTACATTTAGTATCGATAAAATAAAAATGTACACCGTAGATACCGTCTAATATATACAACTAAGTAAAATCACATTAAACGCTAACAACTTTAGAGTTAATGCGACGAAGGGCCACAGGGCCCATTTCCGTCCGCCACTCGTGGCGTAGGTCCACGAATAAGTGGACCGTCGACGTTATAACTTTTGGCTTTCAACGTATAGAGCCTACATTTTAGTCTCGTCCATCACCAGTACCCGTTAAGTCCACGCAATAAAGTCGATGGCCTGCGCAAACTGATTGGCCGTTTATTTGTTTTTCATCCGTCACCTTTGAGGGTCCACGAATTAAATATTGCAATATCGACGTCCCTATGAATCACAGACTACGGAATGGTAGAGCGGGCTTCGCTCGCGTCAGTTGCCGGCGGGCAGCACGGTGCGAGCGCGTACATACGCGCCCGTACCGTTCGCGGTCGCGTGCCCGTTCGTGTAGCCATTCTTCACGGAACCGTTCGTGTAAAGCTCCTTGATCTCCGTCGTCACCGGCTGAGGCGACTTCGCACGGACCTATTGTAATTCGGAAATACAATCTTAAATGGTTGGTGGAACAAAGGTTGCCTTCATTGATATTTTTGTATAATATCTTACATAACAACATAGACAGTCCTCATATTTTAAGTTGTCATTAACTTTGCTGTACCCAGAGTACATGCAAGGGTACACAATTTTAGTTTATTTTACAATTAAATTAAAAAGATGGTTTTTGGGTCCAATGCCCCGCTTTGATCGTTGTGTGAATTGCTCTACGATAGTGTGGTACAATTCACGCACCGTTTTAAATCTAACATTTAGGTTTATGTATAATATTTGATCTGTCTGCTTTTGCTTCTTGTTAATGTTGCGTCCTTCTTTAATTAGGATTACATTTTAATGTTTTGAGAACTATATAGAATAATGTATGATATAACTCCTGTTGATGGTCCATTCATACATTTAAAAAAAAATACATTATCTTCGAAAAAAGTACTACTAATGAGATAGCAATCGTGGAAATTAGTACCTTGGGTTTAGAGTATGACTGATTATAGAAGTCTTTGAAGAGGAAGAAGAACATAACGGCGTGCATGCCGATCCACCATACGAAGGCACGCGGGTAGTCACATTCTATGAACAACAACTGGAATGCGTGAACCATAATGCCGATAAACTGCACCTGAAAGTAAAAGGTACATACAATATATTTTTTTAAATTGTAAAAGAAAACTATTATTTTTTAAATTCCATGAGTAGGTACAGCAAAAAATATAACACACATTGGTGCCTATGTGTTGAGAAGACTTCTGTTTGTTTTTATCAAGTATTTGATAGAAATATTTAAGTTTAAAAATCTATTTTTGACACATGCCGATTTCCGACAAATATTTATAGTGCATATAAATGACATTATGGAAATTCAACACAGCATGTTTTCTCCATAGAGTCTGTTTACCTTGAGAATGCAACGTTTAGGGGCAAATACGTGTTTTTTAATACAATGTGACATTGTGCGTATGTTGTTCTATTCATATAATTCGGAAGCACGCATCTCTATTTGTCTCATTTTTGGAGTTTATAGAAAATTAATTTACGTATATAATTTATAATATAGGTTTATCCGAAGTAACGCCCTTTTATGTCACAGGCCATATGTGTGTGCCACAGGCGACCTCCATTTTTTTACTAATGGACGTGAATCCACCACGTTTGTCCAAGTCGTATGAGTAGTAGTATGTA
The DNA here is from genome assembly GCA_031353405.1 of Baronia brevicornis. Taxonomy (NCBI): domain Eukaryota; kingdom Metazoa; phylum Arthropoda; class Insecta; order Lepidoptera; family Papilionidae; genus Baronia; species Baronia brevicornis. The sequence goes on from JASFAT010000695.1 coordinate 185,852, forward strand.
TGTCACATATTACATATCTATATGCGGGAATCGAAATCACAACGATTGACTCACTACTGAGCCAATAAGATAGGAGCCCTAACGCCCTACACCACTATAACAATATAAATTGAAACAATCTGTGGTTTATGGTAGTATTATTACACGGTAAGAGAAGCCATCTAACATACAAATTTAGCAACAAGTATTTATGCAATTATAGTCATTTAGAAACAACTAGAACATCATAGTTGTAGGAAATGACGTTCTAAAAAAAGAACAAACCGGACATACAGATCGTTCTCAAGATGTTCGATTTCAAAGAAATAAAGAATTCCCCTTATTATTGCAATAAAAAGAGTATCAGGTTAGAAAATACTACGCTCAAAGCCATTTCAAATTCTCTTCTTGTTCTATATTCTATTTGGTTTCTATAACACGTCTGTCGTAGTTTGTTTCAGTTTTTAAATTCTGTAAATGTTCATGCGGCAGTGCTCACGATAGCCACGGTAACCCAAATGGGCTGACTCGATCAGGGAATTGCCAGATTCTTATAAATATAAATATCCGGAGAGCTTTTGCTTTTTTCCTCTCCCATTATTCACATCCTTACTGCAAGATACGCGAAGAATCTACAGTGGCCTTTGTATTGCGGATGTCCATTGGTGGGCCTGATTGCTTACCATCAGTTAACCCGTTTACTCGTTTGCCAATAAAAAAACGTAGATATCGCTTTATACGTTTGTTTTCAGAATGCTTTACTTTTTTATATTTGCAATTTTCGATATCCTTACTTAAGAAATAGCATATTAATGTTATTTTAGTGTCAATTGTCTCGGGAGACAATCGATCTATCCAAACAGCGAATTCATTATAGAGTTAAGTGACGCAAATCTCACAAGAATGTCATAATGTTTGAATTTATATTGCGCGATGTTTGCGGATGTAATTTCAACATTTAATGGTAGCCGGTAATTATAGGACGTTATTGACATACTTGATAATGGTACACTTGAAGGACACGACGTAGTAAGACTTGTATCTCTGTTAATTTATTACAAATATATTTACCTTGTTAATGTCAAATATAAAAAGACAATGCGTTTTTGTTGTTTCTAAAAAACGAAGTGATGTCACACAGGACAAAATTAATGGAAAACATCCGGCTCATAACTCGCATTAACAAACGACAACTGTTCAAGATCTTCAGATTCAAATAATTTTCGCGTTTGTTAAGCTTTTAATACAGACTAGTGACTTGAAGAATAACTCGTTATAGATTTATCTATCTGTCGACGGCAATTTGTGTAATTCGCCTGTTCACAAAAGACGGCTTTAACAAAAGCTCGCTGTTTTGTAACATACCGAAAGCAAAGATTGTTGATTGTTGATATTTGAAAGTTGTGTGAATATTGTTATGACTCTTATTTTAGAGTGATTATGTAATATCGGCAATCGGAGAACGACTGTTGCAGTAGACGAGTGCTGGAGTGGAGACCTCGTCTTGGCAAACCTAGTGTGAAACACTACCCCAACCAGATGGCGAAGATTTTTGTAAGGCAGCTAGCACAAACTGAATGCGTGAAACCGTAGATCAAACTAGGGCACTACCTCTTGAGGTCTTGAGGGAGGTCTATGCTGAGCAGTGGACTGGCGCAGGATGATGATGAATAGATAATATTAAACAAAATATTGATACGTACGATTATAGTTTAATTTATTTATTTATTACAAGTAACAATAATAACATTCTTTCTTTAAGTTACAACACGATCAGATTCGTCGTAACATTTTCTAAATGGCGTTTGAATCGTGTTGGATTTGTTACGGTATATTATAAAGAGGAGGGGAGTTTTAACATTTATAATAAAACAACGTTGTTTATGAACAGACGAATTATACAATTATATACGTTCTCTTATATTAATATAACAAATATTATGAAAAAGGTAAGTAAACGAGCAAGTGCAGCAGATATCAGCAACACCAAGAGCTTGCAGATGTCTAATCTAGCTCAAGGTAAGATAAAAATAATAGGAGAAAAGAGAAGTAGAAGGGGAAAGGAACGACCGCATTTATGCACTCACCTTTCAACACGCAGTAACAGACACAAACGCTACCACCCAATACCGATATTTTGTCTAATGTGGTAATGTCCCTGATCGAATCGATTTTTCGTTCCGTACTATAGCTTAATTATTTCATATATTATAGCAATATTTAATTGATGGTTGGACACGGTAGTATTAAATATAATATTAGAGCATGTGTACAATATGTAGACATTTGAAAATGAACAAGTGAAGTTAATAATGCAAGTGTATTTCGAATTAAGCTAATAGGACGGACCGTTACTGAAGTCGATATTTAACATATACGTGAATATGAGAAACGAAAAATATTTTATTACACATTAAAATTAGTTTTTTAAGTCGCACAGCATTCATTTTCATATATACGTAATTACAAACCTCGGTTTGTTTATATATCATATAAATATGTAATGCCAGTTTTATGTCCAATTATTTACGTCGTCTTTGATCCACGTGTATGATATTTTATAGATTAGAAAAGAAAACGAGCAAGTTAGTAACCTCCGACATCCGCAATACTAAGGATAATTGAGAATAATGGGGGAAAAGAAAGAAATAAAGAAAAGGTAAAGGAATTGGACCTCTAGATCTCAACATTCACTGTACGAACGCGGTAACATAATAAAATGCTTCCACAACTCAACGGCGATATTGTGTAAAGATGTGGGTAATATCCTAGTCGAGCCAATACATTCGTGTTAATGTCGTTAAGGTTTACCTTTGCTTGATAAGGCATTACAAAGATGAGGCTAAGTGTGTGTTTTTCTGATAGTTTATTTGCAACTGAATTTTCACTCAATAATATGTAATAGTATGCATTTAATAAAAAGTGTTGGTAGTAAAAACACCTGCTAATATCCTTACATCCCTACATATAATCATTAAACTAAATTTATTAATTTTATTATATATTTCTCATATAATACAATATATTTTGATATTTGCTTGGCTCAGTGGTAAATTTTTTTGCCATTCGAGTCAAAATTTCTAGATTGAAATCTCTGCCAAAATTTATAAAATTATTTTAAAAAACAACTTAAGTTTTCAAGTCTCTGGATGTAATTTGTGCATGTCTACTAATCTAAATGAAAATTCGCCAGAATTCTCTTCGAAAGGCATCAAAAATCGTATTATTAGATTTACCTTTCGAATACCGCAGATATGAATTCATATGATACGCAAAAGTACCCTAGATTACCGACGACATTAATTCAAGTTCAACAATATATACATTTAAATGTTATTATTTTTGTCTCTTCTTATAGGCTATTTAACTAGGTTTCAAGAGTAACTCAAACTCATAAAATTTTAATTTATATGATTTAAACACAAAGAAAGAACTCCCAGAACCATAAATATTCAAACACAAGTACCGCGCGCGCAGCGTTGCGGTAACATGCGTTTTTTGACGCTTTAGAGGGCTCGGTATTCGAAAGGTTAAGGAAGACTAGTTATTCAAAAAGTTTTTTCACACACTTTAATGTGCTCTGCGGAATTATCGCGTCTGAGATTTTTTTCAGAAGAGGTCGCCGTAGCCGAATCGCCTAAGATAAAATCATCAACGCTACAGTTAGCGCATATCGAATACAGTTTACGTATATACGGGTACTTACCATTTGTAATGTAGTAAGGTATTTCTTCCACCACAAATATTTCCTCATTTGAGGGCCCATCGCAGCTAACATGTAATAAGTGTACATGATAATATGTACAAATGTATTCAAAAGCCCGAAGAAAGTCGAGTGGCCACCAGGTGTAAATTTAACTCCAAACCACACGGACATTGGCATGACACCATGGTGGATGACATGCAGTGTAGATACGTGATCAAATTTCTTTCTTAGAACAAAGAAAATCTGTAAAAAGGAAAATGGGTTTAAAGCATTAACCATTTCGCTAAGGTCAGTGTGCTCCTTCGGAATGACACCGCTAAACTGTGCCGCCGGAGTAGCGGCACTGAACGGAGCACTGCGCCGGAATATGTGTATGTATATTTCACTAATTTAAAACAAACAAGAGAATGAGATAAGTGTGATGGACTTGACGCGGATGTCGTCTATAGACGACGCTCGTATACACAGGTCGTCACGTGGATGCCGTCTATAGGCAATGCTCGTACACACTAACCAGATGGGCAGCAGTGTTTAGTACCATCCATAAATTACATCACACGTTAATGGGGAGAGTAAGGGATTAACAAAGTGTGACATCGAGTGACAAGAGGCGGATCAGACCTCTATGGCAACACATGCATAAATATACAGAGCTAAGCCTAAAACACCAAGTGTGACTTAGAGTTTTAGGTTTACCTTTAATTAAAATCATGAAATTCATGTGAAATAATTTACACTTGATTACTAAAAACCAGTCTGCGATCCCCAATTCGGACAACGAACGTGGATATTACAAAATATCCCCCAATTTTGAGTTTTGACACTTTAATAAACATCTTCATTGTTATTCAGGGAATATTTCCATTGTTTTAATGAAAATACCTACTTCTTGTAACGTTTTATATTTAAAGCAGAGTTTTCGCTTCATTAGCGCGTCAAGGAAAAGGTCATGGCATTTTAAAAGCGATTAATGCAAGCAAGCAAAACTCAGACCGAGTAAGTGTAATCATGCTTTAAAACGACCATAAAATGAAAACCAAACTAACTAACCAGGACATCGTTCTTTACTCACGTTCTAAAGAAAACCCTCTTGGGTATAACAATTTAATGACATCAAATTGCTTTCAATATAGTGGCTAAAAGTCCGCACAATACTAAATTATACATAATTGTCTTACCGTATCAAAAAATTCTGTGAATTTTGAGAAGTAGTACCACCAACAAGCATGAACCATCTGAAACATTTACAAAACTATCAATATTCATATTACATCAATGGTAATTTTAACATATTTCAATCAGTAGTAATAGCCCCTTATTTTATAAAATTTGTACCTGTAAATTATAGATTATAGTAGGAAATATAAATTATAGTAGGAAATTGCAGGTGATTTTTTTCTAAAAAAAGTCTAAATGTGCGCGCATGTAAAACACTCTTTTAAATCTTCCCTTATCTAATCGAAATATGTTTTCCATAAGATAGGAGAAAGCAAATTCTTAGTTTTGGCAGGGATTTGAAATCATAATCTCAGGCTCGAAAATTAGATACTCTACAAATTGAGCTATGCAGTGTCAGATAATAGATCATATATCTGTCGAACGACGTTACTGAAATATTGATCGCAAAACATCTTGGAAATTATTTGATATCCATAAACATAAAAAATATGTGCAGCCACGTTGTTCATATATAATCAACCAGCGTTCTCTCAATTACTCGGCGTTTCCAATGTGTAAAGAGATGTTTGCTTAATTAAAGATTAGATTAAAAACAAGTAAAAGAAGAAACTATGAATAACGTTCTACGTAGAAAATAATCTATTTTTAGAAGGCCAGTTTACGTTCTGGATACGATATATGTTTTAGGATTGAAAAATTAAATTTACGTAATAATGACAAGTCTAAAAATGTTCGTAACGTCAATCGCATAGGCGATATTTTTAGTAGTTTAATTCCCACGAGGGGATTAATCTTTAAGATTGCATTAGAATGCAATGAAACGAATCTTTCAATGCAATAGTATAATTGGGATATAGCATCATAGAAATATTTACCACTTGTTAAGTATTAAATAAATTTTAATTTCGACCGATTTCAAGCGAAAACAGTTGGCTAAGTAATCAGGCACTTCAACCTCCGGGCCAAATGGCTATATAATGTACATAAAATTAGTAAGCAAATCTTTCAAATTGTAAGTATATTTGTGGATTTCACTACATTTTAATTATCTTTAACATTATTTTTTCATATAGTATTAAGAATTAGTGCAAACTTTACAATTTGAAACATTTCTTGCTAGAAAATTTGGATGAGGTATGAAATAGTAACGATTGGATGAGGAACCATCGTGATTAGCAGGCAAATGAGGTCGCTGTGTGCATAAATGTAGCTTGTGAGAAAAGTTGATAAGCCAGATGAAAATTACATTTCACATGTTTTCATCGAAGTTAAATTCCAATATAATTATCATGTGATGGATTAAATGCGTTTTAACGCTATCTACGTGTATATTTTTAATATACCTATATATTCATGATTAAGATAAGATACGCTCTTGATCCATCAAAATAATTGCTTATGGATGATATATTATATGCAATCAAATGAATTATGATGATAGCATTTTGTTATAACTTAGATCGAGGGGCTTGGTCTGTGCAGATAATTAAAGGGAAAACGGCAAATAACTTTTTAAAATTTATATGAGACTTTTTTGGAAAACATTTTATTCATCTTTTTAATTTAGTGCAAAGAAAAGTAGTGTATAGAAATTTAGGAAATGGAAATTTAATAAAACTGCCACCAATTGATATTTTACGTGGGTAGTGAGTTTTATGTAGGAACACAATGTAAGTAATTAAATTTAATTTAATTTCATTTGATCCATCTTTAATTCCACTATCTTAGTTATTCGGATTTGAAAACAAAAGTCTAAATTGATTTTTTAATATAAATGAAAACATCAAAAAGACTATTAATGTTTTCATATTACAATAGTGTGCTTGTGCTAGAAATAGTGGAAGAATCGAATCCAGATCGTATGCACAATCCTTACCAACTGAGCTATTGCACCATAATTATCAGTAAAATGTGACTTTAAATTATTTTTTAACATTTAAATTGAATTAGGGTAGCAGTCTTATTCAAAAGAAAGGAAGCGAGCATATCTGATGTGAAAGTGGACCACAGGGATTAAAAGTATAAGAGAAGCATTTCTGATATGGAATATGGGGTCTTACAAGATTCATAGTGTAATAACAGAAGAACTAATAATTCACCCTCATTGTTTGCGGATGTTTGGAGTGGTCGACCGGCTGACATTGATAGTTATACCTGCCTGTGAACCAGCCAGCGGCCCCGATCTGAAACAATACGCCGACACCTGGCCCTGTGTTACTCGTATATTTTGCATAGGGCGCTTTTAGACGCATGCTTTTCGTCGCCGTCATAAGCCGACAGGTTAATCACCACATACCGGCACTAGTCTACTGCTAGCATACTCGTACTCTACACACATACGAGAAGTCAAGGCCGATGCATACCTCCCATTGATGTCAAGTGTTTGTCTTATATTTCAATGTTTTATATAATATGCATCAACCCTTAAATTTGTTAGTGTTATATATTTACATTATTAATTTTAGTCCCCTAATTATATATAAAAATAACCATAGTTTAAGCGCTGTATTGTCACAAAAACCAAATTCGCCCTGTATTTAACGTATTTACAGGTATCCTGAAAATAATAAAATGATCAATGCATATTTACAATGAAATCTGGTTAGTTTAACCTTTGTTTTGTACCAATGCTGTGTACTTCACATGGTACAACTGTTCTTCACTTACTCTAGTGGCTACAGGATTGTCTGTGTAGTCAACTGGTTGGCATCTTAAGCTGTAATGCTTCAGCCAGCCTCCCATCAAGCTCTGGGCATATTGTTTAAAACATTGTAAAAATACAAATAAAGTAGTCTACATCAACATTTTAATCCTCTTCATATAAACATTGTACTTATAAACATAAGTAATATTGCAGGTTTCAACTCCTAACTACTAAAGTATGCTCATTGTTTGGTGTGGAATATAGAAAAATGGAGGTACACCCCATTTCACATTCATTTTTTTGAATTACATCCCCTCTTTGCCACCCATTATTCACGTCTTACCCTAAAGTAAGTAACACTTACCATCAGGTGACAAACTTACTTGTTTAATTCCTCCATAAAAAAAATTGCCAAGATTATCTGTGAGTTGAAAAACTAAAAAAAGCTTTAATGAATGTAACACATGCATGATGATCACAACAATGTAGCAGTCAGTTTTGAACCTAGAACGAAATAAAATATTATTATAAATAATCTTTTATCATTAACATTAGCTCATAACAGTTAATTGCTGGATATAAACCTCTACTATGTAGTGAGAATGTGCTGCAATTGATAACTAAGAGGAGAAAAGTCATTTCAGTACCAAACACACATAACATGCATGTTGCTAGCAGACAGTGGTCTGACTACTTTGTCTTGTAGACTTCTGAGATTGAAAAAATGGTGAAATATATTTTGGAATAACAAGTTGAAGTATCCACAAATTGTACAATTACTAACAACAAAATAATAATAAAATTAAAACAATTCTTAAATAATTGAAGACAAATATATGAAACTGATATGTACCATTTTCATATTGCATGGTTTATTCTGTGAAATGTAGGTGCTATGCACATACAATCAATAGAGAACTTTAAAAATACAAATTTAAAGCTTATTTTGGGAAATAAAGCATGTAAGATGTGCAAAGGATTTCACATTTAAAGAACATAAAAAATTAAAAATGTTACATACAACCTTCAGCTATGTATACTTTCAATAATAAGTAACAAAAATCATGAAATCTCAATTACACAACAGTACTTCTACAATGTCAGGGCAGTTAGTACATTGCAACTATATGACTTATATGACCACATAATATTATGTGAATTATATAGAAATATATCTAAAAGAACAAATTATATAAATTACAATTGACTTACCTCATAGAATAGCCAAGCACTGAACAATACTTGTAGAAAATTGTACACCACTAAAATATTTTTTAATTCATATGGTTTTCTATTTGCCATAAATTGGGGACCTAAAACCTGAAAATAATAAATTTATTTCAAAAGTCTCTTAATGATATAGGAACAATAGTGCAGCATTTCTGCATTGAGTTAAGAGCTAACACTTGTGAATTTGTTTCTTGCATTGGAATAAATATTTGTAGAGCTTGCAGATATTTATTTATTTTGAGATTGAATGTTTGTAATGTTATGGTACCTACAATATTGATGGTACATTCTGTTCACAACAGATGAGGTATTCTGACAATGTTAAAACCATCTTGACAATAATGCTAGCCATATCCATAATCAGAAACCGGAATGAACGTTTGCACATCCTTTACCCAGTAGGTATAGGATGTGCAATGGACACTTTTAGGATAATGATGATGAAAAATAACTTGGTAGTGACCAATTTGTACTTATCACAATAATTTCAAATGTTTTTAACAAGTTAATATTCTTAAAAATAATTAAAATTATAAACATACCTTGACTAGAAATACATAACTAAGACATATTATTAATGTTGGTAATGGGGAACTCATCAGGAACCATGGATTTGTCCGAGGATCTGCAAATGATAGAAAAAAAATTAAATAATTTGAAGTACAAAATTTTTTTAATTAAATGCATGTCTAAACCAATAATGCAAAGGATTGACATATGCAGTTTGAAAAGGAAGGAAGAAACTAAGAAAAAAGTTAACAGATGTATAAGAAAAAATTAAATAATTTGAAGTACAAAATTTTTTTAATTAAATGCATGTCTAAACCAATAATGCAAAGGATTGACGACATATGCAGTTTGAAAAGGAAAGAAGAAACTAAGAAAAAAGTTAACAGATGTATAAGAAAGGGCAATGTAGCCATAAATAGAATTCAAAAAGGTAACTTGGAATAGAAGAAAATGGAAATGCTTCATACCTAAGTTATGAATGCATATGTAGTTAAACATAGCTTATAAAAATATTAAAAAACAAAGTGTATGTATATACTTTCACTGTAACATTTCTTTCTATTATTGTATATTATTGTATTTTCTTTATATTATTGTATATGTTTAACATATAATCTAAGTAAAATAAACTATACCGGTTTTCTATTTACCTTTTATCTGCGAGTGATTATTATGAAACTAATGTGGAAGATACCTATTTTAATAAAGCTATTACTTAAATTTAAAGTTTTGCTTTACACAAAATACTGTATTTATAGTTAAACTTTTAATCAGATTCTGATTGACAATACACAGACTTCTGGTGGAATGGGATATAAAAGGAGACCTTATTTTATATTGGTGGCTCAACTGGCTACTAAGGTGCATCCTACTATTTAACAGATGAGACTTACAATTAGTAATCTCAAAACCCAAGATAGACATAAATTGCACAGACCAATGATAGACAGCTATACTACTGGTGTAAAATGACTGGCTGAGTAGTCACCGATGCACTGCATGGTGACTCCAGGCTTATCTTTCCAATATAAATTAGGCCTACTTTAAATAGTGGAATTATTTGGGCTATTAAAGATGATGATACTTAAGATTAAATCACAGGCTTCATTAACATTTGAGTTTAATATTTTGTATGTTATTATTTTTGTTCAACATGTTTTATCTATAGTGTTATCGGTATTTACTATGCTTTATCTGTAACAAACTATGAGGAATTATACTGAATATGTTTGGTCACATTTGTTGGAGACCCGACAATCGTTGGAGAAGACAAGTGCTGGAGTGGAGATCGCGTCTCGAAAAACGTAGTGTAGGACGCCTTCCGGCTAGATGGTGCGACGATCTGCACAGGGCAGCTGGCAGAAACTGGTTGCGTGAAGCCGAAGATTGGGCTAGGTGGCGCTTTTTAAGGAGAGACCTATGTCCAGCAGTGGACTGCCGCAGGCTGTTGATTGATTGATTGATACCGAATAATTATTAGTGATAAATCTTACCTCCATATTTGTCCATAAATATTTGCATATCGTTGATATATTGAAGTATTAGCGCCATTACGTTGATCGCTGAAATAAAAAAAAAATATATATGTTACTGTTTCACACACAGTTCAAAAATTTACGTTCCTAAGATAGCGATATAGCACGGCACCTGTCTTAACTGTTGAACAATTCACTACACACGCCAAATCATTTAATACATAGTTTTGTTACTGTGATAGTTTTGATAATATACGTTTGGAATCCATGTCATCAGGTTTGTTCCATATAATAACTATAAATTGTGACAACCTTAAAGTGAACACTAGAATATTTATTTAACTACTCTACGACACTACTTTTATTTAACTCATATGAATGTCACTCATTATTTTTAACGTCACAGATTACCAGAGACAGACTACTTATTTTTTTCTCTTCTTATTTTTGCTCTATATAGTTTATGGACCGATCTGATTTGAACCAAATATCGTGCACGTGAATTGCGTGCAAGACATTCGACAGATGGCGCAACTTACAGCGCGGTGAATCGCATTGCTAAAAAATGTGACTTTGACCTGGTTGAGCTAACATCAAAACGGATTATGTAATGGTATAACCAAAACAAAGATTTTTGTTCGTCTAATTGTAAATAGTTTGGTTTGAATAAATTCAAAGTATATCTGTGTTACAATTTGTTGTCTGTTCATTCACTGACTGTCAGTGAAATTAGCGCGCGATTTTTTGTGCCAGACTGTTGTTTTTAACTTAAATAATTATTTACTTAATATCATTTTATTTATAGAAAATAAATTAATAAACGCATTTTTATTCGAGTGAAACAAAAAAACACCATTTTTTTTAATTATATTTTTTTTTATATATTCACGCCTATCCCCCGCAGGGGTTGGTAGAGACCACAGAGCTCCATCCGCTGCCATTCATCGCAGCGAAACGGCTCGTCATTGGTCGCTTTTCGCCCTCGTGAGAATCAGGACGTGACGGGTGGCGAACCACGTCGCCGTCATTTTCGACAAATTAGGTATATTAAATTCGTCTTTTTAGTGAATCCCACGAGCCGCAAGGGAGGATGGAGGTCAGCCCCATTTTTTTTAATTAACTAATAATAATTTTATGGGATTGATGGAGATTTCTAAAAATTAAACATGATTGATATCCCAAAGATTAAACATGAGGTATAGGCATAAATAAATGTTGTAGGGTTCGAAAAACCGCCTTGCGGTGGTATATTTGCGCAGTGAACGGATACAATAAGAAGGAAATCGTCCGGAGATCATGCAATGGAGGGTCGTGGCACGCGATGATCTCTTGTGGAAGTGGACAGTTTGATTAAATGCACCTGGCATCTATCGATGCATTGGTGCATGCAATTCAGCCGATTTTAAGGCAATGAGTTGAATGCAGGCACGGCTCCATCTGGCGTCATCCACCTTCCATCACCTTCCATCTATCGCAGATACTGACTGGTCACCGATGCTTTGGTGAGTATCTGTGCCGAGTGATGGGTCGAAAGCCAACGTCAAAGTGTCGCCACTGTGGGGTAGATATTTTGGACACGGTACACCACACGCATGATTGCCCAGTAAGGGCGAAATCACGCGCTGCCTTGTCCGAGATCTCTGTCGATGTCAGCCCTCATCATAGCCATGGTTGGCGGTGAAGAGGCCTGCCAGGTAGTTGAGACCTTTTGCAACAGAAATGACATAAAAAGAAGAGGCGGAACTGAGGCGGGAACAACACCCGAACTCGCTTCCGATTCGTCGCAAAAGGCACGGCCGGCGGCATTTGGCCTATGTGGTCCGAATACCACCGGGACTTGAGTGATGGATCGGCGGGGGGTCTGTTACTTACTGAGGTCTCAAGTGTCAAATAAACAAGAGTCGACAACCTTAGTGTTCAGGGGCATTTTCGGCGAAGTGGGATGAATCCTGAAGCCTCCCAAATGAAGATGGGCCCATAAAGGCTGCGCTGTCGGTGTTGGGGATATGAAGTAAGCGTTCCTGTGACCCCGATATAAGTGAAGCGAAAGAATACCCAAGGGGTTTTAAGGGAGTAAGAAGTCCGACATAACCCCCAATCCGAAGGAAGCCCACATATTTTTGTCAGAATCAGTTGATTTTGACTAATGAACTGATATAATGACTTGATAATTTTTTGATAAGCACTATAGCTAATTTAATTATTATTATTATGTTATAATTATGCCACATAATTTAAACTAAGAACTTACTTAGTTTTGCTGTAGAGATATGACACAAATTTTTGTTTACTAAAAATATATAAGGAAGTTTTGTAGTGTAACTTGAATTATCATAAACAACATATAAATGTTGAGTGAGGAAGATTTTTTACCGCCTAAAAGGAGCGAATTGGTGGCCGCAAAGCTTGGGGTAACACTCCATTACCGCCCTTTTATTGTCACTAATTATTTATTTTCCGATTAAAAGCTAGAAATCAAATTTGATCCTTTTATATTCATGGGCGAGTGTTAGTCATGTTGTAAACGCAGATTCATCCAATCGTATATGTTGGTGGATATTGTACAGTCTGGCAGTGTAGCTACTTGATTAAAGTAAATATCAAAAAAACTTATTCTTACGCCTGTCTTACAATAGCTGTCAGTTTATATAAAACGTAATTTATTTATAGCAATGTGTAAATTACAAACACAAAATATAACGTAGAGATGAGTCACTTTCATAAGAAGGGCTTGCGTTAGTTTTCAATAAATTTAATTAAAAAAAATATTTGATTAAAATCTGTGCAATTTAATAATTTTTTTTAATAAAATAATTTTTTTTATCACTGTTGGTGTATAATCTCTTCTTGCGTGGCTTACAACGTAAACGAACCAAACATCTCATTGAGCACAAATGTGTTGAGACTGCTAAAATATTACATTACGTGCCCGCGAACTGTTAAATGTTCATTTATACATAAAGGGAAATTTTACACGTCTCGCTGGTCAGCAGAAAAGCATGTATCGATCGTTATCATCATAGTTTTATCAATTTTGTATAAATATATCGTACTAGTGATAAGACACAATTTAAAGATAATTTCTTAGATATTTTGATAATATAATATATGGTTCACTTATTCGTAAATACTATTTAAACTTTGTATCTTTTTTTCAGCCCATTCATGCCCTACTAAAATGCAACATTAAAAAACATAATGTTTTGTGAACTAAATTAAGTAATATCAATTATGTTACCTTAATAAAGAAATTTTTATGCGAATAAATGAAAATGAATAAATTATGTTATTTATTACAAGCAGGGAGGTATTAATTATCACGCCAATAAGGCGTTTTAAAAAAAATTAAAAAAAAAACCTGTTGATGTGTTTGATATTACTAGAATTCTCCTTAATAACTTCAACTAAGCTTGTGCTTATTTAAAAATATGGTAAGGTAAATATGTTTTGAATCAATAGTCTAACAGTAGGTAAAACAGAACCCCAGACCTAAGACCGTCAATACAACTGATCTATCATCGCTTTAACTTTGCATCGGTAACACACGGTACAATGAGCTATCATCGCTTTAACTTTGCATCGGTAACACTACTGCCCATCTTACCCTAATCATTTCAGCCAAGGATTTTTTTTTCACAGCCCATATATGTCCCACTGCTAAGCACGGGTCTCTCCATTTCAGGAAAAATGGAGTTCAAATCACCACGTTTGTCCAATGCGGGTTGACGGAGTTACCAAACTCGAAATAAATAACTGTAGGCCGTACATATATTTATTCTAATACGGGGATCGAACCTGCGACCATTGAACCCGTGTCAAGCCTTTATAGTAAATGTTTATTTTATATCATTATTAGTCGCTTATTAGGACGTACTACGACGACTTCTATGAGGCATCACGATTTGTTTTTAACATATAAATAAGCAAGCGTGTCAATGGATGTAAGTAATCACCCTACCTTGTTATTTGTAAGTTTGTGAATAGGAATAGAAAGCTAAGAAAGAGTTAATAAGGAAGTAATGGAAAGGTTGATTTTAGCAAGTATGACCGCACGCTCTTTCACGTACTGATGAAAAATTTATCTTGCGTCTAATAAAAAAACCCTAAAATGTCTGCTTCGACGATTGCTGATACCATGCACGATCGAAATATAAAAGTTTCAATCAGTACAATTCGAAATGTCTTGCGGAAAAATTAATATAATGGACGAGTCATTAGGAAAAAGTTTTTTGTCAACAAAATTAATCGCGAAAAACGACGAAGATAGTGATTTCTAGAAGAAATTCATCTTCTCCGATGAAAGTACATTTAATATTGTCGGTTCAGATGGGAGGTGTAACAGTGTGATAAAAAATCATTCTGAACTTCATCCAAATCATTTGATACCAACTGTGAAACACGGTGGCAGTTCGGTAATGGTGGCTATATGAGTGCTCCAGGAATCTGAAAGTTACATATAATTGAAGAAACAATGGACCATGAGATGTACATTAACATTTTGAAAAGAAATTTAGCAGTGAGTGCGGAAAAACTTGGACTTGAAAATGATTTTACATTTCAACAAACAATGATCCGAAGCACACGGCTTATAACACCAAAAATTGGCTATTATATTATGTACCCGGCCAATTGCATACTCCTCCCTTAAATACTTAACAGACTTAAATCCTATTGAGCATTTGTGGAGTATTATAGAAAATTCAATCAGGGAAAGACAAGCATCGAAGCGCACGCAGTTCATCGAAATTTTACAAAAAAGAATAGCAAGAAATTTCTCCTACCATCACAAGAAATCTTGTCCATTCGATGCCACGAAGACTGTAGGCAATAATTGATACGAAAGGATACCTAAAAAAATATTAATTTCATTTTTATTAAAAAACAAATGACTATAAGAATATTTTTTGTACTACCTGAAATCACTTTATTTCAATAGTTTTCTCACTTTATTTCAAAAGTCATTTATTGTGTTTTTCGTTCAATGTTATCAAGAAGAAGAAGAAAACCTGATAACTATTATTCGTTTATGTATTGTTCGATACAATTATACTATATTGTATAAAAAAGTTACTACGTTACTACTTTACGGTACGAATACTTTTTGCATACACTGTAACACGAATTTTTTGTGAGGGTATGGTACTTTCTTAATCGGGCCGACACACTCGTGGATGGCTCAACCTCTCTTATATGATTTTTCTTCTAAGAATTTGGGATATCCAAATTCTTAACCTAATATTACGACACCTGTTATCGTTATCGACAAACAATTGAGCAGCAGAGTCAATGGTCGATCTCGGCTTCGGGATAAATATATGTACGTGTGGTCTACTGATATTTATTCTGAGCTTTGTTACCCCGTCAATCCGCATTGGCCAAGTGTGGTAGGTTCTTGTCCGTTCCTTCAGAAATAGGGAGGTCATGCGCAGCAGTGGGACATACATATTTGGATTTATAAAAAAAATATATACTTATAGATAGGAAACGTTGAACAATTAAACGGTTGATACGAAGCTATGAAGAAGTATCATACAAAACTTCGTCATATGGTTTCCATCTTGTTAATTGCAGACCAATGGTATTGCATGGTTTTAACTGATAAAGTCATATCATACTGTTGTTGTACCGTAAGTAGGTTATGACGTAATAAGAATCGTGCGGATTGCAACAGCCGCCACCTTAGTATGATAAAATCAAGCATCGTTAATAGATATAGTAATTCACGCGGCAAAAATGTCGTTTACCGGTATTAAGCATATGCGAATGAAAACAAATTTCATAACACATTTTTGTTTTTTTTTTTAGCTGCAGCAATCGCCTATGTAGGTCATTGGCTGCACTTATGTAACGGTATACCGCGTTGACAACGTCGTTCGGCACAAGCAAGAACCCGCGTCTCACTAGTAGGGGGACAGTTTCAAGACTATTGCAATTTATATCAAACCAGTTTTTGAATTTAGAACATCATGCAAACATTTTGCAACTTTTGGGATTATTCCTATAGTGTTGCCTAAATACACTTAAACATGCGAAACCACGCTGAGTAATTTGGTCTCACGCTCCTTTTGTCAGGTCAACTTGATGCTTTGGAAGTGTGTGAATATTGGTACTGAAATGTAAGGGACGTGCAGTTTAATCCAAATGCGATGCATCTGGTGATCAAAAAAATTAATTATTGTTTAAGGTTTTGATTGCATTTTATCAGACAATAAGTCTGCTTGTTTGCTTTACTCCCCCATACTGAATGACTCATCATATTTGAACTAAGCCTAACCATCTCTAATGTCGGAGCAAATCGCTGGTTTCCAATGTCCTAATACATAAACTGAGGGATTTACTTTTTCGGTCTACGTATTAGGAGACTGGAGCACATGGTTTGCAATATTTTTTTTAAATCCTACTAATATTATAAATGCGAAAGATTGTATGTATGTTTGTTACTCTTTCTAATGATTTTATATAATTTTGGTCGTAATATTAGGTGTACAAATAAGTTTCCGCGGTTTGTCAAAAGATGGCCCCACCAGAAGGTTATGGAGAAATTGTCAGATGTAAAACGTAATATCCCAAGTTTAGTCATCTGGCAACACCATAACCTTAAAGTACTAGTGATTCCGTATCAGCATCACGTAATTTTTTTCGTGCAAAAATGTCAAGTTTTATTCCGAATAAGCATCATTTGCGGGAACTTTTGATTTACTTCTTTAATGTGAAAAAATCTGCAGCTGAGGCGCATCGATTGCTTCTAGAAGCATATGGTGAAGCTGCTTTAAGTGAGAGAAGTTGTCAGGAATGGTTTCAAAAGTTTAAGAACGGTGAGTTTGACGTTAAAGACAAAGAACGCAGTGGAAGGCCGAAAGTGTACGAAGACATGGAATTAGAAGTACTATTGGAGGAAGATTCGTCCCAAACGCAAAAAGAACTTGCACTTACTCTACAAGTGACTCAACAAGCAATTTCACATCGTTTAAAATCGTTAGGAATGATTCAAAAACAAGGAAATTGGGTTCCATATGAACTAAAGCCGAGAGACGTTGAACGCCGATTATGCATGAGTGAAATGCTGCTTGCCAGGAATAAAAAAAAGAGTTTTTTGCATCGTATAGTCACTGGTGACGAAAAAATGGATTCACTACGATAATCCAAAGAAGAGAAAGTCATGGGTTAAGCCCGGCGAACCATCAACATCGACAGCTAAGCCGAATATTCATGGAAAAAAACTCATGCTGTGTATTTGGTGGGATCAGCTTGGTGTCGTGTATTATGAATTGCTGAAACCAAGCGAAACCATTACTGGAGCTCTCTACCGAACACAATTGATGAGATTGAGTCGGGCACTTAAGGAAAAACGCGCCCATTACTACTCCAGACACGACAAAATTATTCTTTTACACGATAATGCTCGTCCACATGTTGCGGCGCCGGTAAAAACATACTTGGAAACACTCAACTGGGAAGTTTTACCCCACCCGCCGTATTCACCAGACTTAGCCCCTTCTGATTATCACCTGTTCCGGTCGATGGCACATGGTCTGTCTGAGCAGCGCTTCACATCATATGTGACATCATATGTTGGTGTGAAGACACCAAAAATTGGGTAGATTTGTGGATAGCGTCAAAAGATGAAGAGTTTTTTCGACGGGGTATCCGAATGTTGCCAGAAAGATGGGGAAAAGTAGTGGCAAATGATGGAAAATACTTTGAATAAAACGTAATGTACTTTTCCTTTACAATAAATTCCTAATTTTTTATAAAAAACTGCGGAAACTTATTTGTACACCTAATATAATTTTACTATTAAGTAAGAAAAACATATGTTTATTTAAAATGATCTGTCACGAAACCAGTGGCAGACCAAATTCCACGCGAGCGAAGCCGCGGGCAAAAGCTAGTATATCATAACGCATTATAATAATTTATCATTCTTTTATAATTTAGATTAACTAACTATATTCAAAGTCAGAAAATAAATTTCTATTAATTTAACGGACGTCCATAGTTTGTTTATGCTATAACATGATCGCGTAAACTGACAAGCGCACCTGGGCGACGCCAGTTTTTGTCTCATGAAAAGGTCGGAGCAGCATGTGCCTATAATTAATCTAACAAATGTTTAATAATAACCATCTGTGATAGTGAAATACTTATACAGTAGCACGTGAAAGCTCTAGTTTCGATATTACTATACTAATTTTATGAGAATTCATCTCGTGTTATAAAAAATTTGATATGGAATTTAAATAATATTTGATAATATTTATTTTAATGGCGAAAATAAAGTTTTTATGTGTAATATAATGAAGGTCTTGATTTAAACGGCTGTCTTACTTTTTTTTTTTTTTTTTTTTTTTTTTATGGGATAGGAGGGCAAACGAGCAAGCGTGTCGCCTGATGGAAAGCAATCAACGCCGCCCACGTATCAACTTAGTATGCACAGGTTAAGAATGTAAATTATAAAGCTTATACTGTAAGTCTTTTGTCATTAATATCTCATTAAAGAAGAAAGGTCATTAATAATTTAGTTAATCTCAGAATATTGCATAAAATAATAATGTTAATATATTATTACATTTATTATTATTATTATATTAGAAGTATCGACTTCGTGTGAAGAGAGCATATTCGTGTCGACCAAGTGATTGAAGGCCACTTGGACGACCCAGATATCGCTGAAGAGATTGGGTGTATCCCAACAACAAGTAAGAAACAGCGCAGCACAGAGAAAAATGGAAGACACGATTGCTCGGAGGCCAATACTTTGGGTCACTGAACCAGGAGTAAGTAATAAGTTTCTTAATTAGCCGCGATTTATTAAACACTTAACTCAGAATTCAAATAAAAAACCCTCAGTAAGCCATAAAAATATGTATCCTGATGCAAGAATCGAACCTACGGTAGCATTTCCAATGCACTATTTACATCATCAATACAATAAAAACTAAAATCAGTAATTACACTCGTTAATATGTATGTGTGTTTATATTGGCACACACATATTTGTGTTATACACAATATTATGATTTGTAATTATTTTATATGAATGAGAAGTTCAATAAGCATTTAGAAAAAAGCTGATGATACTTACCGATTTCAAAAAACGAAATCTTATGTAATATTTAAACAAAAATATTGTATTTATATGAGTGTTATTATTATATTATTACTGAAAGGATCTCTTTGATATATGAATGTATATTATAAGGTACTGAAAGGAAATCATTCTTGAATCATTTTTTATGTAAAATTAGTGTAAAACCATATTGGTATTAATACCTACTCTTTTAGATAGTCATTAATAACCTTAAATAATAGTCATTAAAATAAACTTATTATTACCACCGGATAGCCTGTACTATACATGAGGTCCGGTTGTAGAATTGGGTTGTAAAACATGATTAATAAAAAACTACAAAGGATATAAATAAAATTCAATAACTTTGACGTAGACGAGAAGTGCAAGTTTTATTTTTTTAAAATTACTTCGTCTAATCTTTGACCGCGACGTCGGGTACACTCTTAGAATCTAGCCACAGTATTTTGTGCCTAGTCACTTCTTCAGCGACACACAAAGTACTGTGAATGAAGTTAACGGCATCCCAAAAACTGCTGAAATGGTAGGCGGGTTTGTTTCAAAGACTTTACTCTCAGGTACCTCCACAGAAAAAAGTCCATAGGAGTGAAATCTGGCGACATGTGTGGTCAGGGGATAATATCGAAATGGCATATTAATGTGTTAGGGAAGAAATCACAATGAATATTTATGGTCTCTCTAGCAGTGTATGGCGTGTCTTAATCTTGTTAAACCCATATGCATGAAGTAAAGACAGGATGTTCTCGCAATATTGGCAGAAAATAATCAGTAAGCATGCGCCGATAAGAAACAACGATTACAGTAATGGCTTGTCCTTGTAATTTAAAAAAAAATACAGTTTGAATATTCCACTGCTTAAAAATGCACACCTAACCGTCAATTTGAGGCTGTGGAGTGGCTTCTGTTGTGTCAAATTAGGCGATCAATTATGGCAATGTTGATTATTGAGGTTTCCATTTAAATGAAAATGGGCTTCATAACTCCAAAAGAAAGAAGAATTCTGTAAGCGTGAAATCTAACATCTTTCTTTAATAATTAATACACAATAGTTTTTAGAAGCTCTAGGGCAGCCGCTTACTTGCGGACCAACTGACACGGATTATCGTGCAAACTGTTGGCGACGATTTCAATATTTCATTTTTTTCTCATCGTCCCAGCTGTGGGTGGTTTTCTGCTGAACTTTTTACCCAGTACCTTCGTAGCCATGACCGAATCAAATCTTCACTTGGTTTGATTGCGAACGCACGTTGTACACCCGTTCACTTCGACATCGTGACTAAATAACTTGCAAGAATGATGACGCTAACGCGTCTCTTCTGCGCTGCGGACACAACACTCCACCGCTCAGCGGTTGAAGTGTAATTTCAAATTTATAACCTATATCTGACACCACTCTTTTTTATTTTCCAAGAAGCACGTCAATGTATACGTCATACTACAATGTACGTTATGGAAATATTATCACATATTTTTTGCACTGAGTCATAAGGTCTCAGTGCCTTAACAAGTTGTTGGGGAAGCCCAATGGTATTGTCATTCTACTTGCGTTCCTGATGTTCAACTCAAGTCCGCCCGGCGCGCCGCCCGATATAAATAAAGATAAATATTAAACACAAGCTTTAACATGTACGCAAAGCTATGCATAAATGTAATTTAAAAGTTTTACTAGCAGAAATAATAGGGAAAATCGTCTACCTTAACGAGGGTTTAAAGCAACACGATAAAAATAAGTCCCATATTGCTTAAGTGTTATCGTACTAACCCAACGACGACTGTAAGCTACCACGAAAGCTCAAAGCGGATCAGCGGGACCTGAATACATTCTCTTCTTATCATTATCCTAATTTTATGTATTTATATATCGAAAGTTAAATGCATAGCGGATTTAATACCAAAAATATTTTCACCTAGTTAACCATTGAACATAAAAGAACAAATAATAGAAAAATTAAAGTCAATTCCTAATTTTATATTCTTATACAAGAGATGTTTATCTCCAATATAAAAATAAAATGAATTAATTAAATGTAATTAATGAATTAATATTTGAAAAAACTGTATTAACATCAAGTGTCGTCCCATGCAAGTTTAAAAATGTATTTGAACTTGAGTGACAAGATAACAAATAGAAGGAATTGAAAAATAAAAGAAGTGTCGCATAAAAAAATGGACAGAATACTTTACGATCTTTTTTAATATAAAGATACAAAGATATGTATCTAATCAATCCGTGTAAATCGTCAAGAAGGAACAACCCTTTCCTAAATTTTAAAATTGAATAACTGAGAACTGGAGGTCCGGTTTAGGTGTCTTGTTTATTGCCAATTTATCAAGTAGAATAAAGAACCTTTGGAAATTAATAAGTTGTAACATTAACGTGTTTTTTGTATGCCAAGTATTTAAATCACAGATCATAAAAAAGCAAATAAAAGATGTTAACAACCTCACATATAAAAGATAATCTAACTGCCTGCCTAAATCCCGCCACGATCCCGGCACACCTTCCCTGCTCCCTCCAAACTCATTCATCTTTTTATCCACCCTTCCCCTCACAGTCATCGTAGCGAAACGGCTCTCCGTTAGTCGCTGCTCGCTCTCGTAGGAATCAGGACGTGACGGCTGGCGAACCACGTCGCCGTCATTTTTAACAAATTGGGTTTATTATAATTCGTCATAGTGAATCGCACGAGCCGCAAGGGAGAATGCAGGTCAGCCCCAACAGAGCCCCGCATGCTGAGGTAAGGTATAGTACCCGGGGGTGTCCGATTCCGGGACGGTCGGAACGCTTGCGACTAATTACAAAACATTTCAAATAGTACGTAAATATAGGCAAAATTAAAGTAAAATTCAACAAATCATGAATAGCAACAAGAATTTTAAATACGTTTTTGTTTTGCTATTGTAAAAAATTTACATCCCACGTCAAAGGTTAATGAGGTTGTAAAATATGCAATCAAATAACGTTTATTTGCGTCAATGGACTATGTACCTGACATTTAATTATTGATTTATACAAAAAATGAGTTTGATACTTATATTAACCGCTGTCGCCTTAGCCTGTATTAAAGCAATCCAAATTTTGTATACGTACGATGTTTAGATTTTTAAGTTATAACTTCATAGTCGTTTCGTTTAACACGATCCATGTATACCATTTATGGTACACATTTATTTTTACCTTTGGGCGACATGTACCATAAATGGTACACGAAAATACTAAAAATGAAACTGCACTAAACAAGCTAATTACTTGCGGATTGTTGATGTAATGATTATTGTGTGACCTTTAGTCAACATATTAAATGAACTGAGCGACAAGTCGAGAAAAAAGGAATACATTTTACACGTATAACACCAAACGCCGTTTTTTTATTATTTTTTACACCCTACTGCTAAACAAGGGCCTCCCTATTCCTAGAGCAATGGATGGGTTAAGGTCTACAATTGTCCAAGGTGGATTGGCGAGGCTTCCAGATTCGAAATAAATACCTTTAAATGTATAGTTTCATATCATTCATATATTAACATTTCCGAATCAATAAATATATAAGAACAGACGTTACGTTATATTGACTAATGGGGACACCTTCTGGGAAGTTTGCATCGGCAAATTTAATGTTTTACACCTATTCGATCTAAGAAACATATTATTGATTTTCATATCGGGAGATGTAAATGTGAACGGTCCACAGAAAAGTGCTAATATTTTGAAGTGACGCACCTTCCATATTTGTGTCTTATGCGATTGGACTTGTAAATAATACTAAGCTACTTTTTTTTTACATTTACGAATGAATTGAAAGTATTAAATATGTTTTGGTCTAATAAAAGTACCACACGTCTTCTTTTATAGTTATTGTAAAGTCTGAACAAAGGTGTGCAAATGAACGCATCCATTGTTCGCATTATTGGTGAAGTACAAACTTGTGTAAATTCCTGGTAAAGAACCTAGTAAAAAGAAATTTACTGTTTACTTCACTTGAAAGAAGTTGTAATGTCATGGAATTATTTTAATCCATTTGATTAATCATCATAATTTCTGATTACCGCGGAATGAAATAAGTGCTAATTGTACACTAACATTTTTTTTACCTCAGTGTTTTGTTATTGTATTACTTGGATTAATTATAATACAACCGGAAATCTCTGTAATTGATAATTAGAACTTTTGTTACTGAGATTGATTCCTTAGATTTTTTTAATGTTTACCTCTGTAATTGGGACTTTGTAGCTAAAAAGCCCATATAAGTGGGACAATTTATCAGGTTTAGATAAGTTATGATGCGTTTGATAGTACATAAGATGCAGATACGTAAGTAATTTTTTTAATAGCCAATGATAAATTAAAGTTATTATTGGACTATGATCGTGTGAAGTCGCGTGCCTACCTGTGCACGGAGTTAAATTTGTAAAATTTTCGCACTTATTTTGATTGTTGGCAACCGCGGTTGAAAATAGTTATATTTTTTTCGATATCTTTCTCTTTTGACAATTTAGCTTTTTAAGTGAATCGATTTTATTTTTAAATAATTAAATGACACGCACGTAATGCAGACCAGCCGTAGTATTATTCAAAATAAGGAGAAAATTCGTCGTCAGTGTATTGACGGAAAAGGAGAATTAAAACATAATTAAAAATAACGATCAGCAGAGTATCTACCTCTTTATATGAAAAATAGTACTTTGTGACTTTCAATAAGTACCTTCCAGATCCCTATTATCCAGATATAATATTATTCAATTAAAAAATATTTTTAATTTCATTTATTCTTGTTTGGTTTCGGTTGTTATTGCATGCTAGTTTAATAAGCGGTTGTCTTATATATCTTTCTATTATTGTCTTTGCAACTCGGGTACTATAATAGAAATATTTATACGTATTATTTGGATTTTAATAATATTTGGGCCAAATTTTATTGCTTTATTAATGCAGTTTTGCTTATACATAATATATTGGTTTATGCATGTCTGTGCCATTGGCAATGAAGCAGTGCGTGCTTGCACGCTATATAGCATCGAAATATTTGTTTTGCAATAGAAAATAACGTAAAGAAATATTAGCCGTTGCGTGAAAGTACATACAGACGAGTAAGCAATTTAAGTTTCACCAAGGTGACAATTTGACGTGCCTTAATCTTGGTCTTAATTTAAAATGTATCAACTACATCTTGATTCTCCTTCATCAATAAGTTTTTAATAAAAGAGACAGGCAAAGGGCGAAGTGAGTAACTTGATGGTCAGTGACCAACGTCACCAATGAATAGCTGCAGATACGTTGCCTACTTTAAAAAAGGTATGAATGTGAAAAAAAGTTGGGACCCCGGATCTCCCACGCACGTACGAAACGCATATTAACAATATAGGAAAAATCTCTTAAAGCCAATCCATCCTACAGTACTACCACTACAACTATTAAACGCTTCTTTGTTCATCGTTAGATACGCTACTGTTCGTCATCGAACTGTACTGCGTCCTTGCCTTAATTATAGGATTGTTATATCGGTAGGTATCTATTGATGGCCATAGGTTCCATGTATAAGCAGTACACGCTGTGTGCAAGCGAGGTTAAAAAAACAAGGCTTCTCGTATACAAATTCTAAACAAAACAATGAACAAATAAGTTTAATAATGTCATTTATTCTATAAATTAATTACTAGTAAATAAAGTTTCTTTTTGCCTGAAATTTATTTACAATGTTGCCATTCACAACATATTTTTTCTGCAGCATCTCACACCCAAAAATCTAAACCATAATACAGATATCATCTGTGTATAACATCAGCACGAGAATGACACGGTTTTGTATTTATTTTTATTAACTATATAACAGGTATTAATGCTGTAAACTATATTATAAATAAGGAAATCAAATAATTTGATTTTTATTTAAAAATTCGGGAAGCAAATTTAACATTTAGATTTTTGTTATTATATCAAAAACTTATAAGTGTATAACGTGATTTCCTCATGACCATTACACAAATGGTGTAAATTAGACGCTTCTGTATCTACGAGTATGACTAGTACGGAAGCGGTGTGAAACTCAAATATGATCCGCATATTATTTAACGTGTAAGATTGTTGGTCGCCGATCTCTCAATTTTGATACATACTCTTCATTTTTCACCAAATAAACTTGAATATTAGTTTTTTAAGGTCTACCTATATGAAGAAATACACTTACTCCTTGTTTTTCTTCAATATTTTGATACTTAACATGCATATAAATATTAAACTTCGAAATGAATTCGAAAATAAAATAATTAAAGAAAGAAATAAAGAATTTTCTATAAAATACCATGGTATACTTTATCGTTTAGCATTACAAAGTAATACTAAAATAACCACAAAAAATAAAATTTTATAATTTTATATACATACATACATATATGTAAAATTTAGTAAGTAAATGACACAAAGTGGCATTGAAGGATTAAAACAGCGCTGCAATCATGATTGTACTATCTATCAGTCTATGTTTGCGCAACGCACTTAGTAAAATAATGGAAATCAAGTAGTTAGGCACATACAAGTTAAAATACATTAAAAAAATCTATACCAAAATAAGCAAAATTCAAAGAAAATTATACTTTTCGATAATAAACGTATATAATATGTGTATATCGCGTTTGTAGATACGTGTGGAACAAAATTCTTACCGTAAAATATATTATACATATATGTTTTACAGTAACAATTTTTCTTACACTAACGAGTAAATGTAGTAAGTAATTAACCATCGTCTTGCTTGCGTTAAAAGAAGATAATGGAAAATGAGAAGAAAGGGAGGTACGGTAGGTAGCTAATAGTTTAGCTTTAAAGAGGTTTTAATAGCCAAACTATGTTACTGGCACTTAATAAAGAGTCTAGGTATGAAAATAAGTTAATTAAAAATTCAAAGCATTTGTTTTTTAAAAAAATAATCGTTTTTTTAGTTTCTGACTCTTTACTTACTTTTCGCGGGTTTGTTGTTAGAAGGTTATCAGACAAACTAATTTCTCGTTATTTTTAGCAGAATAATTTATGTTTGTCGCATCATCCTGTCTTATTGTGACTTAAAATAGATATCTTTGTGTCTATTCTAATGGAGGAAAAAGCAATGATAGCTAATAAAATTATAGCGCTGCTGGAAGAGGAGTGTACGTGTACGTACAAATGTTACGTCTCACAGTGGTTAAACGGGAGTCGTTTCTCACAGTGGTCTCACAGTGGTTTAACGGGAGTCCAAAAAACCTGGAATCTATACCAAGAGACAGATTCCGTTCAGAGAAGGCAAGATTCTTGGAGAAAACATTGCACACAACCACGAGACAACCGCTTTTTAGTGTATCAGTCGCTGGGGAACCGCAAATGCAGTTACATAGACCTCAAAAGAAAACTTGAAAAGTAACAAATAGCACAAGTTAACCTATAGACTGTGCGGAGAAGGTTTTTAGCGGCTGATAGACGCCGTCGACGATTAGCACGGGCTTTAAGTTACTCCATGAGCACCGGATTGTTCAAATGAGGTACGCTAGAAATTGCCTATCTTGGACACTAGGTAACAGGAGTATCGTACTCTTTTTCCTTGAGGCTCGAATATGTCTGGATGGTGAGGACCGACGACGGCGAGTGATACGAAGACCAAGGGAATGCTATGCTGACGTGCGTTTTGAAAAAATCACCCCTTATGGTGGAGGATTTGTTATGTTTTAGGCGGGTGTAACTTCCAGCTATCGTACTGTGACAGTATTCATTAAAAATGGCTCACTAAATGCACAACGGTACATACATAACAGAAATCCTCCTAAAAAGGCGTGTACGATCTGTCCAACCATCTCCACACAACATCAGGGAGCTTAAACGTGTGATCTCGGCTAAATGGGAACACATTCCACAGGACACCATCAAAAGCTTGGTAGAAGACTGCCGACATGCCGTAATTGCTGCAAGAGGAGGTCATACTTGTTATTAATTAATCGCCATTTTTTTATTAAAATACCATAAAATACTGGTAGTTTTAATTTCACTATACCTATAAAAATGTTCATTTTCACACGGATTTCTATTTACATTGGCTAAATATCGATTTTAGGATTTAAGTGTTAAAAAAAATGTAAAAAAAGAAATTTTTGTTTTAGTCATCGAAGCTGAATGACATACTAACAATAAATTAATGGTTTTTTGCAAAGGTGTAATATAAAGGTACGTATAACAATGTTATAGGTAAACATATAGGTACGTATAGCAGTGTATTGCCTTTGATTTTGAATATTACATTATCCTTTTATATTCTAAATAATTATGTTCGTCATAATATTATTATAATTAGTATGGATAGTAATATATATGTTTTATAAATAATTATAAAAAAACGAACATTTTAAAATGTATTTTTCATTGGTCATTGGTCGCTTTTCGCCCTCGTGAGAATCAGGACGTGACGGGTGGCGAACCACGTCGCCGTCATTTTTCGACAAATTAGGTATATTAAATTTGTCTTTTAGTGAATCCCACGAGCCGCAAGGGAGGATGGAGGTCAGCCCCAGCAGAGCCCTGCATGCTGAGGTAAGGCACCATAGTCCCCGGGGGAGCCCGACCCCGGGACGATCGGCACGCTTACGATTAGGCTCGCCCCTAGCCACGCATCCATTGGCACGGCAGACCGTGGATTGGCGGAGAGGAAGGGAAAGGATAGAGTAGAAAAGAAGGGGCAGGAAAGGAAATGTGGATTGGGGGGGTTACCAGACTCGGAATAAACATTTAAAAATCCATATAAATATTCCGATGCGGGAATCGAACCCGCGACCATTAACTCCGCGGGCGGAGGGCCCCGCCACTGAGCCAATCGGTCGTCATCATTATAATTGTAAGAAACAAAATGTAATGGGTTCATTTCAAGTTCAATATTGTGAGAATAAGGCTCTTTAAAAATATGGTTAAACTACCACTTTATTTAATATATTATATGGTCGGTCACTCACTCGTCCTCAATACTCAACACAGACAGAAATGCACACGCATACTGTACATAATCCTATGGCACGTGTACTATAAGTTTCGTCAATAATATGTTGCTGCTTCATATGTAGACACTGGTGTGGATTCTGGAGTTCAGATTGAAATTCATGAAAGTATTGCTAAAAAAATAATTTAATTTATCATCAGGTTATCGATTTAAAATAATTTTATTATTTTTCATAAACAATAATTATTCAAAGACTGAACACTGTTAACCTTTTGAATGGGATAAAAACTAAAATTTATTATTGTATAATATCAGAATATAAAAATATTTAATTATTCAAGTGCTAAAACCGTCCATCACCATATATTGTATTTCTCTTTCATTCATCTGTCATTTTGATCGAGTTCCTCCAAGTGGAGTATAGTGTAGTGAGGCTGTCTTCATGGTCAGACGTATAGAGGTGCGGTGTCGACGTATTGTTGGCGGAGCGGCTTCATGTCGGCTACTTGCGCAACACCCGGAGGCAACACGCTCGACCCTGAACTCAATTCGGCCGCGATCATTTTGCAACTAGTGGTCGGTGCGGCGCAGGTAGACGTTGTGCGTCGCCGGCACAAATGTAAACATTTACAGGCGCTGGTCGAAACTCCGAGGCCGCAGTGGACGTGCTTCCACATTACACACCATCAACTCACTATCCTTGCTTAATGTCTTTTAATTCGTAACCTCGCCCTTATCCATTTTGTACTTAGACCTCGAATTTTGTGATATCTCGGTCGGTAAGCACAAGTTCAATTGAAGTCATATATTATATATTACAGATTGTTCATCGCCGCTTGCCATGTAATAAAGTTGTTGTCAAAGGGATGTCTATTGTTTGGTTAAATATTAAGAGTGTAATCGTCTACTTTAATTTATATATCGTTAGAGAATTATATTTTTTTATTCATCTAAAGTGGGTATGTTTTACACGAAGTTACTGTTAAATACCATCTTATTGCTACGATAAAAAATTTACAACCGATACGTGTTCCTCGCTAAGTATGGCCTTTCTAGAGGAATGGATATTAACCCACCACGGTTGTACAAGGCGAATTTGCGGATACCCAGATTAGAAATAAATTAATATCTATATGTATTTATACCTATGCGCGAAGCGAAACCGTGACCATTAAGTGGCTTTACCATCGAGTGTAATCTATACACAAAAAAGATCTATTAAATATTATTGTTTGCTAAAATTTAGAATATATTTCCAGCTTTAATGTCGCGCGAATCGCTTTATTTTTTACTATATAAGTTTTCAACGTTCCGAATTTCATCAAATTTCGTCAAACCGTTACCGCATATTGCGTATGTATAAATGTAGATAGAGACATTTAAATTTTAAAATTGCTCTTATGGCCTAAATGAGACAGATATGAATGTCAAGAAAGTGAGATGTCAAGTATTTGTATGTCTAATAATATTCACTCTAGTTTGAGACTTGTTTTTTAATTAGGTTAAAATTAATTATGATTGCTTTTACGATTTGCTTTGATGCTTTGATTCAGGTTGATTGTTCTTCAACTCTCTTTTTCTCTCTCTCTCTCTCTAGGTGCTCCCTCATATCTGAGGATCGTGGTCACCATTATGTCCGCACCTAGAGTGTACTATTTATTTCTATCCATCGCTTCGTTAATTATGTGGTGGAACTTTGTTTTTCAACTAAATAAAATATATATTGCGATTCAGCGACACTCATCATTTGTGCATACATGTGACATAAGCTATTGATTGGTATTTTAAAGTATTTATTGTTGTGTAAACCACATTGTAAGGTGTCAATTCTAACACAACACTTCCATTTCGCATGTTTTTATGTGGATATGAATAAACTTCTTGCGAATGTTGAACATCTCTGGTCAATAATAAAGATTACTTCCTATTAGATAAGTGTTATTCAAAAATTACTATTATTTTTCTATATAATTTTTAAGTAAATAAACTTTTTGTGATATTACAAGATAATGATTTCTTAAAATCTATTGTCTGCATATTCAATAATTTATATAAATTTGATACCAATCCATTAAAAAAAGCAGGTACATCAAAAAGTTTGTTGGCTTTAATAATAATATTGGATTGGATATAATAATAATTGGAATGACTATCATATTCTATAAAGAATATGATAGACAATTCAACGTTTCTGATGAATTAAAAAAGAAAAGTCAGTCATAATACAATATGTACAAGTTGCAACCACTCATATCTTAAGTGCTTGGCTTTCTTCGATGTAGAAAGTTCCATTTTCTTCTCTCCAAACCCTTAATGATTCTCTATATTTCTCTGCTTCTACTTTTTCTTTCAGTTGATCTGTGAACTTTGTTTATGGTCTTTCTCTTTTTTTTTTCTCATTTTATATGAATGGAAATAAATAATATAATGTAAGTAATTATAAAGTCATATGTCAATAAGCATTGTCTAATGTGTTGATAAGTTATATATTCTATTTCCAAATTATCTCAAAAGTAACACTCCAATTATAATAAGGTTTTACTGTAGGTTATAGGAATTGTCTCATTCAGAAGTCATTAAGTGCTTCTTCATTTCATGTTTGCCATGCAGGTTTCCAAATTATATTCTGTTACACTGCAATACATATAGAAAGATACGTAATAATTGCTTATTTACAATTATACATATCTAAACGGAAATTTCAATACAAATTTGTTTGTCAATTCGCTAATTTTTAAATTCGATATTGTCTTGCGTGTATTTATCAACAACAAGAAAAATATTTATTTGGCCTATGCATTCTTTGCCCACATGTTTGATGTTCAGATAATGAAGATTCATAATGATGTATAGCGTCATATAAAAGTACAGTAAACTTCTTAAACTAGACTAATTCAAATTTTAAAATTATTATTTTTTACAAAAATGAATATAGAACAAATCAATTTTTGTCAGTAAAATTAAATTTTTCGTCTGAAGATGTAGAGCTTGGTTACTCACATATACAAAGCTTCTATAAACGTGATATAATTTTTAATAGGATTTATTAATTGTCAACGATTGGAACACCAATGATATTTTATGTTAAAATGATAAAAACGCACGTGACATTGACACAACCAGTTGTTATACACCTAAATATCACGAATCAATACCAACTTGTTGCTTAATATAGATAATTTCCTGGTCCATATTAAGTGACATCTAGCACTGGAAGTCATGATCACATCGATTAAGTTACAAACTTGGTCCTCATTTTTACTTAACTGGTTTACTGACCTTCATGTTTTTTCCGATTAGCTTTCCTTGCTTAGCGTAATAGCCTTCAGAGTAGCGAGCCTTGTCATCTGCTAGAATCGAATCGTCGTTAACTTGTTTGCTACCAACTGTTTTAACTCTAGTGGAAATACCGAAACGTAATACTACACCTTGAACTGGTCTTTTTAACTTATTTGATAGGATGAATATTTAACACAATACAAACTTCTATGTTTCTTGTGGTACATTTGTTTTAATTGGCCATAAAAGAAACAATTATTTTACAATATTGCAACTCAAGTGTTAAGTATGTAAATGACCTTCAATTAAGACTCACAATTATTATTTCCTTATAGGCGTGACCATATATATAGCTATTGAATTTTTCAACATTATTTTTTCGCATATTTTTCCTGACACAATATACACATAAATATAACACTGGACTTTTCCCGCCAACTTACATCAGTGATGTTGTGTTTTCATTTCATTTTCATAATCTTATATTATTATCAGTTATATTGTTTAATTATGGTGGCCATTTATGCAATATAGTTCGATTAAGGTGTATAAGTGAAGTGATATGAAATATAAATGCGTACAAACTTTTTAAGTTGACTGAAAAAGTCCATAGAAAGTTTGGATAAAATAGCTACTATTTTATCAAGAAGTAACGTGATAAGCTAACTTGTTACATTTCAAGAGATTGTATTTTACTTGACACTGGCATAATAGTTATAACTAATTGCCATCAAAGAAAAGAAAAAAAATATATAACACTGGGTATTGGACTCCGTGATAAATATGCTTGCATATTGCTATATTATACAAAAAAAAACATTGCGATATGTGTGTTTGTAAGGCGATAGTAGGGGCGAGTTAATCTCATGTCATGTCAGTGGCCACGCGAAGTGACCTTACGTCACACGTCCACCGCTTTGCGCCGCTACACGCGTTGAGAATATTAACGTCTGCAGAACGCCTTGGTGGATCCTTGGCTTCAAAACCGAGCTCCTTTCTTAGACTGTTGCGTTTATTGCACGTTTTCTACTATTAAGCACTGGCAACAGTTATTCTTGGTTCAGAAGAATATCGAATGCGTTATACGATCTGCGAGGTGAAGCGAGCATTTCGCAAACGGACCGGTTGCACTTCGCATTCGCAGTTGAATGGCGAGATGCCGCCAATGCAGTGTTGACAAACGTTCTCTACCTAGGTAGGCATTCAAACTGCAATGTATTTGTGCGTAGGTATGCGTAACAAAGATAATTAACATAACTCTGGTATGTACATTTGCGTTCTTTGTTATGAAAAGTGTCATGTTTACTTTTCCTTTCGTATCAACGAACGTGTCTTTTAGATTGATTTCATTATAGTTCATCTTTAATACGGGGAACCTTTGAACAGCACAGCACCGTACTCCGTAGATATATAAACCTCCGTATATATATATATATATATATATATATATATATATATATATATATATATATATATACATACATATATATATATATATATATACATATATATATATATATATATACATATATATATATATATATATATATATATATATATATATATATATATATATATATATGTATGTATATACATATGTATGTATGTATGTGTGTGTGTGTATGACAGTGCTCTATGTAAAAATCTGTTGGAACATTTCGACATGGTCGTTTACCAGAAGGATATTTATCTTGTGAATATTAATTGTGAGATTTGAGAGTGGAATGGTTAGCCTCGTATAACATAACTAAAATATTGCCTAACGTTATTTTTATCTCTTAAAATAATATTTACTTAGGTACATTTAGGTAATTTATTAAATATTCGATATAGCTTTGAGAAGATGAATATTATATTTATTTATCTTTTATAATATTATATATATTTATCTTTTATAAGACAAAAACAAAATATGCTTTGTAATAAATTCCTAGTCCCAATGTAAAAGTAACATAAACTTTTTGCAAAACATTTTTTTAAATTTAATTTACCCCTTCGTACAAAAATTAACAGATTTTTCATTTTAAAACTTAAGATAAGTTTCTATATTAATTTAAAATTTGACACGAATCGTCAGCTCTCCTCATCAGATGATTCATTACACACCACATCGATTTCATAATTACAGATTCAATCATAAATTGTTGTCTCACCTGCAAATGGAACCCCTGAGCAGATCGAAGCGATTCTTGTCTAGAAGATCCACCAGCCTCAGTGCACAGACACTATGTAACGTGGGACACAGTGTGTCCAGTTCAGTTCGACTAACTTAATGCTAGCGCTGGAGTTGCGAGTGCGAATGAATGCGCGGAAATGCGATCACGGCGCGGGAGCTGCGCCTGCGCACAACGTACAGGTGGGGTCGGTACTGGCGGCGCGCGGTGCCCTCACGCTCTTTTATCACATCGCTCTTTACGCGCCTTCAACTTGACACCTCGTGTCTGTGCCCAGGTGTAGGTGCACTGTGCTAAAAGATGGCATTGATAGCAAAAACTAATCCTATGGTCAAAACAATCGTATATCGTCGTGACGATTAGAGTTATAAAGAAAAATAGAAATAAATAAAAAATTTAAAAAAAAAGTCCAGTAAGCTTAATAAAATATTTATTAGCTTTAAGGGCCATTGTATGCACTTTTATAATAAACACCCAACTGATGTTTAAACCAATTCAAACTTTGATTTAAAAAACTAAGGATCATATAATTCAACGGCAGATTACCGAAATGATCAATCAGGTCTATTGATCCACTAAATTTAGAATAATATCTAGTTATAATGTTAAATATGTAAATAATTTTCCAAAGAGCGCGAAACATAACAAGTTTCTCGGTTCGTTTGTAGAGAACAGAGCGTTTCTTTGTTTCTGAGGATGGTAGTTCTAATGCTTAGACTTCCTTGTAAATAAAAAGAATTAAGTATCTATAAAGTACGCATAACACAGCTTTTAAAATCCATTTCAATATTCAACACTTCAATGTTATTTATATGTACTGAACATATAAATAAAATTTAAGTGTTTGGCTGTGATATCATCTTTTTCTAAGTTTGTATGCTAATTTGCACGATACAATTTAAATAAAGACTTTTTAAAATGTGTGTCTATTTGTCTACCCTTCCGTTTATCTCATCTGTTTATATGTACCTAAGTTTTTTACTCCGAACGAATCACCTTGCATGCACCGTCCATCCGCTAGCCTAATTTTTAGCTTCTGGTCTTTAAATTTTGCCACTGGCTGGCATCCGTAAAGCTATCGCGCAAGTCAATTATTTATAATTAAATAAAAAATCAATTTTTTCAGATCGGCTCTCATAAAAACTAAGAGCTGTATTTTAAATAACTATATTTGTATATTATACGCATGCATTATACTACATGTATTCAGTTCCTGGCTTGAAAAAGAATGTCTACATGTCAGTTACTAGACGACTTGACTTATGTCTAGCTCTGGATCTAGGGGCCAACCCGTGGTACCTGCTCGGGCGACTATTTAAGGGGGCATCAAATGAAAATGTTGGAAAAAAAAGGTTATGTTAAAGCGCTTGTAATCCAGGGAGCGTCGTACTATTGACAACATTCGCAACTATGAATGAAGTTTCGACAAACTAAAAATAATTGAAATCTTAATCTTAATAAATTCCCAAAGCAATTTTATTGCTTTGGAAATTTGTTGAATTAATTATGCTCAATTGTTGGAGAGAAAAAACACTAATCAGAAGTTTTTGCCTCGGTTCAAAAAACATCGTAAATCCCGAATTGCTTATATCATTCTAAAGTTGTTAACATTGAATCTTGGACATATATATGTCTTAAACTCAGTTAATATCCTAGTCCAATAGCGTGCTGACGTCGTTTTGATTATTAAACTTGGACTTAAACCAGTTATATTCCATTTCACACAAAATAAAAGACTAACTGGTTTGTTAACTTTATTGAAAGAATAAAAATAGTCGAATTCCGTACGGTCCCATGAATAGACCTTCTGATTAAAGATGCATTGCTTTTAAAACTTAATATTTATTATGTAGCGTTCATATCTATTGTGATTTAAATGTATATAATCTAAAATTATAAAAATATTTATATTTAGTAGATAATTTGGGTATACTTATAGAAATTATTAAAAGAACTAATTGACTCAATGGTTAGACCACCGCATTCCGAGTCAATGGTAGCGAATTCGATTTCCGCATCGTGATGAAAATATGTATTGGCTAAGAGGTATTTATTTCGAATCTGGACAATCGTGGTGGGTAAGTGTCCCATTTTTTTTTATATATTCACGCCTATCCCCCGCAGGGGTTGGCAGAGACCACAGAGCTCCATCCGCTGCCATTCATCGCAGCGAAACGGCTCGTCATTGGTCGCTTTTCGCCCTCGTGAGAATCAGGACGTGACGGGTGGCGAACCACGTCGCCGTCATTTTCGACAAATTAGGTATATTAAATTCGTCTTTAGTGAATCCCACGAACCGCAAGGGAGGATGGAGGTCAGCCCCAGCAGAGCCCTGCATGCTGAGGTAAGGCACCATAGTCCCCAGGGGAGCCCGACCCTGGGACGATCGGCACGTTTACGACTAGGCTCGCCCCTAGCCACGCATCCATTGGCACGGCAGACCGTGGATTGGCGGAGAGGAAGGGAAAGGATAGAGAAGAAAGGAAGGGGCAGGAAAGGAAATGCGGATTAGGGGGGTTACCAGACTCGGAATAAACATTTAAAAATCCATATAAATATTTTATTCCGATGCGGGAATCGAACCCGCGACCATTGACTCCGCGGGCGGAGAGCCCCGCCACTGAGCCAATCGGTCGTCGCCACTGAGCCAATCGGTCGGTAAGTGTCCCATTTCTCTAAAAAATTTGAAACGACCCACGCACAGCTATTAGAATATATGGACTGTGAAAAAACTATATGAGATGATTTAAATACTTTAGGTGACAACTTAACTTAAGTCACCGAAATTTCTTTTTTTATGGCAGAGATAGGTAATGAAGCAAGGGGGAATGATGGTCAGTAATTACCGCTGCCCATGAACATTTGCAATGCTACTGGCATCGCAGATGCATTGGCTAGGTCAGAATGTGAATGTCAGTAATAGGGAAAAAAGAAGGGAAGAAAAGAAGGAAGTTGAAAAAGAAGAAAAGAGTTATATTCCATTATATTCCCTTTGTATATCTACACTCGCCGTACGAAACGCACCGACCACACTAGGCGATCGTAGGAAGCAATTGCGTCTTGCTGGAGCAGGCGGCAAGATATTCTGTTTGCCACTTTTGTATGCCACATGGAGACATATTAATAACTTTTCATTAACATTTTTACTATTTTCTTTTATATACTCGTATTAAAAAGTTGAGTACACAATTTTTCTTTGTATGAAAAATGCTTGGGCCAGGTGGGAAGTAAACTTAAAATACTTTCGTACCGTTAAGGAATAAAGTGTTCGTGGGTTATTGGATTATTTCAAAAAAAAATCTTCAAATAACTATTAGAAGAGACAATAGTTATTAGAAGATTTTTTTTTGTTTTTAATTATACTATTTATTTGTTTTTATTATACTAATAATATTATATTGATATGTATTTCTTATGATATGATTTATTTTTATAATCTTTGTTTTTACTGCACCAGATTTAAGATGGAATCATAATTCCTCCAATGAAAATCTACGCCATGATGTTTTACATTTTATAATTATGTTTTCGTTGCTTACCGTAGACGCAAGACACATCGCTTCAGTATGCCTTTCGGCTTAAATCGATATTCTGTGATAGTGGGATACTTCCCCAGTGAGCCGTATAGTATTTTATCAAAGATAAAAATAATTACAATACCTACATAAATCCACGTGATACAAGTCAGGGTAATGGGAGAAATAACAATTGTCAGTTACAGTAATATTAAATACACAAACTCAATACAAACAAACTCAAATTTATTTAGTTTTTATTTTGGAAATAGGTACTAACAAACATATGTACGTTTTTATTTTAAATGTTTAAGTTTAAAGTCCCTGAACCGCGAAAACTAATGCTAGAAAATAAAATGAGAACAAATATTTTATGAATTTAAAAAATTAAATTAATTATTAATTGTTAATTGAAACTTTGAACAAAAAAAATGGGTTAAACTAAACCTTTGGATTCAAGGACATGCTTGTAAATAAATGAAAATTAGAAAAATTAAATATTATTTAATTATAAAATTTTAGACGTTGTAATTTTATTATCCGTTAATATATAATTATAAGGACTTGAATAAGATAAACTCTCTCTCTCTGAGTCCTAAGTCCCCCTGGTGGAACATAGAGCAGACACGACGTTTCTCCATCTTGACCTGACGGAGGCTATACCCTTCGCTTCGCTCCAGGATAGGCCCATCTTCTCCAATTCGGTCACAGTACTCGGCCCAGTTTGTTTGGAGCGCCCACATTTTCTTTTCCCCTGCGGATTTCATTCGAGGGCTTGTTTGGGGATATGACTGGCGTGGTGCCGGAGAATATGCCTATCCATCTGCATTTTTGTCGTCGTATCTGGACATCTATTGGGTCCTCTTTGCTGATTCTCCACAGCTCTTCGTCTTATATTAGATAAAAGAACGAAGTAATAAATATAATTGTAAATCTTAAAAAAAACTCTCATAGTAACCTTATATGGCTCATCTAACTCCATTACAATTGTTAAAGATGTAAGGTTCTGTGTTTAAAAACCCTGGTTCTATTTGTTAACATCAATAGTCCAGCTAAGTTATCAATTCTTTACAATATACACTTCGGTACTCAAGGTTATTGACGTTCAAATGACTATGCAAAACAGTGTTGTAGTTTAATTCAGATAATTGCATTCAACTCGTTTTTTGCATCAAAATATTGAAGATGAGAAAGATGTAAATAAATTATGGGTTTTTACTAGCCGTCTAAATCGACAATTGTAAAGGAATGACGCAAGTACGTAAGCTATTGAATGTTTTAATATGAGCTTTGCGCTAGCAGATCAAAACAAAAAACATAATATTTTTGCTAAAAAAATTGTATGTGAATATTTTAACATTGAACTTGTTTATTAACTTTGTTCATTTATCGGTGTGTGTATTATGTATAGTGAAGAATGGAAATTTCCTGACAGAACTGAAGTTTTTATAGAGATCTCTTGTTAGTAAAGGCGAACAAATAGTTTTAGTTTGGAAATCCTAATCAAGAATCACAAATGTGTTTGCAGTGATATCGGTACTCGGAGGAAAATTGCACGTGTAGCTACGCCTTTACTGATCCTTGTTCGGTGGAAGCTTGTTTTTCCGGTAAATTAACGAGTGCTGTGTAAATCGTTCGACGGAGAGACGGGTTAGGCTTCCAACGATAAAATGACTTACCAAATAAAGAATAGAGAGATTTTTTTTTACTTAGGTTTTACTTTCCTGCGAGCTGCTTGTAGTATTACAAGACTAGTACATTAGATTATTACATTATGTGTGTTATGAGAATTATATATTTAAAGTAGGCGCTATGTAATCCCACTCGTTGCTCTTTGATTTGACTGCTCTGTCGGCCGCCATCTTGATTTCTCTCGGAGATTCAACGTCGCGACAGTATGTCCTGTACGAGCCGGCCCATTGATGCTGTAGATATTTTAAGAAAATTTTGAACAATTTTGTCAAAAAAATATTCAAAGAATCAAAAATTATTATTTAAAATGTTTGTTTATTCACAGAATGATACATCTATCGAAAACATAGATTCAAACGATACCTACTGTTGATATGACTATTGTTGATTCATCTTAGAAAATTATGTTTTCCATCTTAATAGAACAATGAACAATTAAGAGCCCTGTGTCAAATATATTTTATTCATTTACTTACAAAGAATACGTAACAATAATTCAATAAAACAATAAGAACTAAATAAGTTCCTTCACTTCAATATTTTATTATAAAAGTTTCGTTAAGGCTGATGGTAAAAGTTCCGCATATATTACAGCTGTTTACAACAAATTATTATACGTCACATAAAAAATAAATAAAACAAGTATTCTTTTAGCATCAAACAGTCCTACCTGCGATCCCCAGTCTACCACTCAAACATTGGAATAATAGCATCACCACTTAATTTTGATTTATACAATGGTGTGACAATTCTTATAATAGTGGTAGAGCCATGGTAGCACAAATGATTCTGACTCGACCAGGAAAGGGCCACACCCTTAAGCAACATCGGCGTTAAGTGGTATCATTTTTTCATGCTACTCAATTACAGACATTCATATATTGATTGAGAGATCCAGAGACCCAAACACTTACCCTAATATCAAAGCGTGATATCACAGGTCACCTGCATTAACAGTATTAGACAATCCAGCCCAAACTTGCACTATTACGCCAAGGAGCCTTTCGTATTTAGGTGTGCCGTGTTGCCAAAATTTTGCAAAAAAAAGGCGACCAATAGGCTCAGTGGCGGGGGCCTTCACCCGCGGAGTCAATGGTTGCGAGTTTGATCCCCGCATCGGAATAAATATAGGTATGGATTACAAATATTTATTCA
Source organism: Baronia brevicornis (assembly GCA_031353405.1). Taxonomy (NCBI): domain Eukaryota; kingdom Metazoa; phylum Arthropoda; class Insecta; order Lepidoptera; family Papilionidae; genus Baronia; species Baronia brevicornis. Next base: position 226,429 of record JASFAT010000695.1, read on the forward strand.
GAGCCTGGTAATACCGCCAATCCGCATTGGATAAGCGTGGTGGGTTAACGTTCATTCCTTCAGAAATGGAGAGGCCCGTGCTCAGCAGTGGGACATAAATGGACTGTTAAACAAAAGTTCCCCTTACTTCATTAGCCAAGCGAAAACAGAGCAAGCTACATCACCACCACTATTTAGAAACAGCTAAATCCAACATACTTGTCCTGACGGAAACACGGATAGGATACCTTCTACTAACGCAATTATGAAAATAACGATCTGAATCCCCTTATTGCCTGCAGACTGCGATGATCATACAAAGAATATATATAAAATTCAACAACTTTTACGTAGAAGAAAAGTTCGGGTTTTATTTTTTAAAATTATTTCCTCTAATCCTTGACCGCCACGTCGGGTACACTCTTAGAATCTAGCAACAGTGTTCTGTGTCACTCGCTGGAGTGTGGAGTGATATTGGAATGCCGTTAATTTCCCGGACGATATTTTATTTTATTGCTGAGATGGTAGTCGGATTTGTTATGTATGTGGGAAATGAAAGCACGATGTTCTTTCAATATTCGCATAAAATAATCAGTAAGCTTGCGTTTACTGATAATTCCTATAACCTAATTCTTCTTCTAAGTTGCTTACCTGGGTCATACCATGAGACATGACAGGTACAAATTGCTGCAACTGATCATGATGGGAAAAATCGCGGGCAAAAGACAATTTGGTCGAAAAAGAAAGTCTTGGCTACGTAATATCAGGGAGTGGACCGTGATAGTCAAAGCACCAGAACTGTTGCACCTCGCGATGAAGGAGGAAAGTTGTGCTGAATTGGCTGCCAACCTTCGCAAGTCGGAGAGGCACTCTTAGAAGAAGAAGAAACTAATTCTGCCACCGGACACCCTATAGTTGAAGTGATACGGAATAGTATTTTTTTTTATTTTATTAGAGACAAGCTTTGTGGACAGTCAAAACTTTTAGCTTAACTTTTAGCTAAGATCCGCAACAAGCAAACAATAACAGAAATTAATAATGTGTATTTTCCTGCTGGATAAAGTGGATAGGCCGTCAGCAACTCTCCACCCACTAACCACTATACACAACACTAAACACATACTACCACTTTTCCACCTTGTAAACGCCACGTGTTTCGCCCCAACACGAGGCATCTTCAGGTATAGTAGACTCTACGGAAGACAACCGAAAAGTTTTTCGGTTAGTAACGCCTGACTCCATTAATCATCATAGAGACAAGCGATTATTTTTGTTCTTACAATTTTAACTTGCTTTTCTTAAATTAAAACTGTACTTACATCCGAAATCTTGAACAAAAAAGGAAACACGATCATAGTTTCTATATAAAATCCAGTTTCAACCCCTCAGGGATAGATTATTTGAAAACGATAAAATATGCCGTTTTTTATTTATAAGTAAGTCTTCCTTCTTATATTTTTGCATTACAAATTAAGAGTAGTCTGTTATAAATTTTTATCTTATGTTAGAACTCTATTCAACCTGAATAAACTTTTTTCAAAAATGATACAATTTAATCTCGTTCCTTTCCGAAAAATATTTTTTGTGCCTGTGAAAGGTAGCGGATTTCAAAAGGTTTTCATATTTAACATATTTTACCAATGTAAAAACTGCCGTTATGATTACTTTTTTACAATATGAATAATATTATATTTATTTGTAATAAATATAATTATTAATGGTTTAGATACACCCATTATTATTTAATATTTATATTAATGCTAACATGAAAACCATCCTTACTTATCTTTTTCTGTTGAATAATTTTTTATAAATACTCATACATTGTAAATGGTGCATGGAGATTTCCATTATAACTACCGGCGTAACCACAACCTTCATCGAACGTATTTAATAAATGCTTGCAAAACAATATGGAAGTCTGTATTTAAAACGTTTATTTCCTATAAAGGTGATCAATAATTCCTAAGCAAATCTAAGTAAAATTATATTGTGTTACGTTTATAAAGGTAAATTGGTTTTATAGCATTTTTATTATTCATATTAATTTTAACTAATAAAAATAATGAGGGAGGAAAGTTAAAAGGAGTATTCCTGAAGTATAATTATATTCATGGTACTTATCAGATTTATTTTTCATTCTCAGTGCATTTAACGGAAAATTTATGCAGGAGTTTTGTAGGAATACATGATTAACATGGTTTTTCCTTTGATGCTTTGATTAAGGTTATTGCGATCTCGCATCCGGAAGCCGCAAATATCTAAGCAAATACGAGTATAGATGTAAATAGATGGGACAAAATACATTTAATTACATTTTAATAGACAAAGGACACAGAAAATCACACAGGACAGTTATGTGGTATACGAATTATTCGGACGGTACATATATAAATTAAGATAAGAGAAACAATATTATTAAAAAATATTATTATCAATAAAAACGTGGAAATAAATCTAATACAAATAGGCACTGAAATATAAAGTTTATGCAAATACGGCCTGCCAATTACGATAGAATTAAGTAATAATTGAGAACTCTTCTAGTTATAATTTACTTTTATTACAATTTTTATATCATTACTTAAATGTAAAATATTTTCCTGATTGACAATTATGTTGTATAATAATAATATAAAACTCATCTAATAAAATTTAATTGATTTTGTATGTTGTTCATATTTGGCTAATGTTCAGCAATATCCCTAATATTTTAAGCATTTTCAATATTTGCTAAGCCTCAAAGAGATTTATTACTACTATAAGATTTTTTACTATACAATTTATAAAATTTCTGTCTTTTATTGGATTTCAGAAGGTTTTTAATTACTTATAGTCTTTCAATGTGAGTAAATATAAAACCAAATACATATTTAGGACTTAAATAAACTTAACATCATCGTTCAATACAGCCGTAACACTCCACTGCTGGACTTTGACCTTCCTCAATTGACGGATGTTGCTGTAAACCCCAATTCAACTTGAGCTCTGAATTATTATAACAAGTTTCTTTTTACAATTTTCCCTTCATTGATGGGCTTTATTTTTCAATTAAGCATTTTTTAAATACCAAATGAAGTTTTATAATTAGAATAAATTCATATAAGTTTCTTTAATTTAATATAATTCACATATAATGATGATGACGATGACTTAAATAAACATTGCTCAACTAAAACCAAATAATATCTTGTAGTGATGGTCATTTGAGATTAACCTTAGTCACTTTAGTTCGCAAACGTGCTTAATAGGCCAACTGCGTCAGTGGCCACTGACCTCACGTTGTCCAGTTCCTTTTGGTGATATTAGACTTTGACCACGTTATAATATTCTAATAAATTTATTCACAATGCCAATAAATTAATAAAATTAAAATATTTCAAACCAATTACGACCTAATAATCTTATCGTTAAAATAAATTGTACAAACATTGTAACGTTTTCTAATGTATGCTAAAAATGTTGCGTTGTGCTAAAAAGATTTATTACTCTTTTTTAAATGTATTCGGTGGATAAAAAAACAAAATATTAAGCGAATTTTAAGAGAAACATAATTGATTGCAACCGTAAGACGTGGATGCACAGCATGGTTACTATCGTTTCAAGTATTAGTAAATAGATATTTAAAATATGTCATTATGAGAGGAAAATAAAAATAAATACCTAAATATATATAAAATATAGTACAAATATAAAATAAAATATAGTTAAAAAACATAGATCACAAACATAGATGGTGGCAGATCCTGCATCATTTGTGATTGAACTTCCTGAACTTAATGAACATGTTCTGATGAATTGATGATTTATCTTTTTTGATTTCAGAAATCTTAGTATTACAATTTTAGTTTTGTTAATATTGACCTTCGTGTCGTATTTAACTAGTGTTCGTTATGAATAACTTCTCATATATCATTAATTTATTTTCAATTGTTGGCTCCTTAATTTTTTATGCTCCATAAAGGCAAACAAGCAAGTTTGTAACCTTGTTAACCAATCAAAGCCGGCCTTAGATATATGCAACACAAGTGTTGCTTGGGTTGCCGGTCTTTAAGAAAGATCAAAGTAACTTTGCAAATAAACAGTAACATAATTTAAGTATAAACTTCAATTATCATCTGTGTGACATACAGTGTTTGTTTTTGTATTAATTTTCTTTTCTGCTTCATTTAGTTCCTACGTCGATAAACATATAAAAATTCTTGAATACCTATAAAATATAATGTCTACATAAAAACAACTGCTATAACTGCATCATATATGCTTCTTTGTTGGTCCTGAAAAACTATTAGTGACATTAACTCTAAATTTATTGTGTTAACGTAGGTACGTAAAGTACATAGTTACAAAATTTTCAACTCCTGACCACTTATTATTGTTAAAGTAAAAGAGCGCTGGAGTGAAGACTGCATCTTGCCAATCGTAGCGTGGGATAACCCTTCAGTTAGATGGAGCGATGATCTGCGCAGTGCGGTTGGCAGAACTGTAAACTGGGTTAAATGGTTCACCTTGGAGAATACTGTTCAGCAGTAGATTACCATACACTAATAGTAATATTTATTTTGAAAAAATTAAACTTCTAATCCATCATACTCAGATCAAAAATGTATCTATTATAAAATAAAGTGTTATCTGAAAGGCATTTATTTGATGGTAATAAGAAGTTAAAAATGCTCTTGCTTTAAATCTGATTATGACAACCTAAAGTTGGACAGTGAGTAAATGTATATATGAAATAGTTATAGTAAGCTAATAAAGCTAATGTTATCTTCTAATTAATAGCTTTTTAAAACCTAGAAAAATTGAAGGATGAGTATATGAAATTCTGAAAATATACTAATTTAAATCGCAATACGCAGTGATGCAATCGATTGAAATCCGGGTTTTAATACGCCGATTAAAGCAAATTCCTTTAAACAAAAAACTGATGAGTTTATTTTAAATCGTTTGAATAAGTTTTCCGCCTTTACATAAGGTGCTCTAATGGATGTGCGTCAAATCAGACTTAACCGGTCCCAGCCGACGCAAATTTTTCGCAATATTTCGTTTCTTTAATAATTTTCGATAACTTTTACTTTTTTCTTCTATCAAAAGCTAATAAAAACACTTCTAATACTCTTACCCGCAAATGTTCTAAAAATGAGAGAATATTATTAGCACATTCGCTTAGTGTTGGACAATGCAGAAGTTCTAAAAACCCTGAAAAATTGTAAAATAGACTCCGCAGATGATCATAGAACAGAGCGGGTTCATAAATAATATGTATATATACTAGGAAAGGAGCACTCAAAGCACTAATAGTACTAGGACCCATAATACACCTATCGTTAATCAATTAAAAGATGGATGCATATTCCAGGTAAAGACATATTGCAGGCTTTTTAAATCACACTATGAATTATGTTGTTATTTGCAGATGAACCAAAACTTGGTGATTCTAAGAATACGAAGGTCCAAACCTGCACTAAAGCAAATAATGCATATCCTTGGTGTTACAGATGTCCATGGGCGGTGGCAATTTTTTACCACCAGTAAAGCCACTTGTTCTTCACGTTTGGAATCGATAAAAATAGAATTAAGAAGTACTTTAAAAGGATAAACGTTTTGGTTCAAAAAATTCAGTTGTGTTAAAAGCTTAAGATGTTATGTCAGGTTGATTTTATAGAGGCATCTCACTTAAAATACTTATATAATTTCTGAAATATAAATTAGTGAAAAACGAGAACTTATTTCAATACCCAAACAGCATGGTAGGGAAATATTAAATGGTCATATATAGTGCATTTCTAAAATTGATTTGTTTTATGAACTGAAAATTTATCTTTCTTGAAATTATCCTACTGTTCATACATTATTAATATTTGGGATTTTTTAAAGATGGCTAGCAATGTCTATAATATTAATTGTTAACCATTCCACTAAGCTTATACAATAAAATGGTTCACATCAATAGTCCAATCGAAGAAACGAACTCACAACGACGTCAAAACGTAAGAACTTACTGAGCTATTTCTGCTATAAAATGCGTAGTATATACGTGCCATATACGTACATACATCAATTGTACGTTTAATTTATTATATATAATATTTTATATAGATTACAATACTCATGTTTCATTGTTATCAAAATATTCACCCAATTTTAATGAGAATTATAGTGAATTATGTTCAAAAAACTATGAGAAAGAGATAATCTCACGAGATTAAATATAATACTACTATAATTAATTTAAATAATTTTCCATTAATTACAGCACGGTTTCTAATTTAGTTTATAATCTTATCTTTAGTTAATTTTTTATTGCAGATTTATAATACATAAAAAACATATTTAATAGGCCGGCAACGCTTCCGTGACTCCTGTGGTGTCGCGGATGTCTATGGGTGGCGTTGATTGCTTTCCATCAGGTGACACGCTTGCTCGTTTGCTCTCCTATACTATAAAAAAAATAAAAAATGTATGCAATGTAGTATTAATAAGACTATGATTTATTTTGGATATTTGTGTTTTTTTCCAGTGAAGTGTGAGTGCCTATCCAACTAGCGAAGGTTGGCAGCCAATTTAGCAGACCCATCCTTATCCCTGTGATATAATAACACCGTGATACAAAAAGTCTGATTTGTTTAAGAACTGTAAAACTAACAAGGGCAGGGCATGACCTAGGATATCTAGTATTATATTCACCCTTTCAAATATTGCTTCTGAATATCCGTCCAATTCGAAGAAAAAAGCCTTATGTATTAAAAAAAACTTCACTGTATCAGCGATGAAATAGCTCAGACGGCTACGTACCTGCGTGCCGCATGCGCGCCTTGGGTTCGAGTCTCGCGCCTGATAATTATTTTTTACTTGTGGCAGAGAAGTAAATACTAAAATATTTTATCCTTGCATAGATCAAATACATACATATATATATATATATATATATATATATATATATATATATATATATATATATATAATATATATATATATATATATATATATATATATATATATATATATATATATATATATATATATATATATATATATATATATATATATATTTGTTTATCCAGATGCGCGATGCTGCGAACATTGACTTCGAGGGTGGAAACTTCGCTATTGAGCTATTTAGTTTGTCAGTTACGATATGTCGACAGGAGGACACGCGAAACTTAAACACCGAAACATATGCACGCGCAGGGAGGCTGGCAGAGACAGGATGCGTGAAACCGATGATCGGGTTTGGTGGCGCTTCTTGAGGGAGGCCTATGTCCAGCATTTGACTGCCGCAGGCTGTTGAGGATGATCATTGCTGTTTTTGTAGTGAAATAATTACCTATTTCAATTATTGTTTTGTTTTACACAATTATATAATAATATATAAATATTAAATAATATATAAGTATTGTTAAAAAACACCATTTTAGTGCAAGGCTAATTATTTTTTTATATATTCAGATATGTATTTCCGCGTAAGCAACTATCACTGTTTATCAAGGTTGCAGCGAAACTTAAATGAAATGTCCCTTCTGCGATTCCTGTTTACATACGAATTTCTTAATACGTATTTTTTATATAATAGATAACGTGAACTTTAAATAGCAAGTGTACTTAGTTGAGTGACCAGTCCTACTGTCAGTTTTTTACTTTGTACATACTTTAACAATTTGTTTATGATACGTTTTGATACAAACAATTATATCAAGGACGTTTAATAATTCAACAATTTGTTTATGATACGTTTTGATACAAACAAATATATCAAGGACGTTTCATAATTCAACAATTTGTTTATGACACGTTTTTTTTACAAATAATTATATCAAGGACGTTTAATAATTCAACAGTTTGTTTATGACACGTTTTGTTACAAACCATTATATAAAAGACGTTTAATATTTCAACAATTTGTTTATGATACATTTTGATACAAACAATTAAATATCATCAAGAACATTTAATAATTTACCATGGTTTATCTTTGTATGAACATAACGTTTTATATACTATTTTTAAAAAAGTGAAAGGCAAAGAGAAAGCGAGTCGTCTGATGGTAAGCAACAAAAGCTGACCATGAACATCTGCAGAAGGAAGAAGGAAGTAATGCCAGGAGAAAAGGAAGGTATATGAATTGGTTCTTCGGATACTACTTCTACGGATGCTAGTGCTAGCCTTAGTGGTAAAGGCTGCAGACGAATACTTTGTCAAGAATGGCATATTATTTGTCTGTAGCATGAATGGGCCTGCTCGCCCGGGGAAGTACCCACACTCCCGCAGAAAACCGGCGTCTGAGTCATAGCGCCGTACAAAGCGCGGTAGCTAACCGCGCTTCGTACGGTGAGCGGCTTGAGTTCCGGAGGCCCAACACCCTCTCCCTCCTCTTCCCACTCCTACTCCCATAATGTCACTTTCCTTAAAGGTCGGCAATGCTTCCACACTGCCTATGGTGCTGTGGATGTATATGGGCGGCGTTGATTGCTTTCTATCAGTTGACACGCCTGCTCGTTCGCCTTCCTATACCAAAAAAAAATACTAACTGGCATTGATAGTAGTATTTATTGCAATAGACATTGCCATAATAGGTTCTTATTAATCACTTCAAGTCAATAATTTAAGGGCAAGAATAGAAGAATTGGCAATGTGGACTGTTATCGATTGTTGTTATTGATTAATGTCAATAATCATCATTTTATAGTTTAATATATTATACATAAATAAAGCTTCCGGAAATACATAAGTTTTTACAATAAATACATTTGTAAACATATCATAAATTAAAAACAAGATCAATGTACAAGGATGATGCCAAATTATACTCGTACAGTCCATTAAAATTAAATATTGTTAATATTAATCGAAAAGCGTGTTAAGTTTTTTCGGTTTGAGATTTTTGAAATTAATAAAATAAACAAAAAATAAACTTATGTAGATTTTAATATTACATATAAATTTGACAAAATACTTTAATTTTCATCATCTCTACATGAACCTGCAGTAGTGCACTACCGGAAACAAGCCTAACCCGATCTTTGCAGATTTTAGCGAAGGTCGTCGCTCTTTCTGGCCGTAGCTTATCCAACACTAGGTTTGACAAGACGCAAGCTCCACTTCAGCAGTTGTCAATATGCTGATAGCTATCATATCGAAAGTCAGCAGTACTAACTTTTCGAGTCATGGCACGACAACCTCAACCTAATAATATTTATAACGCGGAATGAATATCTTAAGAATATTATCATCACATCTGTTTTAGTAAACAATTTGAAATACGTATCGTAGGTACTACGAGTATGTCATACATAATTTTAGCATCTTTACACACGTTTTGTAAATATAAATTATTAGAACTGGTTTTGCTTGCATTAGCAAACCACTCCGCCTTGATTCAATTATTAAATCTAAAGGATTACTTTGTAGATAATGTCACCACTACAATATGGGCCTGTTGTCACGTGCACAGTTTCCGTCTACTTTTTTATTCGGATGTCCAGCATTATATTTTATTTATAATTATGGAGGCTTTTAACTTTAGCCGTCGAGAATCGTCTAATTTTATTTGGGTTTATGAAATACACCTAATATATTAACTTTTAAAAAACTAAAAATTAAGAACGATTTATTGTGACAATCAAATAAAGATAAGATGCTGTGAAATAAAATGATTGAAACATAAAAAATATATGATGCTTCAAAAGATATGTTAAAGCGTTTATTTGACGAAATGCGACCTGAAGAGACAAATACATTGGAACATGGCTGTAATTAATCACTCATTTACAATGATTGTGAATAAACAACGTAATAAATAATAATAATATTTTAAGATGTTCTCTGTCACTTTTCAAAGTAAATGCATTATTTTTAAACAGATTCTTAATGTGATATGCATTTATTTAGTTTTATTATTCTGTACGTATATCAAGTGGTGACATTTTTCTCTTTAAAATGGAGCATGATAGATGTTTTTACGCCAGCGGAAAACGAAGCCACACTGCCCGGGTAACTACCGAAAGAACGCCATATACACCCTAAGTAATTAATAGAGAATATATAATAACAATCTTTGTAATTTCATAAAAGATTAATAATTTTTTAAAATTTAATAATAGAATGATCTAAAACTTATCTTTTAATTATTATTTTTTAAAGATCATGAAGGTATAACAGTAAAAGTATATACTATCGCAATGAAAGAAACAAATCACTTGTACCATTTTTAGCATAATAGCATATTGCAAAATTAGTAATTACGGTCTATGTAATCTGATATTATAAATATCTTTGTGTATAAACGAAATTTAATTATTGTGTATTGGACATATAAAAGTCACTTCATGATCAAGGTAAACCACAATAATAGAGATCTATTATTATGGTTTTCTTATGTCCACCCTAATTAAATTACATATATTATAATTAGTATTCTTCCTAGTATTTATTTTTCTTAAAATTAAAGCATGAAATAGAGTAAATTTGTTATAGTGGTAGCCATTGTAGCAAAAATGAGGCAGCTCTACTGGTGGAATACTATCCTATCAAATATTACAACCCTACAAAATATTAGCATTAAGTTGTAACATTTTACTTTGTTTCGTACTACTTTTCGTACGGTAAGTGCTAAGATCCGCAGACCCGATACCTTTCACCTTCCTTTATTTCCGTCTCCCCCCCCCTCCCATTATTTACATCTTTACCGTAAGGTATTTTTAATTAAATATGTAACATATATATAAGTAACCTCCATAATGTACTCCTCATATTATTATCCAAATACAAACTGCTAAAAAAATTTACAACTTTGATAAGATAGAAATTTAAACAAATATCAATGGATAACTATATAAAATATTAGGAACTTAATTTTGAAAATGAATGAATATTGTTTGCCTAGAAACGTATACAAAGTTAATAACCTGTGTACATATGTGTAAACACGATCGATGGGGACATTAACATACGCAAAGTGTTACATCCGTTTTATTTGCGAACGAGACAAACTTAACATTTTACCGTCACAAACCTAGAAAACTTAATACCGTGAACAATTATGTAAACTGAATTTGCTGGATTATAAAACTTTATTAAATCTGAGAAATAGTTTATGGAGTTAATACATTTTACCTATTTGTAGTTTCCATAAAATGTCTTAAGAAGAATGATAAAAGAATGATTGGTCAATTGTTTAGCTCTTTAGTTAGAGTATTTAGCTCGAGGAGCTTACCGATCGAAACGCACTAGCCATGCTTAATGTGTGGCCATACGTCCCATTTTGAACGGAACTGTCCCTTTTTTCGGCCACCTGTCCCGTTGTCCCCAAACAAAAATCAGGGACGCCAAATAGTCCCGCTTTCCGAAACCGCGCAAAGGTTTAAAATTAGCACCCCAGACACGAGCGTCACATAATACCAAAAAAAAAAACATTCTACATAGGCTTCACCCGCGTGGAATTCAGTTTATTGCGCGACAATTATCGTACATCCTGTAAGAGTTATTATTCATTATCTTCAACTATCTCCATGCCAAATTTCATCAAAATTGGTTAAGCAGTCAAAGCATTTGTAACTATAAATATTACTAGCAAAGACACACAAACAAACTTTTGTAACTATAATATTAATATGGAAGTATGGGCGTCCCGTTGTGAATTAATAAAATGGTCAGTTTAGGCATGCTATACTTAGAAGTCGGTAGTTAGTGTCGTACATTCCAGGAGAGACGGCATTAGACAATATTTGATAGCTGTACGTTGAAATCTCAGAAAACTGTCACGACTATATTTTATAAATTCATTTGTCTTATTGTACCAATAGCTCTATTATTTAATTTTCAACAAAAGTAATTCGCCTTAAAAAACGCCTAAAAAACGAGCGATTAAACTTAGGACGCATGTACATATATGAATGAACGCAAAAGGCAGGATAGCAAATACGTTATATTCTGTACTCCACGCACATAGACTGGGTCTATTCATGGGATTAATCTACTGGAAGGTCATCTATGGCATTCAGTTTTTAATGTTTCTTACTTATATTTTCCACAATAAAAAATATTTTATTCTTTTATTGATTATTCAAACTCATATTCATATTGTAACTGCACCTCATTATCAATTTTTTTATGCTTTTTCTTAGGCAAAAGAACCTCATTAAATAAATTATCTTTTTCAAAAGACTTTATCTTAGGTATTCATTTTTGTATTGTATCTATTACCAATTATTTGTATTACCAGGTTATTTAAAGATTTGATTTCGTCTTCATAGAAACAAGTAGTTGCAGTGCAATAGAATTTTACTATTGTAATTCGACATACATCATCCAATACATCTTATATTTGATGATTTCTTGTCTATAGAAGTACTGAGATAACGATGTATTTTTTTTAATTGGTAATGTATTTGCCATATTCGATATTAATATATTCGGAAAACTAAAACGCAATGTTAAATATTCTATCAGTTAATTAAATAGCCTATTTAAATAAAACCTTATCCTTTTTGAGATTAACTAAAATATTTAAATAAAAAGATTTCATCTGAATTCAAAAGATTATACGATTTCCGCGTTATACATGACATTAGCCCGGCGATTGCCTTGATTGTAATAAGGTCAAAGCGAAACGACCTTACGCGCCCCTGCTATTACTGACTAATTGCCGAAAAAATACCAAGCGATTTCAATGTCCTCAAGGTTGCGGTCGATTTATGTAATATATATTTTTAAATCATAATTCATGCGTCATATAAATGAAAGTAAATGTTATTACCATCCTACTGATGAAAAACGCACTTTTATAAAAAAAACTGAAATTAACACCAGTAGAGTAATCATAAATTAAATGTGATCAAAATTTAAGATAAATTATAAACGGTATCCCTGACTTCAAGGACGATGAAGGTTTTGAGCGTTGCGTGAGTATAGAGCGTTATCGGTGAGAGCGAGCATTGGTCGCAGGGTTGCACGTTAATCAATAGATGAATGAAGAAGAAATTAACATTATTCCGAGCCTATTGTACATCTTTCTACATGTACGGCTTGTCGGTTTTCTAAACTCAAAAACCTACAATGCCCTTTGTAGCCAATATAACAATATTTTCAGGGTGTTGTTGGGTCTGTCTCGTTATTGTAGTGCATCAGGTATGTTCGCAGAGGCGGTTCTTCACTGTGATGCGTAAGAGATGAGTATCTTTTGTGCACAGGATGCGAGGTAGCACCAACAACACCCTGGCCATGATATACGAGTAGAGATGGCATAGAGTAGATGATGCCGAGTAGACTAAACTGTTGCTATATTAATCATTGCTGCGCTGTTGCACAAGGTGTAACAGTTTAAAAAATACCTTTAATGTGTGTGTGTGTGTTTTTTTTATTATACTCACCTAGGATTAGTAATTTATTAACACATGAGTCAAATAATAATAAATTCAAGTTACGACCTGGATTTTATTATTATTAATAATAAGTATACTCAGAAGATTGCAATACCAAGCATTTAGCACCTTAGGCGCTTTATAACGATATGCATTTGAATTTTATTGTTCAAACGTAGTCGAAGTACTTTAAATAGTTTTTATTTCTCTTTTCTGCTCTGGAATTTCGTTTACTTCAGGTTTTATGCTTAATAAATCAGAAGAAAATTTAAAGGCATCCGAGTAAACAGGGCCTTAAACTCTAATTGAATTTTAAATTATGATACCTACTATTCATCCTACTATTTTACATCTTAGAAAACTGGCATATTAATACTTATTTGATGGGAAAGGAAAGTAAACATTTTGTAGAAAACAAGAATTTTGCCTAATGACAAACAATAGACACATAAACATTGTGATGCGTTGTCGGCCTTTGTAAAATATGTAAGCTGATTTATGAAGGTGCCAGTCGGTTCGGAAATACCACAACCTACCATACAACTCTAACTAAAATAATGAAACTGGAAAAGCAATGAAAGAATAAATTAAGCAAAGCTCGTTTTTTTAAACTCGCACAGTGGATGCGAATGCGGTGCCCTCTAGAATTATAAAACGGTACGCAAAAACAAGTGGAAAATTATCTGACAAAAATCGCTCGTTGCGTTGTTGCTAAAAATGTATCACTAAATTAAGCTATCATTAATTTAACATCAACACATACAACAACTGTTACACTTAACTAACTTAACTCACAATAGATAATCGTTTTCATTGGGCAAGTAGAAAAATAAACCTAATATCCTGATTTCATTGTGCTAAGATTTTTGGTAATATTAAACAAAAAATATTATAGACTGTTTCTTTATTAATTTTGAACGTCATTTTTGCCTTTATTTCTTGCATTGTTGTAGTGTTTATTATGCCAAGAAATCTTATTAAACTCAAAAAATGGTTTATTATCATATGTCCTAAATACTGTTCTGATTACGTTCCAAATAACTATGCGAAGACATGTTTATGAAATTAACAATAGCTTCATAAATATTTGTTGACCACTATTTGCGCACGCGCTCAAAGGTCGCGTCCGTCCGTCTTGTCTATGGATTCTAAGTGCTCATTTTATTTATCTAACCTTAGACGGAATGTCAAGTTTAAGCCAAAGTCATGGTTACGTTAATTTCATTTTACGCTCATAATAAATATTGGTTTGTTTTACATTTATTAGAGGTTATCCTTTACATTAAGAAAACTTGAGATAAGTCAAGTAACAAATAAGAAGTAATATAATAGATTCAAAATTAATAACTAATATAAATGTATTCAATGTTATAATTTTACGGCTCTTTATTGTCTAAAACCTGTTTCATCCATAGATGGCGCTGTAGTATGTTGTTATAAGCTAAATGACAATACGGTTAATTGATTTGTAAAGTGCTATATGTAACTTTGAAAATTAAAGTGTCTATGCGTTCCGAGAATGTGATGTTTCCCCTGAAACAGTCATTTGGGAGTTACGTGCTAAGCTTGTACAGAAACTAAGCCGTACCGCAAGCAGTATCTTATAAGAGATTGTTATGATTATATTGTTTTCTATTACCACTAAACTTCAATGTTTTTTTAATCTTTGATATTTCTTACAGCCATAGTTATACGAGATACTTAGGTCTAGAAGTCATCTATATTCTTATATAAATAATAATAGATGTCGCTTCAAAATTTAAGTTTTGTTAAAAAATATGTTTCTGATAAAAACTTTTCTAAATAAAGATCGGAATACACATACATATACATATTTGCAAAAATATATTTTGTATTGCTACATATAAAGAAACATAATTATGTTGTCCAAAAGGAAATACAGAAATTGTACTTATAATAATACTACATATGTTTAGTACTCTTTACACAGACAAACCAATTAATGGCATTGTGGGGACATTTACAAACAAACAAACAAACTGATGTTTAATTTTAAATTTAGTAAGCGCTGATGACGTTAAGAGTACAAGTTGTTACTTAATCTGTAGTATATCACAAATGTCGAAGATAACATGAGAGCGAACCTTCATTACTTACTTGGCTTATTTCATTTTTCAAGGGGTCGATGGCTGACTCGTGCGTCATGATGTAATTTTTCCAGCTCATCTTTTATAAACCAGTTCTTTGTAATTTGAGTTAAAGTGATGGGAGTAATTTGATATCATTCTTTAAATTATATTTTTCAAAATTATCATGTATACTTTATTTATTATGATCATATTTCACCAAGATAATGTACGAAAAATATCAATTTTACTTTAGGATACTAATTAATAATTTTCACAGAAAGCTGGAAAACGAAAAATACGACAATGACATAGGTTCTAGATTTTCATTGCGAATACTACCGATGAGATTATATTATCGATGAGAAATAACGAAGCATGCGTCAATGTCTATATTACGACACTGGTAATATTATTGTTGACAACAGAATGACGTTAAGACCACTAAGATACTCAACTTCGTAGCTTGTAAATACACCAAACGCTGTTTATTCTGCCTAAGTGGCTAATTTTTGACGCCACTCCTCTGAGTACTATATGATTTATTTAAATCTGTGCATGTGTGTGTATGTTGTATTATAAACATAAATTCTCTTACAGGTCATGGTCTTTAGAAGGTTGACTCCATAAAAAACAGTTGTTACAATACATATTAAAATCAATGTATAGGAGGCATCCATTACCCGTGCAACGCGTTAATGCGAGATGTGGAAGCGAGCCTCGGGCATCAAACGCAGGAGGCGACCGTCATTGATTCCACTGTTAGCAGCGGCTTTTGAGGCATCCTAATCGAATTCGTGTAGTCTAGATATAGTTGGAACCTATTTCTACGTGGGGTCCGTCGTAGGACCTCTCCCCTCTCAGGAGCCGGAAGGCGACAGGAGGAGTTCTCGTGATAACGCTTGTTCGACGGGTGGACGTGTATGCAAGGGAGCAAATAAACCGGTTCAGGTGGGAGCAGGTATGGCTCATTGTCGACTCGGTCGAATATCTTCCAAGCCAAGCGACCAACAAACTCGCGGATGCTCTTCACCCTGAGGTTCCTCGCTATGACGTTATCTCGAACATAGCGAGGCGCCCCCACGGTTTCGCGCAATGCCAGATTCCGCTGGGTTTCGATGCGTTTGCCCTGCGCCCCCGACGCTAGTGCATACCATGCCGAAACGGCATAGGTAAGTTTGGAGTAGACGTACACCTTGTAGATAATCAGTTTCGTACGCACGGGTAGACGTGTAGATGTAAGTATCGGGCGGAGGACCGCACGTGCGCGTTTGGCTTGGCTGGGCACATGATTGAACATATTACAATTATTTACAAACTAAATTTATATTATAGACTGACCGATTGACTCAATGGCAAGGCCCTCCGCTCGCGGAGTCAATGGTCGCAGGTCCGATCCCCGCATCGGAATAAATATATGCATGGATTTATAAATATTTATTCCGAGTCTGTCCTTTCTTCTCTATCCTTTCCCTTCTTTTCCGCTAGTGGCAGTCACACGGTCTGCCGTGCCAATGGATGCGTGGCTAAGGGCGAGCTTAGTCGCAATCGTGCCGACGTCCCGGGATCCGGCTCCCCCGGGTACTATGCTCTGCTGGGGCTGACCTCCACCCTCCCTTGCGGCTCGTGGGATTCACTAAAAATGACGGCGACGTGGTTCGCCAACCGTCACGTCCTGATTCTCACGAGGGCGAGAAGCGACCAATGGAGAGCCGTTTCGCTACGTAGAATGGTAGCGGATGAAGCTCTCTCAACGAATGTGGTTTCTGCCAACCCCTGCGGGAGATAGGCGTGAATATATATATAAAAAAATATATTACTGTGTGGTTGCTGTCGGATGGCAGCGTCTACCTGAGTAACCTGTAATCTCGTATGCTCTCGTCAAGCATGGATATTACAACTCCACCTCTCAGTTTTTAATGAGTTCAATGTCCAGCAATAAACTTTTACAGCTGCATTAATGATAGTGAAATAAATCAATAAGATTATGTGTTCATGATGAAAAATTGGCATTGTAACATTGGTTATATTGTCAATTTTTCATTTTCCGACCGACCGAAGCTAAGCGAACATAGCTTCGTTATATTTGTTTCCCGACGTGTCCTGCGCCTTAAAACTGGTTTGCAATGATTTGCATTATCAGGCCGATGGAGAAACCGATAATTGTGTACAATATCGATACCAAAGCTTTAATCTTTAATCGCAATACAATCTTAAACACCAAGCTTCAACGGTAACTAAAACATGGTAAAATCCTTGTTAAATAATCCTACTACACAGATGACATTACACATCAAAGTTGTTAATATCTAGCAAAATATACATAATTACTCTTCATTAACATTTTTCTGTACAGGTACGTAAAAACTTTAGCCAAGATGAGAAATACAAAAGAATGAAATTGTGTATTAAAAGTGTTCAAGCGAACAATTCATGTAGCTTTCATGGAAACATGGATAAAAACAGATGTTGAGGCAAATTATATTTACAATTATAGAAATTATGATGTTTTCTTTGATTATATAATGCAA
This sequence comes from Baronia brevicornis, assembly GCA_031353405.1. Lineage (NCBI taxonomy): Eukaryota > Metazoa > Arthropoda > Insecta > Lepidoptera > Papilionidae > Baronia > Baronia brevicornis. Next base: position 244,384 of record JASFAT010000695.1, read on the forward strand.
GGCTTTTTGATATACACATATTTGCAAAATATTATAGAATTTATGGAGAACAATGACAATTACTACTTATGGTTTGTACTCATAGTTTTTTAAAATTTGATTTAAATGTTACGTGGACTTACAAACAACAAACAGTTATATTGATAAATTAACAGAACAGAAAGCTTAATGTATAGCTTTTGAAAGGACACGTCTGAAGGAACATTAACTTACTAAATCGATAATATATTAGGGATTAAAGTACAAAATTGCCGTTTCGTACCGAAAAATCAAAACTTTATTTGCATATAAAATATATTCGTTTAGTCAAAGTATTAACCCTCGTTGTCTGTACATTTCTGCCACCTTTGGAAGCCATAATTGCCATAATAGACATAATTGGAAGATCATTACCAAAAATCGAAACCTTTGCGTTAGTACTCTGGAAACTTGGACTCCACAAACTGTGTGAAGGCAGTTTGTACTGATTCCTGAGAAGAAAATTTTCTCCCAAGCACAAAAATGTTCAAATCGCGAAAAAAATAGTAGGCGAAAAATAGAAATAATACCTAAACTGCGACCTGCTGTTGTTTCCCTCTGAAGGTTTGCAAGGTTGGGTAAAAATAAACTTGGCAAGGATGGTGCAATTTCTTTTGAATTAATCCAATATCCTTCAGACAACTAGAAAAGATGATAAAGTTACTCGATTTATTAAATCTATATTACAACTGTTTAATCTACATGAGTGAAACATTCACCAGCTCCTTGGATTACCCCTGAGGTTTGTATGGCAATGAGGAGACGCGATAGGTGTTTTAGAAGATATAGAGGGGATCGCATTGAGGAGAATTGGTGCGCGTACTGATTCTAATAACTAAAACAATTGCATAGCTAGAATTAATCCTGACTTTCATGCTGATCACATAAATTTGACATCAGTTTTAATACCAGCAAATGTCAAGCTATACTCATTGGAAGCCCTTTTCATATGAGGAACATCGATTATGATAATCTCCCGTCAATAATATTAAATACTGATATACCATTTACTACTAATGTTAAGATCTTAGATTTATTTATTGACGAGAGATTACAAATTTAGGTTTGACACATTAGGTTTATTTAGGAATGATACGTATAGGTTACATAAGCCAGTGTTACCTCCATACTGCGATATCTTTATATGTAGATTTAAAAACCTTTTTTTTCGTCGATCAGTACTGACACTTTTAGCGCAGTCTCTTGTGCTGTCAATTATAGATTATGCGAATGATTTTTGTACAGATATAACCCAAGATCTTAATCCTCCTAATCTTAATCCTCTAATGATCGCACCTCTTCGCCATGTTTCACAGTTTAGATGGTTTCCTATCCGTCTGTGAAGATTCCGCAGACGATTTTTCATTTTATAAACGATCCATGCACTCCTGTGTACTGAAAGACCCACTTCCATGTTTTTTGTAGCTCTCACAGTCGCACTCTACATGCCTCAGAAAATTTATTTCACGTTCCTTCTCACCATACCGGTTTTACTTCCAATACTACCGCGAAATAATTGGAAATGAAACCGATAATTTAACTTTGTGACTTGCTTACCCTTGACGTAAGAAAAGCTTCAAGCAAACCTTGCTTTAAGGTTAGAGTTGAAGAATTTTCTTTAAAATCTAAAAAATGTGTGTGTGTGTAGGTGCCTATGTATTTAGTTAATATATTATTGTATGTACCAGTCAACCCGTTAGGACAAAAATATGTACAGGAAGAATAAATACAATAAATAAATAAAAAAAATTGTAAAATTCTAATTTACCCAAATAGTTTCTACAATATAGATGAACTGTTATACTAGTAAACATAAAAAAAACTTGCGTGGTATGACACTTGGTGTGACAATTGAGATTCTTCTTTTTATACAATGTTGTATGGTAAACTTGTTTTTATAAAATATTCTCATGCATATGTTTTACTACACATTATTACAAGTTTCTTGTTTCTTGTCCTTGTTGTGAGGTAAATAATTTCATCGTCATCGACTCATAAAAAAATTACAAGCGGATCTGTATCAAAAACAATAAAACCAACATTTATTTTCTTGTTTACATTGTGTAAAAAGTTACAGTTGTCACTGTCGTGTGTTTGTTTATGTACATTTGGTAATCCGTTTTACTTAATATTGATTCGGAGCCGAAGATATTGGGTTCAAATCCCAGCATAAAACTAAACATTTTTCATGTTTCTAAGTATAACTTATATCATCAACATAAGTCTGCAGCAATTCACTTTTGGTCGTAGGCCTCTCCCAAGGCACGCCAACTGGCTCGATCTTTGGATGCACGCATCCAGTCTCTGCCAGCAGCCTAGACTCTCTGTGATTTGTTTATTTATTGTTTCCTAAATTTGATAAAATAAGTATAATATGTTATCACTTAAATGGCTTGATAGAAGAGCAGCCTTTGCAAGTGAATCATCGCTATTGATTGTGTCGCCAGCCCACAGCTTGCGAACACTTTCATGAACATCCTCTTGCTCGCGAATTCTTCCGTATAATGAAAACAAACTTGTGAAGTCCTCAGGGCCAACAACACCATTCCACACAAAAACATTAGTTATAATCGAAACTTGTTTAATAAAGTTGAAATCATACGGCTTTTAATCCATAATTCAACAGCCTATACCAGTCCACTAAAGGACGTCAGCCTCTCAAGTAATTTTTAATTGATTGTTTTACATAGTTAACCTGAGTTTGGAATTTTAGATAGTTTGGAATTTTCTTTTGCCTCATTGGGTTGCTATTTTAAGCTTAAAATTGAATTTTTTACTGATATTCCGTTATTATATCCGTTTTTTAGCAATATTCGTAACATTTTGTATATTAAAATATTATATATGATATATTGTTAAAGATACATAGAAATAAGCGTTATATATCCTTTCAATCCATAGACGATAAGACAAAACATAAATGTTATATAATAATATTATTTACGAATAATGTTAGATTTTCAATCTAAAAGTGAACGATAAAAAAGTTGTTTTTATACAATCATTTCAAAATAACTGCCTTTTATATGTATATGTCTGTCAAATCTTGAAAAAGCTGAATCAACTTTCAAGGTACTACTGAGCTTCGTACGGTTAGGCTACTTTTATTTCTGGATATATTGAGGGTTTTTACAGATAAAATTGGCATTTGAAGATAAATACGCAGTTTAATTTGGGAGGCTGTTGCCCGCTATAACAAGAAAATTAAGTCATATGATGTTTATTTTTATTCAGTTACATACTTTTCGACCATCCTTTTGGGAGATGTTCTTTATATAGTCACCTAAAGCTTATTCCTTGAGCCCTACGTCACGAAATTCTTTTATTTAGCTTGTATCACGCAAATCAAAATTAATTGCCGATACTAAAACCTGTTCCGCATACAATTTTACATACGAACTTTTTTGGTTTATAAAATAATTATGCAAAGATTACAAACTAACTAAATATTATTACTTTATAACAGTTTATTATTATAAATTATTATTTAATTAGAATACAGAAGAACTAAACCAAAAAAATAGGGCATGGGCAAAACGTAATGAAAGATATTCCATGCGATATGCACGTTTTCACCAAAACCAAACTCAAAAAAATCCAAAAATGGGTGTACTGATCCTGAGAGGACAAACAATCAACTAATTTAAACACAGACTACCCAAATATGCAAGAATGTGTTTCTGGTGTAGCATATGGACAGATTCGTACACGTGGAAGGTGGCTAGATTTGTGCGACTGGATGTCTTTATTCCTCTGACGAAATTTTTAGGCTTTGACGATATATGTCTGCTACTAATAATCTACCAAATTGGAAGTCGCCAGGACATGATGGTATCCATAACTTCTGGTTGAAATGGATAACAATTCTACGAGACAATCGATTGTACTACACTCCCTCACAACTAGAATGGGTTATCCCAGTTATGAGGAAGGTCAGTACAATCGATCTTATTTATAAAAATAGTCAAACCACGGAACCAAAAATTACAGGCCCATTATCTGCCTTTCAACAATTTACAAGTTAATAAACAAAAAAAAATCATTTATTTCAATTTCAAAGGTCATATTTTAGTAATCTAATGTTAGTAATTTTAATCCTACCTTACCTAAGACAAGCTTGATTTGTCACCATTTGACAATGGTTCTGGTACTGACAATCAAACCTATCGGCAAATAGCCGCAGGATCCCGTTGGGACTGTCCCGACGATCCTACGCACCGTTGGACACCGTTTGCGCATTATTATATAAAAGCAATTTAAATGCCCTTCAACGTATATACTCGATACGCTGCAGTAACGGGGCAGCCCCATCAACATCCTGCAAGCATCATTGTACTGCACACGCACGCGCACATTATTGTACTTCGAGACAAATTTATAAATATAGATTGTAAAAGCAACTTACTAGACGCCTCTATAAATTAGCCATTCGCTTTAAGAGATAATGTTATCCTAGCCGGTTCGACACCGACCACGTGTGGACGAACAGAGGAGACATTTTAAAGAGTTTCAAATCGATCTTTACCTAATGGAATGATTGTCTTTCGTTACGATTAGAGGAGGATTCGGATTCAGTGTCTTTAATACACAGCTTACATTCTGGAAACCGAAAATATTTTTGTGCGTAAAACAATTTTTTGTTTTTATTGAGAGATCAAAATTCGGACATTTCAACTATTGACCCTAGCCCTCCTCATTTTGTATACATTTACATCTTTAACACATTTTCTTCGTTTTTTAAATCAATCACAGACACACTTTTGTATTTTTACAGTTATAATATATCCGCACCTTTGCTTATTTCTCTGATTATGAAGGTCGATCGCTAAAGCCTCATGTGTGAATTAACAGATTGCATTATATAAAATAGATATTGGCAATAATATGAGATTATGGTGAGAGAGGGTTATCCTACATTATAATGATTGTAAAGATTTGTCCGATAAGAAATATTAAATTATCTTTATTATAATATTTTTTATGGAAGGCGTTAACAAACAAGCGAACAGTCATTTGATGATAAATAATCACCGCCTCCTAGAGATGTGTGAAAACCAGGACTTAAGAAGGGGAAAAGGAGTTGGGTCTTGCTTCAGACCCTGCACGCACCGTACGCAGTAATACCAAAAAATGCTCCCACAACGCCAATATTCTCTGAGGGTATTTCCCCCGACGAACCGGATCATTTATGTATGTTTCTGCCGCCTATAAATATACATTATATTACTCAATAATAATATGCATTATAATGCTAAATAGGTATCTACTTCTCACATAATGAATGTCTTCCTTATTTTTTTATTATTAGTTTATTGACACCAGCAAGAGTACATTTTTGTTCATAATTATTCTAAATATTTCTAAACTATAAAGCCATACCTGTGTGAACTGCAGATACTGTGTATTTTTGTGGCATTCATTACAAGTAATGGAAACGATCATTGTATATTTTTTCTTAATCAATCAATCATTAATGACCTGTCTTCAAAATTTGTGGTATACCCGTAATCTCTATTTTAAGCGGACGGAATGTGGATTGCACATTGGTTTTTAGGACTCAGATAATCTGCTGCCCATCAATTGGTATTACTACTGTTACTTGTAATTCCGTTACTGTTTCGTACATCTACGGGTAGAAATGGAGTGGTCCTATTCTATGCGTAAATCGGAAGCGCACAGTAAATCTAAATTATTTTTATTTTTCTATAGGTCATATGTGTCCTACTGCTGTGCACAAGACCTCCCCACTTCTGGAGTATGGAACATTAATTCAACAGGCTTTTACAAATAGACGGGTGGCCCAGATTATCAATAAATACCTATAGGTCGTATATATTATACATATATGTAGATCAATGCGGGAGCCAAAACGCGAGAATCGAACATTGCGATTCTGCAATCGATAAGTTTTTGAAAAAAAAAATACATTTCTTGTTATTCAAAATATCTGTAGATATAACATGGCGTTAACCACACAACCATTGAAAAGCCTAATATATAATTATTTATTTTACATAATACACTAACAGTTCATTTAATTTTATTACCGTCTTTTCATGACTGTACGCGCGTAAATAATATAATTCATTAATCATTCAAATAAAACCAAAATATACCAAACACTTCCATTCTTCCATTCATTCGTGTTCATGCCAAGGCCTTTATTTTGTCTTAACCAGTACAGGTGTATGGTATGCAGAGGTCATTCAGTGGCAGTGGAAAGTCACTAAGTTGTTTATATCTGGATTTTCCAACATAAATTTTACTATAGCATATTATTTAAACAAGCATAGTGTTAGTGTGGCTGCCTTACTATTATAGTAAATTACCATAATGTTGCATATTTATTATGCGAGTAGGGACGTTAGTTAGTGTGATTGCGAAACAATAGTCAACTTTTAAATAAATGTGAGGGACTGGATTATAAAGTTATGCCTCCATCATTGAATTATTATTACTTTTAGAAAAGTAATTACAATTTCTATTTATTGTTTTCCGCAGAGTATATGATACATACAAACATCTTAATATTCTACCTCCATGGATCCTGAAGGACAGAAAAATAAGAGAGGAAGACTTAAGAAAATAGATGATTTAATTTTTTATATTTCTTTGCTTTGGTTCGAAGTAGTCAGTGATGAGCCTTTATATAGAAAACTTAATAAGTATAACTATCCCCATGCACAATTGCCGAGTGTACAGCCTATGCTGGTATTTTATTATGAATGAATATGAAAAGACGGAATGAATAGAGATGTCATAATTTGAGAAGAAGCTACAGCTGGCTCTGATTGTACAGGCCATCTGGTCTTGAATGTATCACAATATAACAAATCTCTGCTCTAATTACAATACTTAAAAAAAATATCTTTGGCATTTACTACATCAATTAATAAATTGTACCTGTCCAAACAATTGTTACTTTTTAGGTTTTGAATATGTTTTATTTCCAAAACGCTCCATTTATGCATATGTGTATTTAATAAATGTCTAATAACAAGCAGATAACATGAAGGCTTTAAATTTTTATTCGTATATTTGTTCATTTTTTTTTGCTGTTAGTTATATAACAGCAATTTACTTCCACACAACAAACTTGAACAACTTGTAGCTTGTGACGATCTTTACAATGTCTAGTCGAATTCATTTCTATAATAATTCATGCATTTCAAATCCATTATCTCTCTCTGAGTCGTAAGTCCAAATCCATTTAAATTGATTCTAATAAAACATAGAAGTTCTGCGTCGAACCTATAGGCGTAATCCCCATTCCGTATCGAGATGATATGGACCATAGTCTCCACCTTGTTGCAGGATCTGTTGATGACATCGTAATTCACATATTTCTGTTTTTATTAAACCAAAAAAGTATCTTTACAAATGTACTTTTTGCTATTTTGTCTGTCTCATTCAAGTCTCATCATGTATGTCTCATTAAACTTAGCAAATATGCATAAACATTCATTTTTTTTAAGTTATAAATTTAATATATCTAATTTGCAATGCTGCAATGATAGGGGATGTATATAAAAATACAAACTGTCTCAGTTATAAATTACAGAACAACGCACTTTATATTATGGAAAAGGAAGGTAAACTAGCAAGCGTGTCGCCACATGGAGAACCTTCAACGCCGCCTATAGATATCTGCAACAACCCTTTAAGAAATGTGTAGGCTTGTTTTTTGGAGGTTCCAATATCTTATCCGTTTGGAAAAGTCATTCTGAGAGTGCATGAAAGAAGAAATGGGTTGTGGGAGAAACTATTGGATCGCAACTTATCCAGTTGGTGGGGATGAAATTTTTCTTAGAAACGAGTTGTGCGGTTGTAAAATACAGCAGCAGGAATTAACAAAGTTTTTTTCTATCTGTTTTAAATAAGACTACATCGCTGTGCGAAAGATTTTCACATGTTCCTGAATAGTTAGTTGTTTGCAGACAGACTACTGTGAAAACTTCATACTCTTAGTAGTAAAACAACGCACAACTGTGTTTCTAATAGGACAAACGTGAGATTATTTAGAACGTGATTTTATTTATTTATACATCTATTTCATTACTAAATGTTTGATGACCTTATCGTGAATAAAACCCGAAATATTTTTACCTTCAAAGCTACGGGTTCTAGCAGAAAACAGAGTATTGCTTATAAAACGTTTACATTGGCCTGCACTACTGCTACACATACACTAGTTTAAGGCTACTTTTGTATTTGTTACTGTATTTTATAATCAAAAGAATTAGAGTACAAACATAGTATAATTAATGCAAAAAAGTGTTCTACCAGTTTTTGCGTTGTTTGGTTTCCGAACATTACAAATTTAATTCAGCTTTTTTATTAAATCTTGTCTCAAATACAAACAGAATTGTTTATGTAAAAGAATTAGCATCTTTGATTTTATAAATAATAATTAGAGTAAATAAGTGGAAATATATAAAGTTAGAACCTAGTGCTGGGGCCTTGGTTTTATTCCGAAGAGTTGCCGGGGCGGCTAACGTGGAATTTTCGTCGGCAGATGTGCACATGCAAGAGTTCAACATAAACCAACATTATTTCTCAGAATAACAGGGTAATGTATGTTATTTCCCAAAATAAAAAGTATGGCTATTTTATAACAGTTTTTTTTCTACTTTTATGCTATTCTGTATGGCCGAGAAGTGAGAATTCCCTCAAAGTGGCCCACGTCAACCATATTTATTATGAAACGATCGCATAAATACGCATAAAATATTCATCTTTGAGCTTTTAAGTCAATAAATATTATCGTCCAATTTTATACGTCACCTATCTTTCTTACTTTAAATATGATAATCATTGATTTTAAGTTTTATTTTAATTTTTATTGACTTTAAATTTGACATTTATTTAGTAGTCATCAAGTACCTAACACTCAATGGTATACTGATAACGATACGTTATACCTCCTATCTACAATACACGTTAAACGTATTGCAAATTCAAATCAATCGTTTAACAAAAACACTAAGGTGTCAATTACATAAGAAACACGTTCAGGATATCCTGTTTTATCCTCATTAACGTTCTTTTCATTCTTCATTAAGGAAATGATTCAAGTTTGAAACATAAACAAGAGTTTTCGTGATTAAATTTTGTTGACCTTTTTTCTTTTTTCAAACATAAATTCACGATTGTAACTGTCAATATAAGTAAAAGAATGATGCTTATGATGTACGTAATCCACCAATGTTAACCCATAAAGGCAATAAACAATAAGACCCTAACCGGTAATTTTTTTCTTTTCTTTGATGGCAATTTGTTATAACTATTATGCCAGTGTCAAGTAAAATACGATAACATCAATTCTCTTGAAATACAACTAGTCAACTTATCACATTACGTCTTGATAAAATGGTGGCTATTCCACTAAAACCTTCTATGGACTTCTCCAGTAAGTTAAAAAGTCACGATACAAGCATTTATTTCTTATCACTTCACTCATACGCCCTTATCGAACTATATTGTAAAATACACCACCATAATTTAAAAATATAACTGATAATAATATAAGGTTATGAAAATGCAATAAAAACACAACGTCACTTACATCAGTGTTGGCGGGAAAAATCCCTTACCGGTAATTAACAGGTACAAAGTATATTTTCAGAACACATATATATATATATATATACATATATATATATATATATATATATATATATATATATATATATATGTATATATATATATATGTATATGTATATATATATATATATGTATATGTATATATATATATATGTATATAAAAATATATTTCATTTCATAAGATTTATACAATAATAATGAAACGTTACCTTTGTTCCTTGCCAAATGGAAAGTTTGAATTTGAACAGAGTGACGAAAAGAACTACGCTCTGTTTGTTTTTAAGTATAACAAAGCAGAATGAAAGTGTAAAATGGTCTTAATAAATATGATTCGTTCGGCCAAGTGGCTTTGAAAAACGAAAACAAAAATTAACCCTAGCCAAGTTATTTGTCGGTGACAATTGAATAACAAATTAACATGGCGAAAACATTAATTATAATAATTTATTGAAATTCTCATAATTTTTAGAGGTTCAATAAATGTTGGATAATCTAATTAATTGTTGTAATGTTGCGTTTCATATGCTATGAATTTGAAAAAGACAAGACCTAAGTATTAAACGATTATATTTATAGCGAGACATTATATATAACCAGTATAGGTTTCGTTATTATTAACAGCATAAGTATTTCCACCATAAAATAAAGTAATAATTCATTAAATATTATTTTTTTTACGGAAAAATGGACACCAGTTTTTAGTTAAACAACCGGTCATTGGTCGCTGGATCTGAATAAATATGTATGTATACAGATTAATACGTTAATCCGTCTTTATATACAGGGTAGGTTAATGTTTATGCCCAAGAAATGGGAAGCTCAATGGCGAACTGTGGGACATATATTGGCCGTGAAAAAATGAATAAATTTAATAAAAAAATATATGTAAAAAGAATGAATACAAACACAAAATTCATACTCAAATATAATAAAAATTTTATTCGATGGATAAATAAATAGCAAACATTCTAAAAAATAAATCTAATGACGAAAAGGATCTTTCTTTATTTTTACGTGGCCCATATCTCAGTTTGTAGAAGAAAGTCTTCGATTTCGACATGGAAATCTCGTATGAATCACTGAAAAGGACTATGTTTAAAATCAATTATTTAAAAAATTTAGCAAAGTACAAGCTTTATTACATGACTCGCTTATAGTTTATTGTTTTTGTTGTATTTATACGATTTTCGGATGATCAAAAACATGACCCGTGTTTTAAAGTTGTCTATGTCATCTGAGTATTGAGATTAATTAAAAAACAATATCTTTTTATAATACTTTATTAAAATAATAAATAAATTGCAAATAAGAAAGTATGATGATACAGTTTGAGCAGATCATTCGTCGCCATATTTTGGTAAATTTTCTATCCTGATCAATCTACCACCTTTACTAAAGTATAGATAGCACCTGTAATACACTCAAACTAGACTTCAGAAGTGCTTTCTTTCTTAAAAATTATATTAACTCACTGTATGTATGCATAATCAGGCGTGACAAACCGCGATCGACCAGTTGATCGTGCTAAGGCAAAGAAAAATACAGCCGAGTCTTGATAATTCAAACCTTTCTAAAATCCAAGTAATTGTTGGGTCCCTAGCAAAATTCTATTCTATATATAAAAAATAAATTCAATGGTTTTTGGTAAACTCGGTAATTTAAGAACAAAAAAACAATCCATAATTATCAAAAACCCACGTTAATTCGAAATTCAACACTCGATTAATTGAAATATGGACATGTTGAAACTTGTGTACACACAAACGATCCTATCCATACCTACGCGATTTGCAGTTTAGCTATTGGTATGTACATAACTAATCGTGTTTCTGTGACATTGTAAGGTTTGTGTTGTAAAATGAGTCCGAAAGGGTACAACAGGTGCTTGTCTACAATCTGCTTGACTTACATTTTAACATTCCAATCAATACAATTTTCAGTAATACAAACCTCTCAACATTTCCAACTTTTAGTAATTCGAAATATTAAAAAGGTCCCTTCAACTTCGAATTATCGAGAGTCGCCTGTATTAAGAATAATCCTCAAATTTGTTGTTGTTTACCTATTAATAATATAAAATAAATGAGACTTGAATACTGTTTCATGTACTGTACTACACTAAGTTTCTGAAGAATAATTGATATACTTGGTCGATCCCACAGAGTCCAGATAACAAACTTCGGGTCTTATCAAGTTGGCTACCCCTGGCATAGTGGATAGATGGAATGGTTAAACTTAAGTCGATTTCAGACGCTTCCTCCTTATACTGTTATCTTCATAGCTCTTTGCCCTAACCTGCTGTATCATATCACATTAAACAACATTAAAAGCATAAAAATGTATATGTGGCAAAAGTAAAACACAAAAAAAAAATATTTTTGGTAATTTGACGCTACGCGCCTCTAAGTTCCTTTCACACCCAAACACTGTTTTACTGTATATTACTCATAACCGAAAGGAAATCCTGTATACAGTACAAATGCAAATAATGTTCAGTGATACACAATACATACAAATATAATAATAGACTAAAAGTTAATTAAAATTATAATTTAAGACAACATGCTGCTGTAACTGTGATAGACGTCGTTTAACATCAATCAGTTTTAGAGAAAATTTGTTTAAAAAATCAATTACTAAAACTTATACTTCCTTGACATTAAACAAAGTTTTCCTTATTAATATAATAACCAAAAAGTTGAGAATAAAAAAGGAAATAATAGAGTTTAATTGCTTTTGACAACGGAATATATATATATATATATATATATATATATATATATATATATATATATATATATATACGTGTGTGTGTGTGTGTATAATACCACGACCATACTATCTGTCTACACCCACATTTGTTTTGTACAACAGAAATGCAATTTCTTCTTTAGTAACTTTAGTAAGAGATGACATAATATTACTAAATAAAACTAACGAACCTTTACTTTAACTTTGATCCAATACAAATAAGAAAAATCTGACTTGTTTCCAACAACGTTCATACTTAACATGATATTTGTTTGATTTTCCTAGAAATATAATAAAAATACTTAAGAACCTTGCATAGACTGAATACTAGTTTAACCGTTTGCCTATCAACTTATAACTGGAAGAGAGACAGATGGTAGCGACAGTTTCATTGTTTTAGTATGTATACATACGGTAACATCATAATTTAATATTAACGGGATTCGTAAAACTATTTAAATTATATTTACACACAATTGGCCATAAATGAGTGTACTTAAGAATTATGAAAAACAGTGTTTTAAAAAATATATTTACAACAAAAAAATGCCCCATACCCAAAACGGTAAAATGCTTCCAATAGGCATGCTACTGGAAATATTTATAGTTTCAATCGTGCTGTTATAACAATTAATATAATTAATTACATAATTACATCAAATCCATTTATAACAATTCCTAGAGTTTTAACTCTCGTTAAAGTTTGCATATATATAAAACATATACATAAGGCATTCCATAATACAAGTTTCATATTCATACGTGAGGAGTATTTTGTGCATTACGTCCGATTTCATTGAAAGCGAACGACAGAATGATCAGACTAACTAAAACTTCGTCCTACCAAATGTTCAATTCTATTTTTAATCAATTCAAATCTATTAAAACCGTGAAGATATAAAAAAGCTGTTTCTATACCGATATTTGGTAAGCAAATTACTGGATCCACTCGCGTTCCTGTTTCCTATTGGAAGCATATTGATGCCTGAGAGTCTCTAAACTTACATTTCGATAACGCCACTGAGACTACGACTTCTTAACACCGTATCCGCCCCATTCCCATTCCCCATACTAAATCTACTACATCACCCCACTGGTATTATAGCAGCTAAAGGCAATAGGATTCGCTATCACACAAATACAGTCGACTCTTGATAATTCAAACCTCTCTGTAATTCGAAGTAACTGTTGGGCCTCTAGCAAAACACTCATGAAATCAAATAAAGTCAATGGTTTTTGGTATACTCGGTAATTCGTAGAAAAAAGTAAATTATGCATAATTATCAAAAAACACGCGGTAATTTGAAATTTTTAATTTCCAATTACCGTGTGGTTTGTATTACTGAAAATTTAAAATTTGTATAAACACAAACGACCATATAGGTCTATGCGATTTGCAGTTTAGCTATTAGTATGCACATATCTAATCTTAATAATTCGAAGTATTAGAAAGGTCTCTTCAACTCAAGGCCGACGCAAGGCGGGTTCAGCGCGTTTTCCGGAACCCGACGCGCGTTTTTAAGAGGCCCCGCGGTCTACGAAAATTACAAATCATTTTTACTGCACTTATAAAATTAAACTTCACTTCATTAAATACACACTTCACTTAGACGCAAATTTCACTGGACTATAACAAAATTGTTTTAAGCCTGCTCCACATACATGGAATGGACTGCCTAGAATGTAACTCAATGTTGATTTTTTCTGAAATGCTAATACTACAGCCCAAAATTCGTAGTGTTTAAGCGCTCACGTAACATTACACTATCTACAAGATAGTTGACACACAGTTTCTGATTGTATTTTTATTTAATATTCATATCATAAAACATATATAATACGTAACAGCATATGTAAATAAATAATTCCTCGTTGTAAAATTTACGTGCAAAAGTTGAATCTGTATTCAGGCCTCGCAAAATGTCACGCCGGCCCTGCTTCAACTTATTGAATATTCAAATTACCGAGAGTCGACTGTATTTCTAAGAGAGGTCAGTAGACAAATGAATCAAATTTTAACAGCATTTTAATTTAACCCTATCAGCCAAAGAAATTCTATCAACCTTTTGTATTTGAACGAACGAACGAACAAACCAAGGAACGAGTGGGTTAATATCTCTTGTTGTCTGTACTAGACAAATTAAAGCTACAAGACGTGACATCACTACCGCACACAGCACACTATGAGAGTGGACGTCGACGCACAAAAGCATCCGCCGCCGAGGACGCATACGAGTTTGGTACTTCCGTCACCGCCTCTTGCTTATACCCATTCTTGCCGTTCAGTGAATTACTATTCTCGTTCATTACAGCCTGCAACAAAAATACAGATACATATCATCACCAATAACTTCCAGTGTTTAGATAGATAACTTGTTTATTCAACGCACAATACAAACAACATCAAAAGTAACAAGTTTAACTACAGATAAACTTGAAAATAATTCCAATTTGCAGGTCAATGTTAACAACAATTAGAATAGGATAGGAATAAATCCTATGTAATGAGGTAATGTATACCGACCGGAGACACAATTCCATAACAATAATTTATATGACTACAATGTATGCAAACAGTTAATGTTAATTGCATACAATAAAAGGTTCTCAAGACCCATTAAATTTATATCGCGGAATCAGTTAGCCGAGTTGCATTTGTAGTAGTTATTTTTTATATTAAATTTGTAGTACCCAATATATTTAATAAATTTGAAATGGTAAGAGTAAGTCCGAAATAAGTAAAAATGTTCTGAAATCTAATGTCAAGAAGTTATTTCTTGATGAACTATGATTTGCCTAGTAATTGATTTAAACATAGTATACAGTGCTTCGAAATATCTATATAGTATCTGTATAGTGGTAATTATATGAAACTGATACTATATTTATATGAAAAGTTTAAACAGTTCTTACCATGCAAAGTCCATTAGCCATCTTGTTCTTCCTTTCGGCTTTGTTATAACGTGCTTTATAGAAATCATTAAATAAGAACAGGAATAAGAAGCCGTGCATTGCGATCCAGTAGACGAAAGGGCGCGGGTACTGACACGATGGTCGGAAGAGAACCTGCAGCTGGTGGCTGAATATCAACACGAACTGAACCTGATGAATATAAACACAATATTAGTAGAAGAGACAGCACATAGATATACATTTAACATTTTTTTTTCACGACGAACGTTAGATTTATATATATAGTTAGTAATAATGTATTTAAATGATTTATGAAACAAAAACTATGTAACGTATTTGTGATTAGACATATTCTTTATGATCATGCTTAACATCATAGCATATTTAGTCATTTTCTTTATATTTAATTTTTTTGTTTCTTTATGACGATTTTTAGTACTTTTCTAGGCAGTTTTAGCGTATAGACGCAGAAAAATGTTGAAAAGATAATTGACGTAAGCAGCGTTTTAGAGTCCTTTGTCGCAGTACAGTGCTCAACTCCTTAAACTCTAAATCCTTAAATTTTTCAACTTAATTTTGATTTTATTAATAGATATTGTTAGACTTTCGTAATGGATTTTTAATATTTTTCCCTACAACATTTTAAGGTATTATTTTAATTGATAGAACGAAAATTCAGTGCGAGTTAGAAGTACAAGCATGCAAAAACATTTCATTAAGAAAATTCCAAGAGTAAGGAAAAATGATTTCTCTACAATACGACTAATGATTCAAGTTTGAGTCTTATTGGGGTCGATAAAGTTTTCCAACATTAAGATTTTATTAAATATAAATTTGATTAAAAGTTAAATATTTTCTTTTATAAATAATGACGGGTACAACAGCTAAAATAAATAAAAAATCAATAGACCTGGAGAATATCTCTTTATTAGCATTATTTTATTTTTCTATCTTTTCATACCAGTTGCTGGGTAAAACAGTGCGCTTTGCCCATTCCTCTATGCTTTAGAGCAAAGATTCCCAAAGTGGCCTATATCGACCCCTAGGGGTCGACACTCACCACCAACCGCAAAGTTTTTAAATGGCAAGTATAGGAAAAAGGTATCAGTTCATTTTTGAAAAGAGGTCTCTTGCCCAAAATAGTTTGGGAATCTGCTTTAGAGAAAGGCAAGTCCGAGTCTTTGTCGATAATAACATATTGCTTTGAAAAACCATTACCCTTGTTAGACTATTCGACACTCGCAATATCAGATATTACATATACCATCAATATAATGCTAATCTAAAAAAAAACAATCCTTAATCATGTTCACGCGATCCTAACTTGTTTTCTTGTGTGGATATTTCCATCATTTATACGAATTAATCATGTAGCCTTCAGATAATTTATTTATAATTGATTATAAATTTGCATAAGCAAATAAGATATAAAGTTTTTTACAATAAAACCGTATGCCTCAATCTTTTTTTTTGCATAACTTTACGTTTAATTTATTAAGAAAATATTTAAAACAACGAATTTGTTTATGCTTACCATTTGGAAGGCGGTGAGGTACTTCTTCCACCATATGTATTTCTGGTACTTGGGTCCCATGGCAGATACCATGTAGTAGAAGTACATAACTATGTGAACGAATGTATTCAGTAGTGCAAAGAATGTACTGTGGCCACCTGTACACGTAAAAAAGTAAACTTATTACATACATACAAAGATATTGTCACGCCTGTTATCCGTAGGGGTACATAGAGACCACAGATCTCCATCTGCTACGATCTCGGCACACATTCTTTGCTTACTCCACACTCATCACTTTCATCGTGTAAGCTCGTCGGTTACGGGTACTCTGTACCTGGCCTTTCCTAAAAATTGCGGCAATTTGGTCAAAGAATGTTTTCCTTAGGAAAGACCCTACCGACCCTTCCATCCACATGCGCAACGAAAATTTATTTTGCCAGTCATCTTTTATTCATCGTCTCTATGTGCCAGAACTATTTAAGTATCCTTTTCTCAATTTTTGTCACGATACTTTCTTTTACTCCACATCGCTTTCTTATATCTTCATTCTTTATTTTATCATTCAAAGTTATATACATACTTCCTAATACTCTCTCATTTCCACCGTATTCAGTCTATTCTCATAACTTTTCTGCTAAACTACTAACTTCACTACCGTACATCAGAGTCGGAACAAGCACTCCCCGATGAACCGCCAGTCGGGCCGTTTTAGACACATTCTGACTTTTCAAAAAGGACTGCAGGACTCCATTTACCTCATAAAATTAATTTATTAATTTAATGCATATAATCAAAACCATTGACTACATTTAGTCTTCCTTCATCGTTCTAAAGCAAACGGTCAGCACACTTATTTACAGTTTGCCTACCTTCGACTAAGGTTGTAAATAATTTGAAGAAGAAAATAAAGAACAAAAAAAGCAGTAACACACGCGGCAACAAAATCCTATCACTTGAAGACGTCACTCCCGGTCGTTTCGGTCCATACATTCTGTTATGACTTTACCATATAGAACATGAACATATAGTTATTTCTTGTTGGCGTCACAATTTTTTGCTATCAAATACGCAAGTCTAATGTAGTCATTGTTAATTTAGTCAATGTCAGTCAGAACAAAATATAAATGTCGAATCGAAATACAAATGTTTGACATATCGTCGACCTAATTAGCACTAATCGTAACAAAAACTCGTTGTATTTCATCAATCAAATAACAGCTCGCGGCAATTCATTGCTGGATATAGGCCTCCTCCAAGAAGCGCCACCTAGCCCGATCTTCGGCTTCTCACATCCAGTTTCTTTCAGCGCCCTGCGCAGATCGTAACACCATTTAGCCGGGTTGCGTCTCACGCTACGTTTGTCAGGACATGGTCTCCAATCCAACAAACTTGACCAACCCATTGCCACTTCAGTTCTCTAATTCAGAAGACCATGTCGTAAACTGCTACATGCACATATGCTACATATTCATCACTATATCTTATAACGTAACAGCACTGCACGAAACCTAGTTACGAAGAGTTCAGCTGCACGGGAGTCTCAGTGATAAATAATTCGAATGATATCTTACGTGAAATGCTTTACGGGGGTGTCGCTTTGTTGTGGAGAAAGTGTTTATTTTCAATAGAATTTGATTAGTAACATAGTTTTTAAGTAACTTATTACTTAAAAACTTAACAAGTGAACTTGAGTTGTATGATTAATAAATATATTATTATTATCATGTTGGCGACTTTGGTTCTTTAGGGGATTTCTTCCTTCCGACTCATATGCACCAGAGAGATATCGAGCATAGCTCTTTCCATAGCTTTCTAAGCGATTTTGAACTTTTGAAGCAAACGGACTGCCAATGTACACGTGTACATCGACTGTCCGAGTTCAGACTCTAACGTATGGGTGACAAAAAGACTTAACAGAGCTTCCTATATGCTGCCCAACCGCAGCAGCAGTTAATTGGAAGCTCACTTTTATCTATTCTTCAATCACAAGTGTCTAGAGCCAATATCAGTCGCTTGGAGCGATTCAAAAGAATCGAACTTTTGCGATTCAAAAGAAGCAACATTTCTGGAGCCACTTTTCTTTAGAGTATGTTACTATGTTGCGACAAAAAATGAAATGACGATTTTCGTTTAAAAAATTGAAATTTGTCTCTTGTCCTCATCAAGTAAAAGGTTATACCACCACTACTATGGTCTTTAGGACGAGTCACTCATCTCTACCCTGGCAGCGGCGGAGTCACTAGAGTCGCCGAATTAAGGACTAGAAGAGGCACGATATGTAGAGCTTTTAATAACATCTGCCTCCTGCCAAATCTTTGAAGTCTAGCCCGTTAAATATATACTCCACTTTTATTTTCCCACCCCAGCAGGACCCTAACAAGATGTGAAAAAAACATGTTTTTTTGAGTTATAAATTCTGATAATTAGGCCTATAATATAGAACATAACTACACAGGCATCGACAAAATCAATTTTAAAAATGATATCAATATCATTTACATGCTAACCTTTTATTACTCGTATTGTTGATATAATATTTTGCGTGAGTTTCATTCAAATTGCTATTTCTATTAATTCACGTAATAAATCAATCCTGCTTTATCTCATACATAAATTTTGACAGTTTATTTGATATTCAATGCTTGTAAATTTTAAAGGTGCTAACATAATCTAACGTCACAAATAGATACACAGTGAATAACCTTCACCTTGAAAACAATCGTACCATTATTGCGAAGAATTTTTTTAAAGATGTCTTTTAAAGATGGCTTTAATTACTCCTAAGATTTTGTTGATAATATGAGCGAAATTTACAAATTGTAAAAAAATGTACAATACTAAGTGTATTGTACATTTGACAACTGAACATATTTTAAAGTCCAATTTCACATGAGAATTTTAATAGTAAGTAGTACCTGTTTTACAATAAATAAAAACAATTAACCTTCAACATTTTCCTTCAACAATCAACAGTTTCCTGTATAACTTTTACAGAATAAATTTATCCATGCATCTTGCAAAGCGTAAAATTTTACAATGTTACTTTTACGCAAACAAAATTTTAACACATTCCGCGCCAAGCCGTTTTTGTCTGATTTGTCCTTAAGCCAATCAGATGTTTAGACTTTTTGTTGTTGATATATTACACTACTACAATCCGCAATTATAATCGTGTACCATTTATGGTACACCGCGAACGGAGTGTTAAAAAAATATAATAACTTTAAAGTTGATTGGAAAATTATTCTAAGTAATATTTATAAGATTTTCAAAACATGAGTGATAAAAGATTTTAATGTTAAAAATAATCATATTGTTAAGATGATGATGATACTTTAATATGATTCTGTTCTCATGTATCAATAAATTTTTACGTTGGGTCATGTTTGATGGAGAACTATCGTTGGTACAGAGATAAACTAATATAGGGTTTTAATAAAGCATGATAAATATATTGCGATAAGCCGACAATTGTTGTACGCTGTCGTCGCAGACGTAGTGTGAGATGCCTCCTGGCCACATTAACGACGATCTGCATACGTATAGTTGACGATCTGCCTCAGACTGATGGTGATCTACACTATCTATCTGGTGTCAATCACTATAGCTGTTCTTTATTATTATTTTTATCTATAGAATTATTTCGCGTGAAGAAAAAGTTTCGTTGTATGTAGTGTAGCGTCTGTTATACTTTTTAAATTATTCTACTCTATTATATATAAATATAACTGAATCGCCGAAATATACGTACGCGCATAACTTCAGGACGACTGCACCAAATTAGATATATTTTTTGTGTTTGTTATTACCAGAACAAGGTTTATATGACAGATAATTTTCAAAAAAATGTATCTTTTCCGTCATTTTAAATCGTAATATAACTAATAGATGGCGCCATTACTATGATTAACAAACTAATGTCAAGATTGATAGATAGCCATTAATTGACGTTTAATTACCGTTTATTTTGCATTACGAAACCAAAACTTTGTTTCTGTGCTTCGTGCAGTTTTTTCCATTGAGGTTTCGTGTGTTTTCATCGACGAAGTTTATCGTGATAAGAAAACGGAAGATTATGTCTCATATTTTTCATTAGGTACACCACCCGTGCGATGGCGGGGCGAATGGCTAGTTCTAAATAAAAGTATATCTAATAAAGGATAAATAATAATAAAGAATAAAAATAAAATGCTCACCGGGTGCAAATTTGACACCGAACCAGACGGACATCGGCATGATGCCGTGGTGTATGACGTGCAGCGTGGACACGTGCTCGTTCTTCTTTCGGAGTACAAAGAACAGCGTGTCAAAGAATTCCGTAAACTTGCTGAAGTAGTACCACCAGCATGTGTGCGCCATCTACAACAATTATTGCAGTTAATAACAAAATTGAGGATTTATTTAATTTAAATAGTGTGAAGAAAAACAAAAGGTGAAAAAGGAATGCTTATTATTTTAGAGGCTTTCGAATATTTGTGTTTGTTTTTTTCAGTTTATAAAACGAATGAACTACATTCACCACCCACCCTGCAACTAAGATTTGATTTTAAATAGCAAGTAGAGCTTTGCTACATATTCTGCAATGTAAATAAATATTGTGAGAAAGCTTGTTGAAGAGTAGTTACTAAGGAATGTAATTTCCTATTTAGGTACAAGCCCTGTTCCCTTCACTGACAATGCTCTATTAACATTTTCATAAATTTAAAAAGCTTTTAAGCGCATAACTTGTTATTTTTATGTGCCAGAAATTATTGAGATATCTAAAAATCGAATAAAGAATATAGACATAAGAGAGCGATGTGGAGTAAAAGAAGGTGTCGTGACAAAAGTTGAGAAAGGCATGCTTAGATGGTTTGGGCACATAGAGAGGATGGATGAAAGACGACTGACAAAATAAATTTTTGTTACGGATGTGAATCGAAGGGTCGGTAAGAGAAGCATACCTTGACCAAAGTGCCGAAGTTTTTAGAAAAGGCCAG
The DNA here is from genome assembly GCA_031353405.1 of Baronia brevicornis. Lineage (NCBI taxonomy): Eukaryota > Metazoa > Arthropoda > Insecta > Lepidoptera > Papilionidae > Baronia > Baronia brevicornis. Next base: position 266,164 of record JASFAT010000695.1, read on the forward strand.
GTCAAGGGTACCCTTAACAGGCGTGCTTGGATAAGGAGAGTGATGAGTGTGGAGGAAGCAAGGAAAGTATGCCGAGATCGTAGATCATAGATCATCAGATGGAGATCTGTGGTTTGTACCTATCCCTACGCGAAATACTCGTGACGATATGTATGTATGTAATATGTACAGATTTAGATTGAGATACATTTCGAAAAGGACTCGCTATACAAAGCATCTTGTGTAACTTCTTACTCGAGCGGCGTAACTTTTTACTTAACATTGTTAAAACCCTTGATGAATACAATAATAATATTTAATTTGTTTTTGTACCTGTACCAATATTACCTATAATTGACGGAATGCGGATGCCTTCCAGCATTAAGTCCGCCTTTGTACAATATTTGTACATGTAAAATAAATCTTTTTTGCTGTTTCAAGCCCTATTTTGTACAGTTTTAGGTATAGAAAGAAGCACGAATGGATCGGCTCAAACGGGGAATAATTCACAACATTTTCCCATAATAACTCATTAAGTTAAAGCATTTTACTGTTACTGCGTTTCGTACGGTGGGTACTGAAATCCACTGTCTCAATTCCTTTTCCTTCATTTTCTTCTTTCCCTTCCATTACACGTATGGTAAGCAACGCATCAATAGTGCCTTTAGCGTTGCGGATATCCATGGGCGGCAATGGTTGCTAACCATTAGGTAAATTTCTTGTTCGTTCTTTCTTCATAAAAAATATGTAGCTCACTTTGAGTAGATGTTGCTTATTTAATATGGAATATAGTACGCTCTACCTGCATCGACAAGGATTAAATATACCATAAATAATGTATCTATTATTTTGTAATTAATATAATAAATTGTTTTGCTTACCCTCATTGCTTTTGGGGTTCGTGAATAGTCCACGACTTGACACCTGAAGTCGTATTGACCCAACCATCCACTCATCAGGTACTGCAAAAAAAAACGGTTAATATGATGAAATAGTTTGGGAATATAAATACCTAGATTCGATTGGTGGAAGACTTCTCCCAATTTCTGGTTTATTTTGATCTGTGCTTTGTTTTATTCTAATTCCACTGATCATCGTTACATGTTACTTTTTCCTCATATCATTGATTTTTTAATTTTAAGATTTGCAATTTATTAGTTTGAAAAATTAAATACATTAAATAATGTAATAACTATCATTTACAGAATATACAAGTTCACATTGCTGTCTATAGGTTGGAAATTTTATTGTAATGTTATTACGTAGTTCAAAGAATCAAAGATAAAATAAAAGAAGCAAATACCACACGAGGCTGCCCATTTTGAACCAAATTGAGAACATCCTCTTAAAAAAATAATGAAAAAATTTATTTAAACTTATGCATTAAGTGAGCACAACTGGCGGACTTAATGCCATTATACATTATCTCCCAGTCAACCTGCGGGCAAAACTGAGAAAATTGCTTAGAAGGTTGAATAAAGAATGTAAACTAAACAATATACAGCCTTGGCCAATTTATTTTTCCTTTTAACGACATTCCTATTCCTATTTTTAACGACTCTCTGAGTAACTTCCGATCCTCACGGTCTGTAGTGATTCGTTTGCGCCCGCTTCTGGGCCTATTATTGTGATCCGGTAGCAGCGAATCGTTAAATAGCATATTGCACAGGTCGGCGCGAACATTTCAGTTTTTGAGTACTCTAAATGTGATTTTCCTTCCTCGTGCAAAAGTTGGATTTGGACACGTTTTTCTAAACTTAGTTCGTTTCTGTTGGGCATATTGATAAAATATCACGAAATATAACAAACCAAAACACTAATAGCGCTCTAGATACAATAGAACTGATAAATAAATACATAAATATTAAAACGCCAAATTTGAATCCAGCCAGATGTTTTGTTAGTAATTACAATAATAATAAATTAAACAATAGGCTTTGTTTTTTGTTTCTTACTATACTCACGTGCAAAATTACACGTATTACAGCTCATACATGTATGTCCAACTGTCAGTAGTGCCTGACAGTTGGCCTCCCCTTAACCTATCACGCTTATCCAAGGTGGATTGACAGGTCATCCAGACTCGCAATAAATATCTGTAGGCCATACATAAATTAGATTGTCGTAATAATTTATAAAAACTGAAAGTATAGTTTACCTTAGTCGTAATAATGTTGTTACTTTTGGATCTTACACATACACAATTTGTGTTTTGTATCCATCAACGATTGCGTAACCAATATGAATATATCTAGGCAGGTTACAGCACAGACACAACTCGACTTTCATAATATCTTATACAACGCGCTTTAATCATTATTTTATATCATTATTGTGAATCTACAATTTTAGTAAATTCAACATCATCTATATGATTGAGAAGTAAATATTACGATATAAAACAATTATACAATACATACTTCATATTGACCTAGCTGGAAAGGATTCCAAACTTATCTCAGCATTTCAACCCTCAAAATTACATGCAATTGTATTGTGATGAAACTCGTAGATGAAATTGTGATATCGGAATAAATTACTCTATATACATAAAGCCTCAAATCAAGAGTAGATAACAGTCATAAAAGTTTTTATTTTCTCAAAACCATTTAGTTTTTTCATATATTGTACTTTTTTATGTATTCTTTATATATAAAGGAATAAAGTGGCGAACCAAAGTGGCGCTATGAGAAAAAAGAAACGACACAAGAAATCTTTTATCCTTTTATACGCTCTTTTAAAAAATAATGTATTCAATAAAATATTAATAATATTTAGTCCCAGGACAATTGATCATCTTGGTAGTCTGCCGTTAAATAATAAGCTTTACTGTATAGCTTTAAATAAATCGTTTCTTTTTTAAAAGAGAGACATTATTACAAAGAGAGAAATATATACACTTAAAATATAAATCTAATCCAATTCCATGACCAAACGACGTAGGAACCTTCACAAAAACAAACCTACGCATATTCTCAAAGGTCGGCAACGCAGATCGACGCATATTCTCAAAGGCCGGCAACGCAGATCGACGCATATTCTCAAAGGCCGGCAACGAACATGTCTACGGACGGTGTTAATTGCTTTCGAACAGGCGACACGCTTTCTCGTTTGCCTTCTTATCCCATAAAAAAATTGACAATGATCAGTGAAGGTCAACTGCTTTTCTGATGAAAGAAACCATGTTCTGCGATCGCCAATTAGCCTGTTCAATGTGGCGTCTATAAATAAATCCTACCTGCTTGAGATGAGGAGTCCATCAACAAACTGCTGCGACTTATTGAGGAACGTCAGGCACTTGTGAACTGCTCAAAGGTGTTAATTGAAAAACTACTACTATTTAAATAATTACTTTCTAAGTTATTATTATCTCGAAGACCAGATATATACATAATATGATACTATTTGGAGTAAATAATAATAATAATTCTTTATTTATATAATGTGAGGTATAACAAGATAAGAAAGACGTATAAAAGTTCCATCACATTACCACCACTTATGTCGTACAAATTTCATTAATTATTACATACATAAATCTAAATGCATAACTAAACTATTATATTGTCATTAAAATTATAATTGATGTATCTATTATATACATTCGATCGATCTTTAAAAGCAAAAAGTCCTTAATATTATAAATACTGCCATCTATTAGCCACCAATATAGTCTTATTTTAAATAATCTTGTGTTCAATTCATGAGGTATATTGTTGTAGATGCGTATACACATAAATAGGCAGCTTTTGATATATTTACTTAGTCTGGGGTGATCATCCGGCACTAATCTTCGGGGATAAAGAGAAATAAAGATAAAGTATGAAATTGCCGTTTCGTACCGAATACTTAAAATATTTTTGTAGGATAAAATATATTTGTTTAGTCAAAGTACCCTCATTGTATATACATTTCTGCCATCTAATTGGAATATCACTTTAACTTTGCGATAGAATTCTGAGGACCTGGACATCAGCAATAGTGCGAAGAGTCTGTACTGATTCCATGCAAAAAATTGTCCAAGTCGTGCAATAAATTGTAGTCGATTAGGGCGAAGTCCGGCGATTATGTTGTACGTCGGATGCTTTCTACCTTCAGTGTAGTGTTAAAACTGGTTCTCGAGTAGTGTGAGATCTTGCGTTGGAGAAGATCGATTGATTAGTATGGGCTATCTTCTTCGACTTTCGTCATCATTGTTCGGAGTTCTGCAAATCTGCTGTTATTGCTTGACCAGATCTTAGGAAGTTGTAACGAATTACATCTTGCAGTGACCACCAAACAGTTACCATAATCTTTCTATGGGTAAGCTTCGCTTTAGGGCATTGTTGTGGCGTTTGACCTAGAACCAGACATTGTGTTATGCACTTGAGATTATCGTAAAAAATTCACTTTTCGTCACTCGTAACAATTCTGTCCGAAACCCCTTCTTTTCTGTACCGGTTTAACAATGTAAGGCAAACATCAACACGCACTGTTCTCTGTAGATCAGTCAAGTCATAAGGTTTTTCAAGTTTCAAGTCAATATTGTGGGTATGCTGTTAAACTATGTCGCTGATTCCTTAGTAGTTTGATACAAAACGGCTTCCACCATTACCTTCAATTCACTATTGTTTTCACCTTAGTGATTGGTCTACCTCGATCTTCATTCTTCAAGTCCAAGTTTTCATTACAAAAGTGGTTAAACCAAAACGCACGATGCGTTCGTTAGCCGTATCTTATTCAAATACAGCATTGATAATGCGAACAGTGTCACTTTTAAAACGACAATTGAAAAGTCGACAATTGAAAGCGGACGACCTTGCTCTGACTTACCAAGCCGATACCTTTGAGGAAATAGAGACAACCCTTCCTGAGTCCCTTAAAATCATAGGACATTTATTATTAAGACAAAAACGGACTCAAACCGAATCCCTCAAAAACACAATCCTGCGCGTTCCACTTGAATAATAAACTGGCCAACCGAACGCTTAAGATCGCATGGTAAAAGGTCAGTATTAAGCACTGCAGCCACCCTAAATATATAGGCATTACTCTTGACCGATCACAAATTTTTAAGAAATATTTGCCTCAATACCAATCAAAAGGTGTTTTCGAGGAATAACTTGCTTCAACGCCAGACCATGACAGTATGGGGGGCAACGCCGCATGTGCTTAGAACAACAGGCACTGCCTTGTGCTTTTCAGCAGGAAAATTCGCCTGCCCCATGTGGCACCAATCAGCTCACGCAAAATAGGTCGACATAGCCTTAAATGACACATGTCTTTGCCTTCTCTACCCACTTGCTGGCATCGCTCCGCCAGAAGAAGTGATATAGCTTCTTCCATGGAAAAAACAAAGTAAGAGTCCGATCAGAGACATCCACTCTACAATCACACTCCCCCCCCCCCGACTAGGCTAAAAGTATACAGTTTCGTACGGTGCACAAAGGCTTTTAAAAAAAGCCCAGCAGAAGAAAATGTTGTGCAGTGGAAAATGAAACATCCCGTCCGCCCAACTTCGTATGTCAGCAATAGAAGCTTCCGCCTGGCTACAATATGCAATGGCCTACGTGGAGATCTCTTAACAGACTCCGTACACAAGTGGGCCGTTGCAGACATAACATGTGCAAATGGGGCTATACCGCACCGCAGCGTGGTGTAATGTGGGAGGGGTGTAATGTGGTGTCGCAAGTCAGTCCATGAAGCTCGACTGCTCACTGTGCTCTAATTACCTGCATATTCCAAGATGTCACCCACACGAATTCTGCTGCCATTACAGTGGCGAATCACTGAGCCAGAAAAATATAGAAGCCGCTGACACGAAAAGAAGAATTGTAAGTCGAACAGTCAAATGTCATATTTTTTAATTTAGAATGTTCCATGCGAAAAAAGATTTACTCTGAAATCTTACACCACTTTAATAAGTAACCAGTGCACTAATACGGCAAATTCTTATTTTGCCCACCCTTTTTTCTCTGTACTCGATGCTACTATAATTAGATCATTATCCTAGTCATTACCCGGTTCTAATTATCATCATATATGTATACATATGTATATGTATATCATTGTTTTTTTTACATATTTACTTAGCTTTGGAGAAAAAAGTATATCTTTACAGATTATCTGACGTTTTATTATAACATTTTTTTATTTCGATGTGTAAGGCTTGCGCTCATTTTAGAATAATTTGTAAGTAAACGAATAATTCAAAGCTTTATTGCATTACAAACGGTGTCAAATCCGTTAAGTGGGTTTGCGTGATATGCTTACATGGTTTTATTATATTTCCATAATATTCGTTTCGGTAGGTAGGCATATGAATATGTGAAAATATAATTAATGATTACCTCATAGAAAATCCACGCGCTGAATATGGTCTGCGCCAGATTGTAGATGATGAGGACGTTTCGTAGTTCGAAAGGCTTCCGGTTCGCCATCAAGGCTGGCCCAAGTTTGCGTGCACAAAAGGCGTAGCACAAGCATGCAGCCAACGTGGGCCAAGGCGAGGACATCATCGCCCAGTCATTCACTCGGGGATCTATAGCAATTAAAAACATATTATGTGAATATAAGGCAATATTGAACCGGTCGGTTTTATTTAGTGTCTTGATGTTTCCGTAGAAAGGGACAAGGCTAAAATACCAATAAGTGGGTATTTATCATACATGATATAATATTATCATACATATACATAAAGTACATTGAAAGAAACCTTCGCAAAATCACCCAGCTGCTTACACTTCGTGAATGTATTTTTGTGAACTTGATTATAATTCAACAATAATATACTAACAAGTATATACTATAATTTATACATCGTGGTAAAATCATACAGTAGCATCGCCTCAAGGATCATTTATTAAAGAGCGCTGTATGTACTATTTTTAATAAACTTAATAAGAACAAAACTAACTACATCTTTATCAATCGGCCTGCGGTCGTCCATTGCTGAATATAGTCTACATCACCTAAGACCCGTCACCTAGCCCGATCTTCGGCTTGTTTCTGGTATTCAGCTCACGCAGATCGTCATTGGATCACTTACAATATTACACTACTTGATGCGGAACAATATTTTTTAATACTATCTTCAGTAAGACCTCACACTCAAATAGAAACACAAAATATATGGAGACGTTTACTAATATAAACTGCTCCTTTGTGAGGAATCTCCAGTTGTAGGTGTTAAGAACTATAATACATTTTTTATTTATTATATTTAGGTCATTTGATAAAGGAAGCATTTTGTCCTCATTCAATTTTATTAGAATGAATTTAATTTGTCAAGTTCCAGAAGTTTAAATGCTTCATATAATAACAGTAGTATAAACATTACAATATAACAAAAGGTTTTCAAAAAATTAAAAAAGAAGTATTAAATTTGAAATATTATGAACAAGTCCTCTGACACTATAACTAATCTACCGAACGGGAGAGTCCATGGATTCAAATATTTATACGATATCATATATTTTGTAACTTTTCAACAGATTTAATGGAACTGATGCATCGTTGGAAGTAATAATACACTTACTATACATACCTTCGTATCATTACTCCCAATAAAGCACCAGTTTCTACCATTTTAATAATAATACCTAATTTGTCGAAAATGACGGCGATGTGGTTCGCCACCCGTCACGTCCTGATTCTCACGAGGGCGAAAAGCGACCAATGACGAGCCGTTTCGTTGCGATGAATGGCAGCGAATGGAGCTCTGTGGTATCTGCCAACCCCTGCGGGGGATAGGCGTGAATATATATAAAAAAAATAACCGGTCCATCGCACAAAAGCAAGATCAAGTTGATATAACTAAGGTCAGTGAAATTGAATACCGAATATACTATAGCATTCTCAATATTTGATTCTAACTGGAAATAACTTTTAAGAGAGCTACAGCTATGATGATATTTGCTATCATTATAATCGTACCATAGACATGCTTTTGAACATAATGGATTCAGATTGAGATGAACCTATAAGAGAACACGTAAGGAGTAATGCACTCACAATAATCTGTATTGTATTTTAATCGCATTAACATCCAATAGCTATTGTTTTTAATAAGAAGTATAGTAGTGAGAACAATTAAATATAAAACTAATGATATACGAAGGACTAAAAGTCAAGTATTTATTTTGTAACGTATACACTATTTAAATATTTTATTATTTATTACGATTTGTTGAAGGAAAACAAACATACATGACAAGTTCCGTTTTTAAAGTATGAAAATTGAATACAATTAACAAACTGAACAAATATGAAGCTATTTCTTGTGATTTACTATAACAAAAATGTATTAACTTTTAATACAGCCCATATATGTCCCACTGCTGAGCACTAGGCTCGCCTTCATTGAAAGAATGAACATTAACCAACCATAAAACATTTTGGATGACAACCGAATAGGCTCAGTGGCGTGTACTGTTTTCGGAATTCATGGACGCTGGTTCAATCAACCTGCAACGGCATAAATATATATGTATGGCCTATTTTGTGTCTTGCGGGCCTCGCCTCTAAAAGCCAAGTTCTGAAAGCCCTATCTATGGCCAATAACGGCATTTCAAACACAAATAGTATAGATAGAGACAACATAAACATTTTTAAGGATGCAGCGTTCTTAACACTAGTTTTACGGGACCCGTCAATTTGACGGAATTCAAACTTTACAATGAAATATCTAAAAACCGCTTGACCGATATCAACCGTTTTGCATCGTAAATTAATCATTTCTTCCAAAGAATTTATACACACTATTGGTAACCCTGTCATGGTGCAGCGTTGAAGCCGGCGAATGCGAATCGGCGAAAGATAGTGTCCAAAAGTTTCGGTTCTTATAGTCTCTGTTTGTTATAGGTGTATTTACAATAGGGTAATGGAATTAGGGCACAGTATTTTTTTATGATGACTTTTTTTTGATTGATCCTTTTCTATCAATCATGCGTAAATCCAGGATATATAATAAGATATTGGATAAAATCCTCGATATCAATGAGGGTTGTTCCGAGGATACCTCCGAAGAAAATGAACGTGAATTAGGCGAAAGGGAATCATTTTCAATATATTAGATTTCGCAGCAATAAACGCGTGAATACTATATAAACAGTGCACTGAAGCCAGGAAACAATACACGTTTAGTTTAGCCGAGGATAGAAGTGCGGAAAACAAGGAAGAAACATTTTCCAACGATCAGGCGCTTCTTCATCATCAAGAGCGAAAAAGTTGCCAAGTGGGCTACTGCAACAAAAATAAAAGCAGCAGTTTTTGCATATCTTGCACAGAAATAGTATGCAGAAAATGTACAGGTAAAGTGCAATATACCTGTGAAAAAAATACTCAATAAGTAGGTTTACCCGTTAGTATTATTGTTATTATTTCTATGATATTTTTAAAGGACTTTTTATTTCTTGATACTTTATTTAAACGTAAAGCGAAATGTTGTGCAATTTGGTGGTAACTTGAATAAATCGGTTTTTTAAAGAAAGTGCGTATTTTCATTCACCATTCACGTCAATTTGACGGGTGCCGTAGAGATAGGTATATAAGAAACGTCCGTAATCCTAGTGGTAACTTAAACATAAACCTTTTTGTTTTCATTATACGCTAAATACCTTTCAGCAGCACAACAATCACCCTGAGGTCATTAGACTTAATCAATACTTAAAAATAACCAAGTATAAACGTTAAAATATAAAGGTTGAATTACCCCGACCGTTTATTCAATGACCTTAGAAAATGGATGTGAACCCGGTTTTAGGCACGTATTTATAATTTTCTGAAAAATTAGCATTGATTAAAAAATAAACGAAATATGTTATTATTCAAATTGTAAAGACTTAAGTTCCAACTTCAGATAATTTTAAAAGATCTATTACTTGAGCTGACGACCTAATTAGCTCAGAAGCGAAGCTTCCGCTTCCGCATTGAATGATGATTTCGATTCCGGAATCGAAATAAATATGTATGTATGACCTACAGACATTTATTTCTAGGCAATTCGCCTTGGACTAACGTTATTTACGAGCCTTGCCCTAAATATGTTCTGATCCTTAGGGTATAAAACTTTTAATGTATAATCACCATTATGAATATTTCGCACGCTAACATGAATGTAACACTATAAAATGTACTATAGATATGTATATACTGTATATTTTGCACGAGGAAACTAATACAAAATCAATATCGTACGTTCAATTCCTTGTGAAATACGGTAAATATTGTAACGTCAAAGATCATGGAAAATTCTGTTTATTTTATCCGGTTATTTTGTGTGGACAATCAAACGTATTAATAAAGCAAATCGCGCAAACAAATAAAGCGGGGTTTCAAGATGCCTCCATGTTAACATAATGCATAGTACAGCAAAACACTGTCCCGCGCTTTAGCAGTTATAGTAGGGATGCTACACCAGCTGAGTTTAGCCACTTTACGTAACTGCATTGAGCAAGCATTACACAGCCACAAACAGTAGCCGGTGATGCCGGTAGGGTACTAAAGCGATTGTTTGAAAGTAAACTCGGCGTATTCTAAAAACTGTCCGAATTTAGAACGTTAAGAAAATTGCGAAATTAATACTACCATGTTGCTGAAATGTGCAAGGGTCGCCAGTTTGATAAGAGGAACATTAGACCAAAACAATATCTGCCTATTTCGAAATATAAATTGTAAATTACAACATTTTACTTATAAGTTACTAGTTAATATTACCTAGATTATTAATGATAATAAGAAGTGATTATTAAAAAATAACTTATATTTAAATAGAAATTTTATGAACTCTCCATGTTACTAGAGCGTCATGAAATATAATTATATATCATTTCAAGTGAATAACATTTTAATGGCCAACACGTTCGGTAATTTAGACTGGCTCTTGCAATTGTTCTAATGCCAGAATAAAATAAATGCTTACCGCTCTTCTTGTCCATGAGGTCCCTATACCAATCGTAAACGGCTTCCATTTTTCAATAGGTTCGTCTACCAACTAGTGAATCTGTAACAAATAAAAAAATCTTTGTATTACTAGGGAGCCGTCAGTGTATGTTTCCACAATTCAACCATTACTGAATGAAACGTTGAGCAGGGCGTGATGCGGGACAGAGCCGGTTGCGTTTGGAACCCGGCGGTTATTTTGAGCAGCCACAAGATTTCATTTATTCACAGTTACATAGACTTAATATTGTACCCTATACTTATACCAGTCAACATTAGCATCTTAAAAACATAGCGCAGCGGTGTGTCTGTCACTTTAAGTTAGATAAATAAAATGTTTATATTGGAAACAAACGAAAATATCGGGAGGATATTGTAATCTTTTATTATTATAGTCGATTGTCTGATAAACGTAACCAGCATTTTGTCACATCAGTTTAATAAGTGGAAGTTATCGAACGATGATGTTGATGATGCATATTGTCCTTGAAATTCACCGAGCATATTTCTTTTTTTAGAGCGATTTTGTGCTTCTAGCGCAAACGGGCTGCAACACATGTAAGGAGCTATAAGCATTGTACCAAACCTACAATATTTAAAATCGCAATCGTAAATCGTGAACAAATTATCGAGTTATTACCAAAGTAATAAACGTGAAAGATTAACAACATTGATAATATTATTTTAAATCACATACATACTTCAAATAGGCGACTTATGACTTATTTTGTATCTATAAATTACAATAGTAGACAATACTTTGCTGACTACTATTGTAATTTATAAATACAATACTATGGTAAGCAAATATGAAAGTAAAATTATATAATTAACCAACTACATAAATGAATAATATATCACTATAAAAATAGAAACCTTATATAGCGAATACATTTTTAATATTTCATAGGTTTAATTTCTAATCTAAATATTCCATTGCCCTTTTAGTTACACAAAATGAACTTTTGGGGTACAAGCAAGCATTATGTAAGTTTTAGCGATAAAAATTGTTAAAATGTTAAAAATATTCACTTTTATTAAAACACCTTTTAAGCCTTAGTGATTAAAATTTAATGATTTGACAATTTATTCACCGGAATCTATCAAAAGATGTAAACAAGAAAATATACAGTAGGTACCTACGCAAAACTGACGACGATTTTTTTTCTGAAAACCGTACTGCGGGATCAAAGTACATAAACATTCTAGAACAAAATGATTATCGTCGAACGCGGAATATGGAAGTGACACTGCAAAGTCATTGGTATATTTATATTTATTTACCGCGAACATAATAACTATGGCTATGTTATTCAACAAACACCTTGGAGGTAACGCAAGCGACCGATCCGCGTATACGCGCGGCGGAAGTCCCAACGCGTTATTACGTTGCGGCATCGTCCTTAAAACGGGCCGTTTGCAGATTTCGCATACAGAATGAACGATTAACAGAATTCCGACGGTTACGTCACACAAAACATCACGGCTGCGGAGAGAAAGGGGGGCAGTTCGATTAACTAACTTGTTTGCCCGAATATTTCGACCAACATTTGACCGAAATGCATGTTAACGTTAATCGAACAATTCTTTATAATATTTCATTTTTATATATTATCTTTTATCATAGAGGTAACAATTGAAGGGAGAAGAAAAAGAGGTGGATCAAAAAAGTTTAGTGACGAATTAAAGAGAAAGTAAAGGTGGATGGAGACATATAGAGAATTGAAGGTCGCGAAAGGTCTTTGATGCAAAAAATGGAAATTGGTTCATCGACAAGTGCCACTTAAGTTGTGAATGGGTGGATATTTCTATGTGCTATTTTTCTTTACACTTTTAAAAACATCGTGCAAATTAAAACTGCTGTCTATTGTTTTACTATGTTTATGGTTACCGGGAAAAAGGAAAGAGACCTAAGAGGCGCAACCTAACAAGGTGGACCGATTTAGTGGCAAAAACCTAGATATGAAAATGTCTGTCAAAAAGCAAATTTATTTCCGTGTGCTACACATTCAGGAATATCACGACGCTCTGCAACGATGAAATAAAGTGAAGAGGAGGTGGTCTATTGTATCCGAAATGCGTAGTTGTCAAAGCAGTTTCCATCAATTTCAATAAACCGTAAATGTATTTCGATAGAGGATAAAAATAATTTTATGATTAACACACGGCAAAACGTGATGGAATAAAATAAAACAAATTAATTCTTACTGATTTTTGTTGCGCATAATAAATTACTGTCAAATTTGTGTGTTGCGCATGTTATTGGTGTTTTAAAAAATTCAGCAATAAATATACGGTGTCCCTCGTATAACACGGTTAATTCGTACCGTGCTATATCGAATCTGTGTTTGTTATACGAGACGTTTTTAATTATTTATTTAAATTATTATTTTATTTATTTATTAACTTAATTATGTCTGTATTGGGTTGTCAAATATCTTTGTTCGGATTTTGGCGCGCATATATTGACGCCTACTGGACGGAAAATATGTAGGTGGAAGGGGATTAGATATAGATAAAATAGGAAATGAGCTTTTTCGTCATATTATGTTGTATTATTTTCGAAAAAAGGGAAAAAAACCCAAGCAGCGAAAAAATACGCAATGTTTACGGGGCATCTGCAGTTACCGATCGCGTCGTACATAATTGGTAGATATGCCAGGTTCAGAAACGGAAAATTCAACCTTAAGGATTGCGAGCGCTCCGGACGGCCTGTAACAACTGCCAGAGCCACGATATTATCTGTGGTGGAGGAAAATCCACATTTTACTCTGCGTGAGATAGTGTGTTATACAAAACTTTGAAATAATATAAATCAATGCAATGTGTACCATGTTATATCAAAATCAAGTCTTACGGTGTAAGATTTGATGATAGCTGAAATTTCGTTCCAATAAAATATATAAATGAAAAAGTAAGTTAACTTCGTGTTTTTAATCAAAAACAAAAGTATGAAATATTAAATTATGATGAAATACAAAAATTAAAAGAACAACAAAACATTTATTCAAAAAATAATAATAATTATAAGATAAATGGAAACTGCTCATTGAAATTACAACATTAATCTTCATCATCACTCTCATCAGAAATTACAGCTAATGTGTTATTTTTTTCAAAGCTGGTTGAAACTTCTCTTCACTTCTTATTTCACCATCAGCACAAATTTAATTTAAATAAAATTGAAAAAGTGTTCAAGATGGCGGAAAAGTCACATGGGAAATCTTGGTCGACAATTTGTATTTAAGCTTTTCTAGAGCCTTAGACTAAAATTTAGCCTTCTCGGTTCACATGCATTTCTAACCCGCTTTTTCCGACGTAATGATTGGACTAATAATGTAATCCATATACGTGTTACTCAGCCTTCATGTATACTATAGCATTCATAATAGCAATATTTTTATTAGTAAATAAATATTAATTTTACAGGCTAAATCTTAATAAAATTATGATAGAACCATGCTGCGGCCTGAATGAGACGGCTCGACCGGGGAAAGACCACACTCTCAGAGAATATCAGCGTTAAGTGGGAGCATTTTTACTATTACTTATATTTAGTGCAAGGATCTAAAAGCTCAACTTTCCTCTTTTTTCAACTTCCTCTTTCCTCTTCCTATACTCTCCGTTTTCCACCAATCAATCACGTTTTACGCTAAGCAACTCATTTTCAAGTGCATCTGTTGTTGCAAATATCCATTAACATGGGTGATTTCTTACCATCAGATAATCTGCTTGTTCGTTTTTCTAGTTATTCTTTACACATCGTACCACTACTATAATTATAAAAAAAACGATATATCCGATATAAATGATGGCATTATATTTTTTCTTACTATCAGATAAATAGTTTCGTACGCATGATTCTGAACACGCAACGAAGTTGGATATCGCATCGGATGCGGCCACAGCACGTTTGTTTCTAAAATCACGTTGAAATGCTTTCGTGCTATTGTCACGTTCCTCGAATGTCATACAAATCGGGCGGCCGTAAGACGACACTAGACCGTGTTAATATAAACAGCTGCAAAATACGATGTTGAGTATCATGATGATAAAGCTAGTAGTAATAAAGAGAACGTGGTCAATGCAATATTAGGACCATCGAAATTTACTTTCTATTATCAACGGAAGAGCCATAGTCTGCAGTGAACTTGGTAACGTTATATACAGTAACGCTCAAAAGTATTTGGCCACCTGCACTTTTATCGCAATTACAAACAATACATCTTTAAAAATAATTTTACTAGGTTTCATTGCTTGTATCTCACCACAAAATACTTATCTACAGTAAAAAGGTAAACAGCCTATTTGCCGACTCCTGATTATAAAACCAAGATAGTCTTATAGTCGGAATTACTTCGTTAATTTTCGAAGTGGTAGTTTAGTTTTAATCAAGTTACTGAGAAATAAACGAAACTAAAATAAAGAATAACTACTAGAAATATTATTACGTTAGTTATTTGATGTTATTTGACTAGAAAACATGTTCTCTGCATCTCAACACTTAAAGTCTAATAACTTTGTTTTTCACTTCCGAGTTATGTTTTTTGAAGAAAATGGGTAAAACTAAGAAACATTCCCAAGAGATCAGAGGCAAAATAATCGGCCTTATAATATTATAAATCCGGTAAAACTACTCGTAAGATTGCAAAACTGCAAAAGATACCGAGACAAACTGTTGTCGACATTGTTAAGAAATTTGCGTCTGAAGGGACAATTTGCACCAGTCGTCCCCCAAGTAGACCGAGAGCCACAACTTCAAGTGAAGATTTGAATATAGTTATTAAAAACAAACAGGATAGACAATTAAGTGCGCAGAAATAGCAGCACAATTCAATATGCGACGTGATAAACCAGTGAGTGTATGCACAGTCAAAAGAAGACTCCTTGATGCAGGACTTACGGGATGCATAGCGATCTCAAAACCACTTCTTAAAACAATTAATAAGAAGAAGAAACTTAATTGGGCTAGAGAACACAAGAATTGGACAACAGCAAATTGGGAAAAGGCCCTTTGGACGGACGAATCCAAATTTGAAGCTTTTGGATACAAACGAAGAGTTTTCGTCCGGCAGCAATCGAACGAAGGGGTGAACGACGCTTGTATTGTGGCTTCAATTAAAAACGGCGAAGAGTCTGTGATGGGAAGAGACTGTTTTGGTAGCTCCGTCGTAGGAGATCTCATGCGAATTCAAGAAATCTTAAAAAAATAAAGTCACAAAAACATATTAGAAAAGAGTGCAGTGCCTTCAGGAATCAGTTTAATTGGCCCCGAATTTATATTTCAATAGGATCATGTTCTTATTGAAATATAAACTCCAATAGAACTATATGGACAGTCAAAAGTTTTACTTAGCTAATAACAGAAAATTAATAATGTGTGTTTTTCCGTTGGGTTAAGTGGATTTATTTGGAACTTAAACCAAAAACTTACCGAAAATCGGCCATCAATTCTCCACCCACCAACCACTATACACAACACCAAACACACATTATCACTTTTCCATCTTGTAAACGACACGTGTTTCGCCCCAACACGAGGCATCTTCAGGTATAGTAGACTCTACGGAAGACAACCGAAAAGGTCACTTTCCGGTTGTCTTCCGTAGAGTCTACTATATGATTTTCGGTAAGTTTTTGGTTTAAGTTCCAAATAAATCCACTTAACCCAACGGAAAAACAGACATTATTAATTTTGTTATTGTTTTGCTTGTCGCGGATCTTAGCTAAGTCAAACTTTTGACTGTCCATATAGTGATGGATTTCCGCAAAGTAACGCCTGACTCCATTAATAATCCAATAGAACTATTGTGGGATCAGCTGGATTGACAATGCAAAAATGTTGTCCGATATCTTAGGAAGACTTGTAGAAAAACTGCAAGATGAATGGCAGAAAATAACCAAGGCAATATTAGAAAAATTAGTAGCTAGGTTGCCGAAGTTTTGTGAAGCCTTCATTAAAAATAAAGGTTAACACATAGAAATGGGTCTAAAATTTAAAAAACTGCAGTATGTATAATGTCTAAAATATTGATAATAAATAGTTCAAATGATTATAAAGTAATTTCAGTCGTTCAAACTTTTACAAAATGTATTTTACTGGATGGCCAAATACTTTTGAGTGGTAGTGACAAAGTATTAAAGATGTACTAAAACACTTTTTATGCAAAATAGCTGGTCAAATACTTCGGATAGACAAAAACATTCTGCTCTTGTACAAAGCTACATTTTTTTTAAATTTCTTTGTTTATTTAATTTTAAAGGACGGTTTATTCAATTGTTCTTACAATATACATAAATCTCTCCAGATTTGTTGCACACTGCACAGTTGTAACAAACGATATTACCATGATCCTTATATTATAACATATACATATTGTCACGCCTGTCTCCTTAATAATATTATTTGCGGAAATGTTTACTCTATTTTAATTAAATCTTAACCAATAAACTAAAATACTAAATATTAATGTATAATAGAATTTTAAATTATCAACAACAAATAACTTCACTGTTCTATTAAACGTTAAAAGTTATATTAAACAAATCATTCCGAATGCAAAGTTAAGCGGATATTTTTATGTAAAGTTCAACATGTTCCTTACTGCTAAAAGAACACATTCATATGGAAGTGTTTTAAATCATAAAATTATTTTTGTGTTTAAAATTATAAATTATAAAATATTATAGCAATTAACTTAAAGTTAATTACTTTTTGGTCTAACGATTTTAAAAAGCATTATTAATGTTAATTAGAAAAACCAAATAAAGGTGTGGATTTTACTAGCTTGATAACTTCTTGCTCACTTAAAGGCTAAAACTTTATTCCACATAAAACTGTATTATATTATGTAAAATGAAGTATTACTTTAATATTTTGACAAGTAGTAGTAATTCACTTCATAAGCAATAATCATTTATTTCATACAATTAATAATTAAAACTCGATATAAATTATAATGAAACGTGAGCGGTATTTAATATAATAATTGTAAACAATTTTTATAAATAGCACCTGAATGAAAATCGATGTCACGGCTAATCAAGGAAAATATCATCAAGACTTCGTTCAGTAATCGTCGATGACCAAGAACTCACTTGATTGATTGATCTCACACTAAGGCTTGATTGTCTAGCACTGCAGATGCTTTTACCATGAGTGTTCTGAAGAGTTATTTGGAATAATTCCTGCCGCTGAATTCTACTTTCGTACAATTTGCCACAAAAAAAAATTCATCTCCACCATCCGGATGAGCGACGATCCAGCACGGTACGCTTTTCTCGAAACTTCTTTCCACGCACCACCATCCTTTGGAACCAGCTATCTTTTTCGGCATTTCAGAACCGATTCAACATTGAAACCTTCTAAAAACAATCCTACACATTAAAGGCCGGCAACGATTCCATAATACCTATCACCATAGGTATCGGGGAATGTCTATGGGCGACGTTTGATAGCTTTCCATCAGGCGACACGCTTGTTTGGCCTCCTATCCCATAAAAAATAGATAAGGCAGCAAATACCTACCTTTACTATACAGTGACATACACATTAATGATTTAGTAGTACATTAATTAAACAATACATAAACAATAATCAATATATATATATATATATATATATATATATATATATATATATATATATATATATATATATATATATATATATATATATATATATATATATTGATTATTATAATAGAGCCATGCACAAATAGGCCGTCTCGTAGAGAAAAGAAAGAATATCGGCGTTAAGAGTTACAATTTTTGTGTTACCCGAAGGCCTGATTCCTTGTCTATTTCTAACCACATGAATTAAATGATTCATGCACATTATTGACATCTGCATACATGGCATGCAATGCATCTGGCAGTGCCCTTAGTATCAGAGTTGTCCATAGGCGGCGTTGATTACTTACAATCTGGTGACCCGCTTGCTACTTTGCTTACCTCTTTCATTAAAACAGCAATAATTACACATAGAACAATCTAGTCCTTAATCGTTTAAATAACTGAACGACATTGATTCTCTAGGCGTTCTCTTATTGAAACATTGAGCAATAAACAAAGCGGCTTACTGCAAGACTCGGATGCATTTGAATAGGTTATAACGCAAACGAGTGAAACGGCGATACGCTGGACCAAAGCTCGACGCTGAGCACTCTTACGTCTCTTACACAACCGTCTATTACGCGCAACCTTGACCCGCGCCTCACCACAAATTCATTTCGACTTACACTTGAAACCGTTCTTTAAGTGTTACACACTATCCATTGCCTTTATGTAACATGAAAACATTGTTGCTCAATTTAAAATGATACACATTTCCATAAACTAAGCCATTCTGGAATAAATGTTCAAGTAGATATTGCAATTTAGGCATCTTTATATACGAGTAGAGAGGTTGCAGTTAAAAAAATATTGTCCCGATGAGGTCAATATTTATTCTAGAAATAGTCAAATGGTGAAAAAAATCTGTGATGTTCGAACCACAAGTGCCAGTGATATTACCGCTTGTTATTAATATTTCAATTATATACATTTTCTAGAAACTGACATATGTACATCCATAACGTTATCAAAGTCAGACATGTCAAAACCGGCTTTTTTGTCATGCAGTACTGGTTAGCTTTGTTCGAGAATATACCTAACTAATCGTATAACTTGCAATGTTAGGTGAGAATTGTCATCTTTGTTAGTTTATCATTATTTATATTATAAATTTAAAAATAAAAAAAATCATTTTAAGTTAAATTTATTAATAATTATATAAATTTAACACAGAAAAGAGACAAATTTAAATTTAAAAATGTTTATATTTTATAAAATTATTATAACGTCATGTAAGTTACTGCTACTATTGTAAAACAAAACAGCACACATGTACATAGCTTGGTGGGAATCGGGTGACAGTTGGCGTTTGCGGTTGGCACAACTTTCACCGCCATAGCAGCGTTTTACGTAAGAATGTTGCGCCAGAGCCGTACCGCTCGCGCTCTGGCCCTGCGGAACCACTGACCCACTGCCACAGACGCGTGCGCACCGACCCCACTACCCGACATTTAACTAGGGTTGTTACCATTAACACCCAACCAATCTATACAACAACCAAGTGTTGATGCGTGAGTGAGTGTAGGTGGATGGGTATCAGCCTCGATGGCATTAACTATACGACCTTTCATTCCAATAAGATGAACAATGCACTTAAGCACGCACGCACAAACTTCTTCTTCTTCTTGAAATAAGAGAAATAAAAAGAAGTCCAATAAGAAAGTTTACAATGGTAGAGACGTAAGAAGAAAATAGAAATTACCACATCGACAAGTGCTAAGCACAAGTTATGGATGTACAGCATTAGTAATGTGTTAAGCATCCAGCAATGCTGTACATCCATAACTTGTATAAATAATACATTTTGTTTCTTTCACACAAAAAAATCTTGGATTCTCTCACCTAAAATCCTTCATCTAAAGAAATTTCTCCGTACAAAACTTTTAAAACTCTTACTCTTAAGGCACAGTAATATCATTCAAGTGGGAATAAATTATGCGACGCGTAATTAAATTCTAATAGCTTTAACAAAAAATGTTACACGCGGAATATTACTAATTATTAAAATGTTAACGTTAATAAAAAACAGACAACCCTACATCGATCAATCCCATAGAACGTTCTCAAACATTGCGTTACCAACGTTACGTGCCATCGAATACGAAACGTCACTTCGTGATAGTCTGCGCGGCTGCATTTCTCTACGCCGTCATCACATCAGTAATGCGAAACACGATTAGTCAATAACTTTTGGGATTACCACATATAAACTGTTTTAATTAATATATTTGTTGTAATGTAAAAAAAACATTCATTCTGATATGATAATTTTGTACATATCATAGTTGATTTACTCGGTGTATGGAGACAGCATCTCCTTTGAAAACCAAATTTTATTGATTACCATCTATTTATTGCATATAATGGATATGGGCCCCTATACTTAAATAATGGTATCTACCTAATAAAATTATTGAATTATAGATTCCTCATTGAATTATCGACATTTATCAGTAGAATTTTGTCATTGGGCACGTTCGCGCAAAAATCTGAAGACCCAATCTTTCGTCCTTTACCTTCTTATTCTTTAAATATTTACATCTCATCTTAAGTTAAGCAACGCATCTTCAGTGTGTTGCGGATATTTATGAACGCGAGTAATTATTTACCATCAGGTGACTCACTAATTTGGCTTAGCTATTCAATAAAAAAAATAGCGACTGCCAATTTCAGTATCCACCATCACAAGTACAAAGCTACTGCCGAGAGCAGGTACTACCATTGTTCACGTGTCTATTAAGAATTTTTAGAATCCACATTCCATCTAATTGTAACTGTCTCATGGAAAAAAATCTTTTCTGGGTGTTTTATGGGCATTAACAAAAATTGCCACTGACACGATGAACGAATTACTCGTTTTTTTAATTTTCACATGTGCGTATATTCGTGAATGCATGGCGAATATACGCACATTTCTTGACATTCCCATTCCAAAATGTACGAGAATATTTCACGGATGTCACTATAAGGCAAAAAAAACCCATATTTTTCAAACATGTGAAAATAATATGACTTAATAAAAAAAAAAAGATTAACATTTTAACATTATTGTAAAATGAGTTATTTTATAGGGGTAGCGGCATAATAGGACGTATGAGCCAGCTCGAATGGAGAAGTACCATATCTTCACAAAACGTCGGCGTTAGGTTAGGATTTTTGCGTTTCGTACAGTGAGTGCAGGGGTCCGGAGGCCTAACTCCTTTAAGAGAAAAGGAGTTTTCCAGAAAGTCGGAGAGGTAGAAGATAATAACAGAAGACTCTCGATCTTCTCTTCTATCACTTCATCTTGAAATCTCATTCTACGACACATTTTATAACATACCCTAAGCGTCCAAACACTTGTACGCAGGATTAATACTTCAGTTCTAGACGTATAAATACAAGTTTAATTCTTATTACGTAGTTTGTTTAAAAAGAAAAATAATATATATATATATATATATATATATATATATATATATATATATATATATATATATATATATATATATTAATGTAATTCTCTAATATATAATAATTAAGAGTCAATATCCAATATATGTATACCATAATTTATAGTATTCTTTTCCATAATCCGTTGTATGTAGTGTAGTCTTAGTAATTTTACAATAAATATGACATTTCTATTTAAAAACTATTTCTTGTGCTAAGGACGTATATATAAAAGTATATATCATAATAAATACTCAAAGAAATAAAGATAGATTCCTTGAACTTTTCAATACAATTGATAAAAGTCAAGAAATCAAAGCAATTACCTCGTAATTGATATTGTTGTACACTTCACGGATCGACTAACGTTGCTAACATGGACTATTTTTTCTTAACTAAAACAATTCATTCATAAGTTCTTAAATGTCAGGGCTTAATTATGATTATTAATGGAGTCAGGCGTTACTTTGCGGAAATCCATCACTATATGGACAGTCAAAAGTTTTACTTAGCTAAGATCCGCGACAAGCAAAACAATAACAGAAAATTAATAATGTGTTTTTCCGTTGGGTTAAGTGTATTTATTTGGAACTTAAACCAAAAACTTACCGAAAATCGGCCATCAACTCTCCACCCGTCAACCACTATACACAACACCAAACACACATTATCACTTTTCCATCTTGTAAACGACACGTGTTTCGCCCCAACACGAGGCATCTTCAGGTATAGTAGACTCTACGGAAGACAACCGAAAAAAACTTTTTCGGTTGTCTTCCGTAGTGTGTTTGGTGTTGTGTTTATTGGTTGGTGGGTTTATGGTGCTGTTTTTAGTAAACGTTGGACTAAAACAGAAGTAAAAAGGATGACCAAAGTATTGACGAAAACAATTTTAAATAAAAAACATTTTAATGGAAGGATACCAAACGAAAAATGTTGATTTTTGTTTCGTATCAACATTACGTTAAAACTTTTTAAAGGTTAAAGTACATATTGTTCACTCGAACATTGGTTATTTTATTTTCGTTGTAAAAACTAAACTTGAAAACAAACATACCAATATGGTGACTTAAAAAGTTGTTCACTCGAACATTGGAGTATTTTTAATTGAAAACTATATGAGGGTGATTCAAATTAGGACTTTAAAGGACTTTTCCATGAAATTTCAAAAACTTGTGTGATGGAGTTAGTAATTGGCAGTAGTGTTCCTTGAGGTTTACAGAGTGACCGACGATGTGGCAGAATAATGCTACAACGTAGAATGCAGCAGAGTCAATAACAAGATGACCGTCCCACTGCAAAATGCACCGCGATTGAGCATCAACTTCCAGAGTTTTTAGAAACTTTTAAGATTTTCATTTGAATCATCCTCATACATTAATCTATGAAAATAGAAGTTAATTACTATTAAAAAAGCGTGCAAAATGGATAATGGACATCGGATTATGATGACTTCTGTTATGGCCTTAATGCTTATTCGATGTCCAGCTTAAGATGTTCCAGTTAATAAAAATCTAATAAGTGACTGTCAGACAATGCAAAGTTTAAACTGACGAATCTTGAAGCGTAACAATTAAAAAAGAATTTCATAACAACAAGTACAGATAAGGATTTATGAAAATTCGTTTCCTAAGGGGATTATATAAGAATGAAATTTTATTTGGAAGTTTGTCTTTTAGCCATTTGACACACTGTAAGTCAATCAAAACTAAATAGAGATAATTCAAAGACAACGCACAGCTTAAAACAATTGGGTATTGAAGTATGATGAGAATTTGGGCCCATTATATGGCCCAATATATGGGCTCTTTAATGTGCACGATGGAAGAAATTCTAATTATTTGTGAATTACTGCTTACTATAAATTCAAAATAAAATACAAACAGATAAGTAACCCAAATGTCGATTTTAAGACCAAACGAATATGTAATAGGTACTTTTAAAACACATGTTCGTTTCATAATATGAAATAAACATGAAAAATACTATAAAAAAATATTTATGAATTGATTAAGTACACACAAACACACGCTGACATGCGATAACGTGAGAAGCTCATTGGTTTTTTTTTAATTTAAAGCAATAAATACCGCCCATAGATATTTGCAACTAGAGACATTGCAAAAGCGTTGTCGGCTGTTGAAAAAAATATGTAGGCTTATATATGTATTGGGCGTCCAGTGGTCGAAAATCGACCGTAATTCATTACATTTTATTTTATCTCTCCGCACTCCTTCCCGATATGAAGTTTAACTTTGCTATATCTTACACTCCTCTGTGCGAAACGTTTTTAAAAAAAGGTCTTAAGTTGTTTTTTTCACGTATATAGATTAAAAACCAATTTAATATTTTATAACAACAAATATTTTAATAAAACACAATTTAATATTTCCTATACTTATCGGTTAAATTTATATTAAATAATCGAAATTCAAGTAGTTAGTTTAAAAAATATTTATATTAAATAAATAGATACAATAATAAAAGAAGCCGCTTCAAACTCATAGAACGTTACTTGGATTCTTTATATCACAGGTCCTATTATAAACACACAAATGACAAGGTTAAACACCTAGACTCTACTAGAATTGTAATTGAAACCTGCAGGCTTTTGTCCTGAGGCGAGAATCAAACTCACAACACTTAGCTCAGAAAGAGAACACTTCGGCAGTATCTTCATAAAAGAAAACTGTTAAAAAACGTTAATTAATACTGGGAATTCCAAGATGAGATATTTTATAATCTTCCGGAATGAGGAAATTTCCATAATAATCATACTGATGCTTACCTTGCAAAAACAAGAACTGGTTTACACATTAAAAATAAAAATAATAATGAATACAAAATTTGGATGTTAGTATAAGGAAGTTTTGTTAATAGATAATAATATAAGCAGCGTGAACATATGAACAATTTTAGTAAAACATGTTTTTACATTAATGTAGGCAAATTAATTAATAATTTAGAAACCTACTTAAATGAATTTTCATCAAAATATATTTCAGATAATTACACCAATTATTTTTTTGTTATACGCTATTAATATGTCAATTATACATAGACATTATAATATAATAAAATCTAAGTAACTATAATTCAATTAAAAACACTATGTGCTCGATAATTAACATTGTGTTGAAAGAATCTATTTGATAAAAACAAAAATACTTTTAACTTAAACTAAAAGCTTTAAAATGATTCTTTAAATTATTTTAAAGCAAAAACGTTAAACTACTGCACTTGTTTCCAATTTTCCGTTGCTCCATACAGTCGATTTACAAATGAAGGTTATAAAAATGTAGAGTTTTAATTCTAGAAGCGTTATTATAAATCAGGAAATGATACAATAATGGCATAAATTAATGACCTTCCGTATCGTTAAAAGTGAATCAATTTTAAGATCAAACACAAGCTAAAATGATTTACTTTTTCATATACAATAAGTATTAGAAGGAAATTCTTTTATTAAAGCAACCGCCCATAGACATATATACAAAATGAGGTTGCCTACTTTTGGATAAAAATGTGAAAAACGGGAGGGGAAGAATGTACTGGGAGGTGAAGAATAAAGTAATAGAATGTGGAGAAGGACATAAAAGGAGAAAGTTATATTTAGGATCTCTGGATCCCTGCACTGCATCCTACTACTTAACGCCAACATACTGTGAGGGTTTGGTATTTTGGTGGTCGACCCAACCTATTCATGCTACCATTGCTCGACAAATATTTTTAAATTGACTATCATTAATAACTTTTTTTGAGTTTTATGAAAACTATGTATAAAAAGCAAAGTATTATATTATAAGCTATTATTTTATCATTTGCTCGTAAATTAATACAAATACTTATCGTAAACATCACTGACGTTTCCTATAACTTAAACGTTCTAATTCGCACACTTAAGTTTTTCTCCGTATTTAGACGACACTACCAAATATGACACCATCGCATGAAGACAACGGTGTCAAAATACTGTGTGCAAACATAAAAACGCTAGTTGAGCTTGCAATTAGTGGAGATTCTTCTAATCTGCTAAATTAACCATAAAAATAAAAATGTTAGTATAGTTTTGGGAATGTCTTAAAAGTGAAGTAAATGACATTGTGTTCTATCATATATTGTTTTCTTTTTTAAAACAAGACGAGATGCTATTTACGTGAATCATTTATTAATTTATTGGTGTACAATAAGCAAAAAATATTAGCACAAAGGCAAACCTTTCATACTTCACGAAGAAATATTTTCCAGCAGACTACTACTAGAAATCTTGTTAGCTCTTATAACTATTATACATTTCATATTGCTTGTTAGAAAAATAATTCACCTCGACATTCCAATAGAAGATATGAATCCATGACGTTAGGCCGTAACTCCAATCCCTAAACATTATTTTAATTTACCTCATTATATTAATGTTTTATTCTACGTAGATCTTGGTGATCACGAATCGAAATAAAACAACTACGTATCTTAATAACGTAGGAAACCTAAAGACTAAAAAAGTGAATATTATTTTATTTGACATTGTCATAACAAAAGAACGAAGTTTTTCCAATGAGCAAATTTTTATTATAAAAATCAGAGGCTAAAAATATGCTCTTATGTTTTAAACATAACTTGGTAGAAAATCCGCATTTGATGAGTCAGCGTAACAAGTATATTAAATTTGTATTAATATTGTAATATTGTATCGATGTGAATATTTATAAACATCCATCTGTAGTAGCTCAGCCTTTAATTTTAAAAAGGACAAGCATAGAGGAGTAACCCCAATACATAACCTCCTAATCAACCATACCCCAATAATTATCAAGCAACCCCCAAACCTAATGAAACTAATTTTGCAGTTGCTTGCTGAAAATTAGTATTACATATAAAAGTTCGTTTAATCTAAACAAATTAAAAATAATTAAAAACATACTCAAAATATTTGATACTAATTATTTGTTCACTCTAGTTTTTCTTTTTCATAACACACGCTAAACATAATAAACATATTTGCAATCAATCAAATCTTTAACGAATCTAGCAACTGAAGTTTTTCGTAACAATCAATTGCAAAAATAAGAAATAGTTTACATTTGCTAATATTTACTTATTTCCTAATTACTACTCCACGCAACTATCTATCCAATCTATTACACCACGATAATACGTTTTTTTTTTTGGAAGCCAAAGTTAGGAAAGTGACGTAGGTATTCGACATTCTTCTTTATTCGCTTTTTTTTGCAAGTTTCCTTTAATATTTCTTTATTTAAAATTTATTTGTAAAAATTTGTACATATCGCGTTTATAAGTTATTATTTATACATAACTTAATCTGTCAATAAAATACTAAATCCATATATCATTACAATAATTTATTAGGCAATACATATATAACTTAAAATATTACCAACAACCAAAAATAACCAATTGAAAGATTTTCATACCTAATTAAACGTATAAGTAATTCAATTTTTACTATGATAATGGGTATATTACAATACTTTAACACTAAATTTAAATAAGTCTCATATTTATTAATATATTATAAAAATTTTTGCTAATTAAGTATTTTTTGTTAGATTAATTTTAAGATATAATAATAAATACTAAACGAAATACTCACACTCGGATATAACAGCTACACAAATTAGATCGTCCTGACTAAGCACGTGTTTAGGAACACGATTGAATATAAAATTTTTAGAACAAGCAAATCGACGTTCACAAAATGGGGATGCGCGCACGCGCAAGTGCTTGTGTCCATCGACAGCGCGACGGACAGAGACTGTGAACGATTTGGTCAGCTCGGTATTGCTTGCACAAGCCGCCAAACTCACCGTCTGCGTCACTCGCATGTCAACGATGCAAATCTTATTTAGTCATACGAAATCACAGTCTACGTTAAGTACGCACTTCTACGTTAAATATTTCTCCAAGACATTTAATTCCTTCCAAATTACCTTTTGACTATATTTTGCTATTTATATAATCTATGGTCCAGCCTTTTTTTTTGTATAATAATGAAATCGAATATATCACTTAATCGATAGTACAAGAAGCACGAAGAAATATGAAATTTATATAAAACACCACTGCTAATTTAACACAATCTCGTTCTAAAGTTGGACCTAAATTAATCCAATTGAAATTACCTTTTGTATATAATAAACAAGTAAACCATTTATCAAAATATAAACATTATTAATTTATTGTGTATATATGAATATTATATAAAAATAAAAAATAAAATATATAAAGTTATAAAAGTATTCGAGAGAAACATGTAATGTCCGAGGAGGTCAGAAACTTTAGGGGACGTACTCCAGGCACATCGAAGAGGCCGGCGAACATTTGACAACCCTATACGAAGTGGAGGTCAGAAACTTTAGGGGACGTGCTCCGGGCACATCGAAGAGGCCGGCGAACATTTGACAACCCTATACGAATTAGCTTGATTCCTCGGCGAAAACTCCCGGGTACTCGCTGTACAACAATGCGGGGGCGGGTTGCTACGAAGCGCAAGAACGTGCAGAGATTGTCGAGGAGCACCTAGAAGGACAATTCACCCTCAACCCAGCTAACAACGCTGTTGTCACCGAACATCATTGCGAGCGTGCAAGACCGAGAGAGAATTCAGGTCCGCGCCACCAATCTCCCCGTGAGCCTAATTTTCGCCCCGAAAAAGGTGAGGAGGGCTACCAAAGTAAAAAGCATCTGGCGCTCACAGAATTCCAGCTTTGCACTGAACCAGTTACCCAGGCGAACCAAGGTTGCCATGACGAGCCACTTTTCAACGGGGTAGGACTCGCACTTCAGGACGGCGACAGCAAACCTACTCAGGACGGCGCACTTCCAGGAATGTTGAAAAACCGGGAAGTCAAGCTATTGTCTCATTACCTTTCTCCCCCATAAAGCAAAGTTGTTTGAGCGGCTACTACTGCAGAAAATCCGGCAACAAATTGTTCACAGGCCATAACAACATGGGTTTCGCAGTGGCTACTCAACCATACAATTATTCCACGTACTAACTACATTACATGGAAGCTGAACTTAACTGCGGCTGCTACACCGCTCGACATTGAAGAGGCATTCGACTAGGTGTGGCACGATGGATTAATCTTTAAACTCCTAGAACACAACACTACGTTGCCTTCATCATAAAACTAATGGATACATTTCGTCGGGCGCATAACTTCCACATCCAATGCAATAATGCAGTCTCCTCCACACGACCCTTCGAAGCAAGAGTATACCACGGTAGCTATTTATTACCGATTCTGTACGCTGTGTTCACCAATGATATCCTCTCAAGAAAGTTCCCTCCCTCTCAAGATGAGAGTGGGAACAGGGCGCATTATGCGCTGTCGTCGGCATTGTACGCCGACGACAGCGCATACTTCGCGTTGTCTCTTCGGGCCCAAAACGTTGCGCCGAAGATTCAGAGGCTGTTGGAGCAGTTATCAAGATGACGGGACTACTGGCAGATTTCTGTCAATGTCAGGAAGACATCCGCCATAGTAACCGGCCGCCTTATAAGCCTACCACCACCCCTCAGGCTACGAGGGCAAGACATATATTGGGAAGCCACAGTAATGCCTAGGAGTGCACATTGATCGCGCGCTCCGACTCACCACACGAACATACCATCTGGTGAAACAAGCAACAGCTGCGCGCGCGATCCTCAAACCCATACTTGCATCTTCTCGCCTCCCCGTACGTACTAAACTGTCAGTTTATAAGGCGTACCTCTCCGCTAACCTATGCGCCACCACTTATGGGCACTGCTATCGGACACACAAAACAAACGCGGTCGCTACCAACAAAATTTGTCAGCGCGCACAATCGTAGGAGCAGCTCGCTATATGCATATTTTAAAAAATATTAATTTCTTAGTTAAAATTAATTGACGGCTTGTCCGGGAAAGTACTAGATTCACAAATAACAGACTTAAAGTTCCAACTTTTTTGAGGAAAATAACATTCAAATCTTTGAATAGGGAAAAATAAAGTATTAGTAAGAAAATAAAACATTTTAAAACTTTGGCTTTTGTTCTTATAAATATATATTTGTGGGTTTTTTTAGTACACACTCCTATTGTTTTAGTATCTTGGAAGGTATCAAATATATATCAATATATATTTCTGGGTTCTTTTAGCACATACTCCTATTGTTTTAGTATCTTGGAAGGTTTCAAAGGCACTTTTACAGTCAAAATTCAAATGTAAATGAACAAATAATTCAATCTTTAATAAATTTATAAAGAATTTGATCTTCTCTCTCTTCGTATTTCAAATTCATTACATAAAATAATTTTTCTTAGTCAAAAATGAAGGTCCTGCCACTTCAGTTTACATTAATAGGAAGTAAATAAGAGATTATATTTTGTCAGAATAACTTAGCTTTTATCAAATGATTTTTTAAGTATATGAATACTGCCATGTTGTTAACTTCTTACTCTAAAACCACTTTACTATTATTTGTATATTTTGATTAAATTCAGCCTAGTATAATTCAACTTAGTCCAACTAAGAATTTAATAACACTTAAGTAATTGTTACTCATATACATGTTTCATTTGAAACATCAAAATAAAGACTGGAGAAATTTTTAGAAGTATAAAGTATATTTATAAAAAATGAAGTAGGATACATTATTTTAAAGTAAAGTTGGCAATTTTACACCAATTACTAAATAGCAGTGTCACTACTTTTATGTTTGATAAACATTGAGAGCAAGAGGCATAACTCCCTTTCCCTACCTTTCTTTACTCCTGTGTCTGATTTCTATTTTTATGGAAACAATATGCTATATAGAATAGATGAGCAAGCGAATCGAAGCAATCGAAAAGCTAATGATAAACAACAATCACTGCCCATAAACAATGCGGAACTAAAATCATTATAAATGTGTTGCCTATCTTAGGGCCTTGTTGTTGTCTATCTAAGAAAATTGTTATAATATTATAAGATATATGTATATGCCATTTATTTAAGAATTTAGTGAAAATCCAATAACTTTCTGTACATTTTACTTTTCTGGAAAATCATTTTAGAAATATAAGTTCATCATTTAATTATTCATTTTATAAAAGTCAAGAAAATTATTTTTGCTTACAGTTTATGAAATTGTTCATTCTTTGACAATTATCTTTTCCATATTTTCCTGTTATCCAATATTCATAACCCGTGATCAATAAAAATGGTTCGGTTTTAATAAAAAAAATACAACTACTGTTTTAATAAAAAAAAATATAAATAAGAATATACTGTTTCTTTCAGTGAGCAAATATAAGAATGTTCAAAATAAGTTAAAACTGTTCATTCAACTGTTATTTGCACAACATTGCAACCAAAACAAACTACATCTTGGATGTTAAAATTTCTAGCCTAAAAGCAATTAAACCAACTTTAAGCTACTCTTGATGACACCACATTATATCCATAAATGGGTCAAAAATTATTTCACAGCTAATGAAAAATGAATATAAAATAGCAGAAAAATATATTATGATACCAAATACTAAAAATAATTGTGTTGCATATAAAAGATATGTTGTCATTAATCCATTCATTTAGTTTTGATAAACCTTTTGATAAAACTATGTAGGTGTTTATGATACTCAGGAAGTTGTTTGAATTAACTCAACTATTTTGCAGTAGGTAGTATGTAAGTTTTTAAGATGTTAAGGATGGTGTTAAGGACAATTACCGCCAACTTGTATTGGACAATCATGGTGAGTCAATATCTTTTTCTCTAGAAATGGGGAGGCCCGTGGCCAGCAGAGAGACATTGTGAGGCAAAATCTTATGCCAAAAAAGGGTCATTTATGTTTTCTGCATATGAAAAACAATATTTTTAATTGAAATTTATTAAGAACGGCCTCAGCTTAAAAACTCTATGAACCTCACTCTGCAGATTGTATGAAACTTTGTGGGTCAAACATATGTTTTTATAAAAATATATTAATATATTTTTTGATGGAAACTAAAGTTGGGCTACTGCTTTAATAAATTTAAAAAAAGAGACTAAAGAAATGGACAGTAACATAGTGGGCTGTATAAGAGGAAGTAATTTATATATAGTGTATTTGTTTATATTTATACAAGTAATAATTTTTTTAATGGATGTATATGTGAAATCACAAAAAAACAAAACTTAATCAAAATTTATATCTTAATCCAACTTACAACAAACCAGTATTGATATAAATGGTTTTAATATGTAAAAGCTAATAAGGAGATATAATAAAATATTTGAAATTGATCAATAAAATGTAGTACACAGTACTTTGAAAGTAGCAAGTCAGATAATAATATTAAAAATATCATTATTTTTTTTTATATTTTTTATAAATTTTTGGCTATTATTAGATTTTTAATACCGAAAAATCGATGAAAAATAAATGAAATTGGTTACAGGAATTGACTTTTCTGATCCAAATTAAGAAACTTACAAAACTTTCTACACTTTTTATTCATATTACAAATGGGCGTGTGCGAGCGATTGTTACTAAGCGATGTATATTTTATTTACTTACCTTTTCAGTTTCCGCTTTCACCATAAACTTTTCATTACGGAAATTACTCTTTACGTTAAAAACTATGCAGGATAACCCGATAATGCAACACCTTCAAACGTTTGTCACCTCTTCATTTATCCTCTGAAGATGACTAATTTAGGTTATAAAAATAGCTCATACAGAGCTCTTATAACTGAACTAGTCGTAATTACTTCTACATAATATACTCCATAACAGTATAAAAGTATTTACATTTAAATTAATAAAAGAGAATTAGATATTTCTTCACTTTTCCACTTTTCTTATTTCCTTCCTTCCAATAACTATTACTATCCTATTCATGTTATTTAGCTTAGACAAAATCAAGTCAAAAACTGACAAATTTCAATTTTTATTTTTTTCACGTACTACGACAAAGGCGACCATGGAGTTCTGCCAAATAATGAAACTTTAGAACAGTAATTATCGTGTATTATGTGATACGTAATCTTAAATACTTAATATGTGTAATATGTACGTGAATCTTATTTATTATGCCTAAATAAATTAACAGCAAAACCCAAAAAAAAATTAACAACTGCAAATCACCGTAACTTTGAATACTACAGTAAACCCTCCTATAACATGGTAGATTGGATACGCATTATCCAAGGAATCACTTCTTCACAAACTTAATAAAATAATTTAATTTTATAAGAACAAGTTGTGAAAATGTAACAAAGTTGATCTAGAACTGTCAAATCATTATAAATTTCATAGTACAAATATATGACTTGGGAAATCCCCGCGTTATACGAGGAAAAACACGTATCATACAAGCAATATGAAATCAAGTTATATGAAATAGCGTTATAAGAGTTTCGCGTTTATTGTATATATTATACTAATCGCTCACCTTAAATTACACGTATCAATAATTTTTCTTTCATAGATTATGGAGATATATAATATTCATTCCATTTAATAAATGTAAATATGAATTAATGAAAGTTAACAATTAAATTATTAATGAACATTAACAAAAATATTTAAGTCATCAATATGTAACATACTTATGATTTTTTTTGTGTTGCATATAACGTTCAATCCACATACAAACAATATAACGTTTGAAAACAATGTTTTTAAGATTTTAGATTTATAAATAATAAGTGTATAAGCATTTTATATACGGAAGTTTAACATATTCATATTGAAAGAGCACAAAATCTTATCAGTACATCAATAAGTTATTTTTCTAGTGCCTCTTAATTTGTTATCTTATTATATAAAAATATCCCATAGTGCGATACATAATATTATTTTATTTATACAAGCATCCTTCGTACAACACGATTAATTAATACCATGCCATATGGAAACTAAATGATCTTATAACTTGTAACATCATAAAATTCATTTTCATTATTGCTCCATGAAAAATTACATCCAAAATGTAATGTTCTTCTTGTAATATCGAAACCGTGTCTACGAGTACTGTGTTTTACTAGGGATGCCTGTCAATACCTAGGCGATTAGTAATATTTTTCCATAGTTAATAATATCGATTGTAATTAATTTAATTGATTAGTTTCTTTTATGTAGGTATCTTCGTATGTATATATTTTTTTATTTAGGATAATGCTTAACTGGAAAACATTTTATAAACTTACAAATCGTATCAATATCTCAAGGAATACATAATTTCTTTGGAAATCTAGTTTGTCTCTGCTATAAAAATGACAAAAGTTGTGTAGGAATCAAAAAATTTTTCCCGCCAACTTACATCAGTGACGTTATTTTTTTATTTCATTTTTAAAATCTTATATTATTATCAGTTATATTGTTTAATTGTGTTAGCGTATTATACAATATAGTTCGATTAAAGCACATAAACTAGGGAATATGAATCGTATCGTATCGAGTCGTGTATCGTAACTTTTTAAGTTGACTGAAAAAGTCCATAAAAAGTTTTGGTAGAATAGCCACCATTTTATTAACACGTAATGTGACAAGCTAACTAGTTACATTTCAAAATATTTGATATTATTGTATTTTACTGATAACTAATTGCCATAAAAAAAAAGGAATCTCGTGCTCTCGTGGAAAGATTATCGTGCCTCATCTGTCAACTGAGATAATTTTACGAACACTTTTTCAAGATATGAACAACTAGTATTACTAGAATAAAAACCCACGATGTACGTATATAATATAAAAGCACATAATTATTTTCAATTACCTACTCTTATATACCTGAAAGAATTTAATAGCAATATGCATTTGTAATTAATTCATTTTCTTTTTCACAAGTTTACCACCACTTGTTATATTAACCAAAAATCACACATATTCTTATGTTAAGCTTTATAGGTTTACAAAAAAGTTTGAATTGCATATAATATAGGTACATGTTTATTGTACTTTCTAAGTATAATGATTTCATATTGCTGTTTGATAATCATTAAAACGCCTACTGGTTAAATTATAGAAAGCGATCAAACGAATTGTTTTATGTCGCTTATATTATTGTTATTTTATTATAATTGCAATAAATAACATATATAAATTACTATATATAATTAATACTATTTTTGATGATGATGAAAAAATATTAATACTATTTTTGGCAGCCAGAGGCCTAAGCTCTTTGCCCTATTTCAAGTAAGATTAAAAAGGTATTAAAACTCAAGGTTAGTCTTTATAGCCCGCACTTCAACTTGGGGTGGCTAACCCGTTTCTTGACTTGCTATCTGAGTGTCCTCTTACTTATTATTTTTATACCGCGATGTGATGCGCATGTGCAGTAGAGTGAGTAAATGTTGAAAAGCCTGCCCAGACTGTGGTGGCGTTGATAAGAGATTGAAGAGCCACATTGCCGTAATATGGTCTTTTAGATTATTATTAATTTTAAAGAAGACCAATTATATTTTTAACATTACAAGAACTTATATAAAAAATCCAACTTAAATAAATTTTATTAACAAAGAGCAACCTATCATACGATTAGTTAAGCCGAACACTGCTATAGTTATTGGTATTGTTTAATGAAGATATGTTGTTTTGTTATGTGTACCTTCCTAACTTTTCATCTGATGACGATGAAAGTTTGGAGAGTTCTTAAAATTACTTAAGATTTTTTAATTATTACAACCATTTAAAAACAGTTTGCATTTCTTTGGTTGCTTAAAGATAGTGCGTGATTAATTTGTGGGAATGCACATGATCTGTAAATTATTATTTTCTTTAAGTGACATTGCAACGCATGCCGGATAGCAGCTAGTATTTGATAATGAAATGTGAATTATATTTAAGTGAGATTTTTAATTTGTACGTGGTGATAGAGAGAACTTAAAATTTTGAGATGATATGTTCAATCTACAGTCCATATCCGGCACGACGTGCTGTATCTCCTTTTGCTTTGCTAGCACTGCGCTTGAGATATTACCAAAATTAGGTAACAAAACAATTGTGTAATATCGATAACATAACAGAAATAATATTATAATCGAAAAGTACTAATTATAAAAAATAGAAAAGTATTTAATTAATTTTTAATACACTGTTGGGCTCGGGTCCTCCCCTTTCCTTGAACAATGGACATTTAGAGTTAATAATGAAGATGAAAAGCAGTAATTTTAATTCTTATTCATAATTTACAGCCATGTCTTTGGCTTATAAATGTGTCCATGTTATGTGAATTAGTGAATAAAGTTGTAAATTTGTTACCACTCGACAGTAAAAGATCATATCTTGAGATGAGATCTTCTGTATAACATAAAAGTTTGTATGCCACATAAAGTTATTTTAATGGCTAATCAAAGTAACAAAATTGACGAGTCGGTATTATTTTTTATTACGTATATTATTTTTTAAAATTGCAAGATCCCTTTTATAGATTAGATCTTATGTAAACTGTTATTAATACCAATTGACAAAATAAAACTTACTTACTTACTACTTACTCCGCTGACTCAGTGACCCGAAGTGGGTCTTGGCCTCCGAAACGAGAGTCCTCCATCTTTCCTGTCCTAATTCTTGCCAATTTCTGGCTTGAAGTTGTTCGTGCAGGTCAGCATCCACCTGATCTCTCCAGTGATATCTGGGTCGACCAACGGGCGACCAAGCCAACGAAGTCGATGTATCTTGATCTCGCCCATAATGTTTAGTTTAGTGCGCCATGTCTTTTATCTCGGCATTTTTTTCGGATCCTCCATAACCCATCCTCATTTCTGATTCCGCCCACGATCTTACGGAGAATTTTTCGCTTGGCCCCTACTAGTTTATACTCCTTAAAGTTTTAAGTGAGTTTAAGCGTGAGTGTCCAAGCTTCAAGCAAGTATAACTACATCTGGTGGGCTGGTTGAGAGGCTGCGCCACATCTAAGGGTGTTCTGACCGAACCGAATATCGATCTCTTCCTCCCTAGTATAAGTGTCAGTTAGAGTATAGCCTAGACATCTGACTCTAGCCACACCATTGTACTCTATATCTCCCAATTTTAGGTCTTCTCCTTTCATGCGTGTGTTCTTGTAGCGCTTCATATGGAGATACTCAGTTTTTTCATGGCTGATCCTCAGACCTCCTTTCTTCGCCTCTTCCTCCGAAGTTAGGGTAAACTTTCGAACTTTCTTGCAGTTTTCTTCCAGTAGGGCATGGTCATCTGTACATCCTATCACATTAAACTTTTCATCTCCTAGTTTAACCCTTCCGTCCAGTGACAACACTCTTGTGTTGTCACAGACAGAGATCCCCTTGTTTAAGTCCAGTAATTACTGCAAACTTCTGCGCCAACTCCCCTCCAACTCTCATTCGCATTGATCTCTCCGCCATTGCCACCTTCATAAGTCTTACCAGCTTACCGGGGTTATCAAAGCCGCTCAATATGTTAAATAGGGCCTCCCTATCAATGCTGTCGTAAGCCTAACAGAGAATGAATATTTTAAGCATACTCCCATTTCATTTCCATCAGTTATTTAAGAAGGAAGGTTTGATCTACAATACGACGGTTTCGGCGCAACCCACTCTGAAAGTATTGTTTTTATGGTATAGGAGGGCAAACGAGCAAGCGTGCCGCCTGATGGAAAGCAATCAACGCCGCCCATAGACATGCCTCGGTGCCATAGGCAGTGCAGAAGCGTTCCGGGCCGTTAAGGAAAGTGTAGACTTATTTTTTTAAGGGTTCCAATGTCGTATCGGTTCGGAAATACTGCTAAAGGTAACTGGTTCCAAAGGGTAGTGGCGCGTGGAAAGAAGATTCATCGTACTGGTTCGCCACTTATCTAGATGGTGGTATCTGCTAAAATCAAGATTAAGGATAAATTTTCACAGGCTATTGGCTGATAGCGTCGTTAATGGTAAAAATAGCTATACGATCACTAATGTGTTTGCCCACAGATGCCAAGGCGAATCATTTACCTTGAGCTTACGTCTAGCAATTAATTGCCGTAAGAGTCTGTAATTAGTAATATACTTACACCTCCCGTCTATGTACTGTTCTATACACAATATAACATAACTTATTAACTAAGTACAATATGAACGATCGAATATACGTATCGTTACATATACCATATAGGAACACACTTTGTAGAAGCATGTGCCTCGACTTTAATGTTAAGAATTTGTATATTATCTACTTATCAACATATTGAACACAATTTTTATGCTACCTGTAACAATTTGAAATCATTATTAAAACTTTTGTTAGGCTTTTTCGATATCCTCTAAGTATCGTTATAGACTGGATTCTATACTGACACATTCCAACTAGGCTCTAACTTAAGTTCGCTAAGCTAATTCTCGTCTTTAATTTATTGCGTTTTGTTTACAAATTGTATTTGTTTTTTATACTAACTATATGTGATTTTTTTTAATATTTATATCGAAATCTTATCAATAATCAATGGCGTAACTTAGAAAATATAGCAATAATAATTACTGAACTAGAATCATCTTTCAAAGGAAATTATTATTTTACTTTTACATTTAAAATGTTTTAATTTAATAAATAAATTCATTGTTGGACTATTTTATTTGTATGGAACTAACACGACAAAGAGCATTTGAATAAACCATAAACAACAATAATTTAATACAGGCCGCATCTTTTAAATTGAGGTAACTATCACGTTTAACAACCATTTCAGGTATAGTAGACTCTACAGAAGACAACTTTTCGGTTGTCTTCCGTAGAGTCTACTATACCTGAAGATGCCTCGTGTTGGGGCGAAACACGTGTCGTTTACAAGATGGAAAAGTGATAATGTGTGTTTGGTGTTGTGTATAGTGGTTAGTGGGTGGAGAATTGATGGCCGATTTTCGGTAAGTTTTTGGTTTAAGTTCCAAATAAATCCACTTAAACCAATGGAAAGACACACATTATTAATTTTCTGTTATTGTTTTGCTTGTCCCGGATCTTAGCTAACTAAAACTTTTGACTGTCCATATAACCATATACACGTTTTATCTGCTAAATGTATATTTCTCCGTTTTAATAGAGTCATTCTTAACACAAATAATCCGCACTATAAAGATCCCTGCTAATTCTCACCTTAATAAACTGTTCAGTAATTTATCATTACTAGAATAAACTGGAATGTCTTAAGATATTGAATCTATGAAATCATTCTGCACGTCATGAGTAAGACTCACTTGTTGTACTTGTTGAAGCAAATCTCACTTATGCATGCGTTTATATCAACTACCGCTGCTCTAATATGCTTAAGATGTACCTTAAACTAATTTTGAAAGAAATTTTAATATATATTTATAGATTTCAATAGAAGTA
Source organism: Baronia brevicornis (assembly GCA_031353405.1). Lineage (NCBI taxonomy): Eukaryota > Metazoa > Arthropoda > Insecta > Lepidoptera > Papilionidae > Baronia > Baronia brevicornis. The sequence continues at coordinate 305,384 of JASFAT010000695.1, forward strand.
AAACATATACAAACTTACAAACTATAAAATGGATTAGACATGAGAAACAGAAAATCTTCTATGATAAGATGTTCTTGTAAATATGTAGGTATGGCAAGTGAATTATTTGCATTACCCGGGTCATTGTAAGAACTAGGGAAAATGACGACAAAGACAATAACTTGACAACAAAGGTTGCTCCTATATCTTCAACCCACTAAAACGATGGAAGATGCATCCTGACAGCAGAGAAGGAGCTGGTAGCAATGCATGGGTCTCTCAGAAGAGCTTGACTTGGGCCACTATTGGAAGTTATTGAAAATAATTATTTTTGACTGCTGACGTTGTAAACTTTTGTACCCATCTTGTGCAACTTTGCTTGTTCGTGAAGTGTTTATAATTAAATACAAAAGTCCATTAAATTACCATTTAACGAGTGCTGAACATCGTCGGTCGTCCATTCACCGATAAACCGGTTTCACCCTTCAAGTGGTTTCAAACGTCATTGATGCATTGCACTGTTGCCGAAACGTTGCGAAAAAATTCATCATCGATTTGCAAACAACTAAACGGTTGTCTTCCGTAGAGTCTAATATACTTGATGATGCCTCGTGTTGAGGCGAAACACGGGTCGTGTACATCGTGGAAGAGTGTTGGTGTGTGTTTGGTGTTGGTGTTGTTGATAGTGGTTGGGAAGTGGAAAGTTGCTAACGGCCATTTTTTCGATAGGATTTAGTTTAGATTCCCCGTAAATCTCTTCCTCTAGTAAAAAAAACACACACACATTATTATTTTTCAATTTTTGTTTACTTATCGCGGTTCTTAGCTAAGTAAAAATTCTTACTGTCCACATAGTAATGGATTTCCGCAAATTAACGCCTCCATTAATCAAACAAACCGGATACAAATTCTGATAAAAGTATATATGTATGTACTAATCTAATGACATTTCTAACCAGCCCGATTTCATCATTAGATACTGCAAATTTATAAAGCCCTACATTAAAACAGAAATTGCAGCCTTCTACTTACAAGAGAAGAATAAACAAAATATGTATATCTGAACACGTTTGTCGGAGAATCAACAACCATTGGAGTAAACGAGTGCTGGAATGTACATCACGTCTCGGCAAACGTACTACGTTTGCCAACACGCGATCTGCATTCCATTCCATGAGATGCCCCTGGTTAGATGGAGCAACAATCTGCACATGGCGGCACAGAGCTTAGATGTGTGTAACCGAAGACCGAACTAGGGGTGCACCTCGGATTATATCCAGCAAGCTAAAGGCTGATAATTCTCGATGTTTATTTTAAAGTGTGTGTGACCCACACTTAACAAATTCTCTCTTTTTTATTCTTAGCATGTTTTATTTTATTGGGATAAATGCTCCCACCACCACTTACCACATGCAAATTTTTCCTAATATTATTATTAGGACTTAAACTATTTAGGTTTTTTTTAAAGTTTGAAGATGTTTTATTTCACTTTTTAATAAAACGTAATTTCCCAAAAAGGAGATAGAGAAAATAAAGTTCTTTAAAAATCTCTAAACTTTTTATGAATCCTAAAAATTTAACTCGCACCTGCCCATTCATATTTTTCGATTGTCATTATTACAAGTTAATATTATTAGAAATGGATATAGTAAAGAGTTTCATGTTATTTTTTTTTATGTAGAATTTCCACATTTTTATGCAGCAACAGACTAACAGAGAAACGAATCAATCTAAATGTTTACACAAAGGAACAAACATGGACATGTGCTACTTTTTATTGCAGAAGTATAACAATTCATATATTATCAGGGATATTATGAAAATGATATCAGAAATATGTACATACAACACAAATGTGCTCAAGCTATAAGAAGGCATAGTGGCGGGGCCCTTCGCCCACGGAGTCAATGGTCACAGGTTCGATTCCTGCATCAGAATAAATATGTGTATGGCCTACAGATATTTATTCAGAGTCTGGTAACCCCGCCAATCCGCATCGAACAAGCGTAGTGGGTTACTGTCCCTTCCTCCAGAAATGGCAAGGCCCGTGCTCAACAGTGGGACATAAAGGGGCTGTGAAAATAAATACGGAAAACAAAATATGAAGTAATCTGCTCCACGCTCGTTCTCCGGTGGGGAAGGTAACAATCACTCCCACAAAAAGTCCTTTAGTCTCCGTCCGGCCGCCTCGGGTCAAAGATGAGCTGAAGTTTTTGATACGGTTTTTGAGATTGTTACCATTTGAGATACGGTATCAGGCTTCAGAGCCTGATACTCCGCAGTAAAAATAATCCGCATTTAAAAATATAAATTACGTGGCGTTAAAAAATAAAAATATAAAGATACCTACTTACTGGTAGCGAATATGCATTTGCAAAAGTTATAAGATTTTCTACAATAGTGTACTTAAGTAGTACTTTACTTTGTGTTCATGATCGTGAATATTATATCGGTTGATCGATTTACCATAGGAGCTCAAAAAGGTTACAATTACGCTGTGTCATGTGAGGTTGCTTATTTTTATCGCTAAGATTTAAATTATTGTTGTTTTTTTTTAGTAAATTTGCAGATAGAGCACAATTCTAAATTAGCATATATGCAACTGTATCGTTTGATGTATGGTTTCCGGCATCAAATATGAAAAATACCATTTCTTATTATAAGTGTCGTATAAGGCGACTATAGTGAACAAGGAGCAAATACCAGACGATGGACAGCGGCATATAATCCTTAATCCGCCTGCTAAGCGTGGTTATGGGATTACGGCAATACCCACTCAAGTTTTAGGGAGACCAAATACTACGATTTATTTTTCATAGCCTGTATAATATAAATCCCACTGCTGAGTACTCTCCATGTCTGGAGGAACGGAAGTTAACCCACTACGTTTCTCCAATGCGATTTGGCGAGATTACCTGCCTCTAAGGACTGTGGGACACACATATATTCCATTACAATGAGGGGATCGATCCTGTGACCATTGACTCCGCGGGCGGGGGGCCCCGCCACTGAACCAATCGGTCGTCGATTATATTGACTGTTACAATTATATTGATTTATTTCTTGACAAATATTTCATCTAAAGGTAAATCTTACTGTAGAATTCCGAATTTTATAATTCAATAAAGAAACAGTAAGGAAGTATAGAAAAAATATCGATATACTAAAGATATCGAATATTTCTGTTATACCAAGAAGTTTCTCGAAATGTATTGATGTCTTCAGTTCGACTGTTTCAAGTTAAAAATATTTACAATAAAAACAAGTTATAATAATCACTCACACATTCGTTTTATGTTAATAGTAATAATTTAATATATGTACATATGTAAGTCTTTGTATGCAAAGATAATTAAAACTTATTTAAATCAGTTTATTTCCGTGCCGTTTGGCCTGTTAGGTAATTTTTTTCATGATATCGACAAAAAGTGTTAGTTACATATGGTATGTTTTTTTAAATTTATTATCTGAAGGCTCTTTCAGTTTTAAACAATTAAATAATATTACAAAATATTTTACAGAACATTGGGGTTCAACATGTGAATATCGGAGAGATTGAGAGTTCTGAATGCCATGGGCAATCTTTGATAGGACACGTATGATTGTTTCGATGCTGCGCAGCCCTTATCGTGTAACTTGTGACGTCACGTATCTTTGAGATATATAGATGGCTGATAGCGGCGCGCGCGCACATTGTAATTCGCCAGTGACCCGCGCATTGCCACCGCCTCACAGATCGCGCTGGAGGTAGCCATCGTGGACGATACAGTCTATCTGCTGCGTCTACTGAACTCTTTGAAAGAAAAACTGTTATATTTAAGTGATCCACACTTTAGTGAATTACTATTTTCGGAGCTGATAACAGCCGGTAAGTTTTTTGTGATGTTCATTTCTACACCATGAAACCATAATTTTACCATTCAATAAATTATAAATTATGTACTTAATTATAAATATAAACTATTATTTATTTAGATAAACTCGAAACATTCCTAATAAATAAAAGAATATTAAATAATATTTTTACTAATACAAATTTTTCGCATTATCGGGAGTTCAATTTTAATATATTTGTATAGGGAAGACTTAACATGTTTTTATATTATTACTAGAATTCTTTGTAACCATTCCGATTAAGTTATTTTGCTAGGAAATTATATAGATCACATCAAAAGTTCAATGGAAAAATTGAACCCTTGAGATTAGCTTCCTTCCTTAGAAGTTTTTTTAGCTTTAGCGCAGTCCTTGCCTTAAATGAACAATATATTAATACTGTTCATTTTAGGCAAGCAGTACCGTATTAAAATAAAAAGCAAATAATCAATTAAAATTTATTTTTATCAATATATCCCCTAAGTTACAAATTTATACTAATAACAGATAACTATTTACTTTTATTCTATTAATAGTACTATAATGTATTCGAGAAAAACAACTTCTTATAATTAACAGCATTGCATAGGTCCCTGCAATAAATATGTGTGGTATTCAAGTCATTCGGCCGATATTTTCTTCTGACCTCGTTTTTACGAAAGAAAATGGCTTAGAAACCTACGTTCATGGAAGACATCATTGCGAATTATAGATTATCTCGGTTTCTATGCGAAAGCCGCTTTTTCGTTCAATGCAAAAGGCCAGTATTTACTATTTCTTCAATGCATTAAGGCTTTCCCATAAAAATATTACGCAGCGAATATAATATAAATAAATATAATTTCGAGTTAACACATAATATGGTGTTTAAGATTTAGTGATCTTAACGATGAAATTGTTTCAAGATTAGGAACATAGATATTGTAGACTTAATAAGTGGAAGTGGAGTTCTTTCTACTCTTCACTTTTTACTTGCCCCCGGGCTCCGAAATCACGGGCCCAGTATTCGATAAAGCTGTTAAAGCCAATGGGCTACCAGCATTAACATCTTCGAATCATAAAATCTTCACTTTTTGTAAGTAAAATGAGACCGAATAATGATCTGTTCACCAAATGTCTGGGAATGTTACATCAAATTCGATATATTATTATTTTTATGTACTCTTACGCACTAATTCATTTGGTGTTAAACCAATATAAATGTAAATATCGCTATGGCCACTAGTATTCGACCTCGACTGGTGCAAAGATAAAGTTCATATGCTTTGCTGCCTGTCCTCTGGTTTAGAAGGCATATGTATATTTTATTTCAGGTTTGTGTATAATAAATATAAAACTGATTTACTTATTGTTTCTCAATTTTATTTAAAATTATACATAATAAATTTATCATGAAATTGATACTTGAATAATTATTAGATTAAAGAAATAAAATAAAAAACATGTGGTAATAATATAAGCCTAAACATTTAAGTTTTTGTTAAAGAAGTATTAACGTGGTTTGTAATCTCAAATAAAAAATGTATATCTTTGCTTTGATAACGGAAACAATACAACATTTTTCATGGGTTACATTGTTTTCGCAATCTATGAAGGCTTTAATGCTCTGATACTTTTACTAAAGTCATTGACCAAATTGCATAATTAAAATATATGTACATTTTTATCTTCCACAATTAAGCACAAGGTTTTATATGTATTATATTTCGTCTCCATATATTATAATACTAACGGTCCGTGACTTCGCTCGTATTTTTTTACGACTTCTTGGGCATTACTTATATGCAACATACACTTTTGCATGCATTTTATGATTTTTGTTTATCTGCCGATCTAGATATCCTCATATAAACAACAAACAATTCTAATTTCCCGAGAAAAATCCAAAAGCATTTCATACCATATTTTAATAAATGTTATAAATCTATATTAAAAAATCACAATAGTCCAATCTATAATAGTTAGATACCTCCAAAATTTTATTTTTTAAATAATATAATATATTTTAAAAGAAATAAGATATGTAAATACTTTATTATAGTTTGTATTTTTTGATGTTGTATTGGATATTGTATGTCTCAATAGCATCTGTAAACTTGAGTGTTGTTTTGTACGTGTAATTATTACCCTATTATTTTCAAAAGATAAAAACATAGAAAAATCTCTAGATTCTCTTCATTCTTTTACATGTATGAAAGCTTTAAATTTAACTTTAAAAATTGTATTGAATAAATTTAATTGTTTTCAATCTTTTTCGCACAAACTTCGCAATTGCAACTTTTAATAAATTTGCTAGTATTTCATTAGTCTGAAATTTTCGAAGTTTCTCTTCATTCATCATCTTATTTTGTAAGACTATATTATATACTTTAGATATTTACTACACAGAGTTCAAAACATAGAGTTCAAATCTAGTTTACATAACTAAAGCATTAAAAGTTAATGAATATTGTGTATGAATTTGTAGTGATAGAAATGAACTTGTACATTGAATAATAATAATATTTTTATGGTCATATTAAATTTACCTCAAACTTGAGTGTTGAGTGTTACAAGATATTTTACGAACAATAACGACATATATATACAAAGTATGTATATAGACGTTGGTAATAAGCATCTTTAACTCAAAATGGTAAATTTCGTTAACTTTGAAGTCAATAAAGTGCATATAATAAAAACGATGTCTGTTAATGAAGGAAGTGAGAGCTGGCAAACATTCTAAGGTCGCCTATAAAAGTCTACCGCCAAACAAGGCCTCAGATTATTATTATAGTCATCAGAATTACGTATATGTACTGTTATGCTATTTCTGTTGCGTATATCTTTTTACGTTTATAACTTCTTATCTTACTTATGTGATTAAAAGAGTGGAGAGGCTACCGTTACCGTTTACCTCTCGGGAAGAAAAAAAAATGATAATGTGTACTGTCCTCCTCCTCCTTTTACATCCTAGCTAATACTGAAAACCGCGGAAAGAGAAATCATAGTATCCTGAACCTCTTACTTGTAATATCTAATTTTGACACAGTTACAATAATAGGGTTTCCGTTGGCAGAATTAGGTTATAGGTAGTAACCCTTCGTGTAGTACAGTCAAAATATGATGGCATTCAAAATATTTAGACGCCAAAGTCATAAAAGTACTAACGCTCATTACTTGCACGAAAACAAGCCACTAATAAGCAATTGCTTATTAGTGGCAAGTGTGTCAATATATTGCTAGTGATCAGCATGCTTATATCGAGTATGCTCAAAATACAACAACAGTCGTTTGATTTTGAGCATGCTATCTGCGATCTGGATGGAAGGGGGTTATTTCTAACACGTGTGAATAGGATTGCTTATGAGCATGCTAGTGACGGTTTGATCTCGATCTATGACAAGTGTGTTGTAAATGCGTTTCTGTTCTGTTCTGATTTACGAATCTAAGTTCTACGAATTTCTAAAGAACACAAGATTTTCTCTATTTAAAAATAATATAGCTCGAAATAAGGCTTATAAATCTTTATTAAAAGACATGAACTTTTTGTAAGGAACCACACTGATTTGTATTTTCTTCCTTCCAATTTGGCTGCCAGCCAAGATTAAATAGTATGTGTGTACAATTATTTGCATTGCATGTGTATCTTTATTTATTTAAATATGGAGTTACAATTAGACAACTCCATTTTGTCTCACAACGGGAGAATGCCAGATGTGCCTTATATATTTTGTGGCAAGAGTGGGAATTTTTCAAATAGGCAATAATTTGCCACTCCGGTTATTTGCCATGCGTAGCAATAATCAGTAAGCATACATATGCTTACTGATTATTTTCTGCCAACATTTATTTCAAAGTACGTCCTACCTTCACTTCACGCAAATGCTTTCAACAAAATGGCGCTACATGTCACACTGCTATATAGACTACTGCTATATAGACCAGTAACTTTTACGAAGCTCCATAGCTTCGTAAAATTTATTAAATTGTATATATATATATATATATATATATATATATATATATATATATATATATATATATATATATATATATATATATATTCTTTGTAGTTTTTTTATTATTTATCTTTAAAAAACTACTTTTTGCCGCCATCCATATTCATATTGTAATATATATTTAATCTTCTCACGTTTTTAAATTCGTATGTTTGAATTTTGAGTATAAAACTTAAGATTTTGTATTGTATACGACTACGATGATTACTTTTTCATCACATTATATACAAAATTAAACACGATCAGAAAGTAAATGTATAAAAATTAACTTTCCGATCATGTTAACTTTTTAATAGCAACCGTTCATCTGTACAGAAAGTGGTTTCGGGCCCGCAAATCGCGCTGGCATTGAACTTCCGTCGAAGCCTTTCCGAATTTGCCCGGAATGTGCCCCCCTTAAGCCTCGTAGTGACATCTCTGTCGCAACTCGAACGCTAACTAGCGCGCCTTAATCCACCGCTATTAGCCGTCTGGTGTTGCAACTGATAATTATAAACGTCAACACAAACGAGAACTTAGTTAAACATGATTCGTGTTCACGAGTATTATATTCATTGTACTTTAGATGATTCTTTATAGAACGATGATAATATAAAGTTACAATACGCAATTTCGCAAACGGAAAGTCCGTGCTACGCGTTTCCGTAGTTACCAATTAGAGCTTACATTGTTATAGTCCATCTAAGGATAATCTGGAATCAGTAAAAAATTATATAATTGTACTAGTCAACTACAAGTGTTGTCAGTATATTTTACATTATGACATTAATTACTCTCTGACTCATTGGTTAGTCTACAGCTATTGAACAAAAGGCTTTTGATTCAAATATCGATCGAAATAAAATTAATTTGTATACAATAAATATATTGTTCAATCTCTGAATGCAATTTGTAGATGTCATTTGAGTTTTGAAGGCAGTTCATCCGAATTTTCCCTCAATCGTTTTAAAAAAATATATTAGATAACCAAGGATTCGGCCGAGAGAAAGCTTTTTGTGTTTCGGTACACACCAAAGTCATTTAAATATACTAGTAATTGAAATTTGTGGGATTTATTAGAAGATATCGATGTAGCTACATCGGTTTAGGCGACATCATATGCCAGGGTTAAGTAGGACAAAATCTACTTTTTACTAACTAGACTTTGTACGATAAAAATGGGTCTTTGAAAAAAAATTATCAATTTTTTATGTTACGGTATAAGAATGGTATTTCTTCCGTAGATCTCCTGGATAGTTTGTTGTTTTCTTCTTTTTTCTGCAGCTGTTCTAAGAGTCTATTGCCTTGTCGTTTACGGTTAGGTTGACAACTAAACTTGTGGGGTTCGATATATAAATAATAAAACTGATTGCTTACTTTTAATATTTTAATCCCTCTTATGATATCTCGTATAGACCACACGAGATATTCTCGTATAGTATGTAATTTATATTAAATCTGATCAACTCATGCTCCTCAATAACTTTCAAACTGAGGTCTCGTCCTGCACAGATCCCTCAAATGGTTTCTTGCCATTCTTCTATTGTCAGGATGCATCGTCACTAAATCCCAGAATTGAGCTTTCATAACCGATGTAGCAAATCTATCCTTAAACAACAATTGATCTTTAGAATCATGATTCTCAGTATTTTCATAAAAAAATAAGGGTAACAGGAAGTGACAAAGCAAAAATGAGAGGAGTCGTTGATACGGAAGCTAACGATTATTGCGCGTCGTAAAGGATGTATGTAGATTATGAAATTCTTGTTTTTCCACACTTCATAAAGGAAGCAGGTAAATGGTTATTGTTTCTAGAATAAAACGACAAATGCTTGATACTGGCTGTTTCCTTAGAACAAACCTTTATCAGATGTGCTTAAATAATCACTCATATAAAAATATATTTTATGTATACAAAATCATATATTTAAGTATAATATAAAATATAATTTGCATAATTAACATTATTGTATAATTATAGTAATTAATAATAATATGTCTAATTATACAGATTACCCTTAATACATGGGTATATATATATATATATATATATATATATATATATATATATATATATATATATATATATATATATATATATATATATATAGTGGGACTAACAAAATAACTCCATTACTATATAATATATAGATAAATTCTTCTAAACTTATTAAAAGAATAAATTTATTAATATTCGGTTGGATTGTATGATTCAATTTCTTTATTCACTTCAAAAAACTGGATTTTTATACAGTGAGTTCTTGGTTTCAAAGCATATAAATATTTATATATTATAGTTACTCATATATATATATATATATATATATATATATATATATATATATATATATATATATATATATATATATATATATATATATATATATATATGTTCATGACGGCTTTATCGTCTAACGGACGTATAGTTGCACAAAATTGTCATTTATTTTGTGCGATTTTGAAAAGTATTACATACCTTAGTACTAACATACCAGGATAAGATAAGTATACCAGAAAATATCATTTTCATTATTTTGAATTAAATAAATTGTAGGCGAAACGAAGTTCACTGGGTCATCTAGTTTTATTATAAATTTATTATTTTAATAAGTTTAGAAAAATTTATTTTATTTTTAATTTATTCTTTTAATAAGTTTAGAAGATTTTTTTTTATTATATAATCGTTTGGGACCTGCATATCGTAATCCACAGAAGTCTCTTCTAAGGCAAATTATGAGCGATTACAAACGTTATCGTAATCAAAATTTGTATCTTGTATCGTATCTTTTCTATGCAACAAACAACAAAGGCTCCATCCAAGGTAAAAACTCTATGAGTTTATTAAAGTAACTATCGGTACAGACAGTAAAGTCTAGAACGTCATCGGCATTGCGACATGTCTCATCTCTCAACATCGTTTATCGCTTTTAGTATGGGAAAGAGTTTTAAGGAATTATTCAAAATATATTTTTTTTATTTATTTATTATATCAATATAAAAAAATCACTAATCTTGTTTTTTTAGGTTTAGTAAGCTGACACACCAACACTTGGCTTCTTCCTATGTGGAAAGAAGTGCTAAATATCACCCCACCATATTTACAATGCCATAACTAATCTTCTTCACGTCACACCACATAATTTTGATATAAAAAACTGAAAGAAAAATATTTTTGGTTTTCAACCCTATATATCCTACTGGGGACTCTACTCCATTGGGGATTAGCACGAATAACATACCAATACCGAATTATTAGCATATGATCCTTTTATGTGAGGGACTTAGCGATAAATCTATCGTAAAGCATATTAACCTTAGGTATAGATGAATACACCCGTTTAATGTTCTCGTATGTGACACATTAGATGAGTTTTGTATTCCATACGGCGCCTCACATATATTTTCATATAGTTACCCAGATGTAAACATAGGTTTTATTATAATACTATCGTTGTGGGAGGTTTGCACGCGTCATTTTTGTTTTCAAACCTTTTTTGTAGAACATTAGAAATATTATTATATATGTATTATTTTTAATTTAATGGTCAAGAAATAATAATACGGCTATTAGTATAATGTTATTGTGTACATTATGCTTACTCGTACAATTATTAAATATTAATTAGTTTCTACTGTTTTAATTTTTTGTTATAACTAACATTATTAACTTAATTAAGATAATAACATCGAAAAAACAATATTCAAAACGAGTATTTTTTTTTCTACCTGTGCATGGACATAAGAACCGAAGTTAAATACTTAGCCAGTTCAAAATTGAAAGCTTTTGAAGGCAGGTCTTTGCTACTGTTGCACAAAATCGTCATTAAGCCAAACTTCTTACATTATGTGAGACGCATAAGAATCTAAATTAAATATAAAATCGTTATACTGTTTCTAATGCACCCCAAGTTTTTATTTTAGTATTTTATTAAAACTGTTAGACTTAATTTTTTTACCTATTTTTGTTTTGTAGATTTTTTCTATAAGTGTGATATATAGAACTTGTCAAAATCAATCAAATAATCCCTTAATTGAGAGGGTTACAAGTTATGGTAGAAAAATTCCACAGTCCCCCTCTTGATAGATCCTCGCTATCAAGTTGAAATTATCATAATGTTCTATTGTCACGGGACTTAACGTATGTGCAGTTTTATTAAAAAATCGGTTTAATATATCTAGTTGAAAATATTTGTCGCAAGGTTTAAAACAAACAAATATATGGCGTCAAGCTATGTAAATAAAATCGTTTAAAAATAAACCAAATTGCGCTGTAATACTATGGTTTTGAAGTGTGCGGGTTGCGGGAAGACAGATATTAAGACACGTCCATACGCTACGAGTGCTTTATTTCGACTAACTTAATACTAATTAGTATTAATATATTTATCATCATCGTCATCAACCTTCGATAGTTTAGGACTGGAAATAAGCCCCCGTCCCAAGGAATGAATCTCGGCTGTAAGAAACTTGATAAGTCAAACCAAAGATTAAGCTAGGTAGCGCGTCTTGGGAACATCTATGTCTGACAATAGACTATCGTAAGCTGCTGCTATAATTTCAACATTTAAAATTTGCCAATTAAACTTCATATAAAAATTATATCTATAAAAAAATATTTCACTGTGTTCCTTGTATTTGATTATTATTGAGTTTATTGATTTTTTGTGAAGAACACCGATGTATAATAATATAAGAATTTACTTGCAAGTTTTAAATATGGAATTTCCGTTTACCCGGAATTACTTCAATGACGCATTTAAGTAATTTAGTAATGTTTCTGGCAATACTTTAAATACATTTTGTTGTTTTTTAAAAATCCTTATCCTTAAAGAAATCCTTGTATGGGCATTCAGGTTTTCTCAATTTTATAGATATTATAAATGGATAGGCTTAATAGTTTAAAATTTGCGAATTAAACTTCACCAAAAAATATTTTGATGTTTCCTTGTACACTACTTGTTTGACATTATTGAGAATGATTTTTGGTGAACAACACCGGTGTATATATAATAATGTACTACTTACTTACTTATTTACTTACAAGTTTAATACATGGAATTTCCTTTTACCCGGAATAATCCCAAAGCAGCGTATTTATTTAAAAAGGATACACACCAGGATATCCCGGAGATCTTAAGATCTTATTGAGACTATAGAATATAAGAAGTTTAAGAGAAAATGAGTCATTTTGGGTAGTTTTTAGATAAAGTTTATTAAGAATATAAAAGTGTAGTATTGAAGTAGACCACTGGAACGTATTTTAAACTTAGGTTTGAAATTAAAAGTTCTCGCATTTTTATATGCAAGTATAAGAGTGCAAGATCAAACTCTGAATTGAAACACATTGAAACGAAGATACTGTAAGTTTCAGTCAGTTATAAGCTGTCATTTACTGATAGTTGCCATCAACAAATATTTTAATTGAATTGAAGCTATATTCCGTGTGTATCAATTTAATAATAATACACGGATGCATTCTTTTATTGCTTTAAATTAAAAAATAAACGCTGCATGAGCTATAAAAAATTACTTTGAATTTAAAGTTGAATGACCCCTGAGAGTCATATTTTTCGTTCATTAACAGTATACGTAAACTTACACAAACAGTATTAAGGCCGCGCCACGCAAACCTCGCAGGGTTTATCTGGGTGTCGGCGAACCGTTTAAAAATTAATGACCTGTTTATGTTAAGTCTATACTAAAGCGGTAAGCTCTAGTCAATATTAAGAAAATATTTTTTTTATTTAATTTCACAATAAAAAGTGGCTGTCAAGATTTTGTGATGGAATGTTTAGTATGATGGATGATCCACGTCGAGATGCTGTAAAAAATTTGAAGACAAATAACTTCCAGTTTTATTGAATGAAAATCTACGTCAATCTCAAGAAGAGCTTGTAGAACAGTTAGGAATTACTCTCTCTTTTAGGAATAGATATAAAATTAAGGAAAATGAGCTTCTCATAAACTAAGGGGAAGAAAATAAAAACCAAGACATCTGCTTGAATTCACTTTATCGTATCGAAAAAAAGAGAGTTTGTACAAAATCAAGACGGGTGATAAAAAGTGAATTTTATACGACAATCCTAAACGCAGAAAAGCAAAAAAGGTTGATCTAGGCCTGCCATCAACGTCGGCTGCAAAACCTAATATTCATGCCAAGAAACTGTGACTGTGTGTTTGATGGGATTGGAAAGAATCATTTACTTCGAGCTTCTGAAACGTGTTCAAACTGTTACACCTGAACATCACCAGGTCCAACTGATCAAATTAAGTGATGTTCTGAAGAAAAAATAAATCATTTACGTGTCAAGGAAAATGGAAAGTATTATTGCTGCATGACAAGAACCATTAACATAGAGCAAAATCATTGCAGGAACTCATCTTCTCCTTAGGCTGGAAGGTTGGTCATGGCGTACGGCGTATACACCAGATTTGGCTCATTGTGATTACTACTTATTCAGTTCGAAGGCATCATATTTGAAAGACTAGCGGCTAACAAAACTTAAAGATGTACGAAAATGGCTCGATGCTCATTTAATAAAACCACCAAGTCACTACCATATCTCGAAGTTATTCATCACCTACCTGATATATGGCAAGAGACCATAGACAGTAATGGCGAATATTTGATTAATTATCATCACAATAAGATTACTTCAATAAAGATGAATTTCATCAGAAAAAGCTAAGTTTCTACTTGCACACAATTTACATCATTATACTCGCTAGTGATTCGCAAATTCATTGTGCAGACTATTAACACCTGACTATGACACTAAGATACAACTCCGTATATGTGTGTCTATTACGTAACTTTTATTTACGAATAAATAAGACGAGACGTGTTTCCACGCCTTCATCCGTATTCGGTTAATGGTTAACATTCCAAAAACCATTTAAATACGCAATAAAAGTAGAATCACCATGCAAATTTAATCTTCCTAAACTATGATGTCCTTGAAACACGGTTAGTAAAATTAACGATTCAACGAATTTTTAGCGAATTTTAATCATGTAATTATAACATAAAATTTATCTTGAATAAATTTATTCTTGAAACAAAACACTGAAACGTTTAGATTTTTTTAATTATTGTTAAAAAAAGGAAAGTAAACGAGCAAGGGTTTCACCCGATAGAAGGCAATTATTGCCACCTATAGACATGCAATAACTAGTCTTTTTACAGGCTAGATTATATATATTGGATTCATTTGTAATTTGTTTTTGTGAATTAGGACCAAATTCAAAAGGGCACGCGGTGCGTCGAAAATTCGTCGTGATTGCGTGCGTCGAGATTTTTTTTATTTGGAAATGACTTATTGCGACTTCCGTTACGGTCTTCATCCATAACTGAGTTATGACAGATTTCCGATGACATTTTGTAATAAAGTCCCATCGCTTGCCACTGTTCATAAATAGTTTAATGAGTTTAAACGTGGTGGAAGCAATATCGCGTTAAAGACATCCTTGTACAGGTACCACTGAAAATAACTTGAATGCTGTGAGGCTTATGATAGAATCTGATAAAAGAGTTGAGAAAGCATTGGTATGAGTCTGTATAAAAAGTCTTACAGTAACACTAAGCCATTACGAAACTTTGTTTTACATAGATAGATCCCATAAACTGAGGAAAGATTAAAAAGCCATCGGTTAGATTGGTGATGCAAAATTTTTTAAAACTGTAATAGAACTTACTCCATTGCTTACAATGGTACCTTAGGATTTCTATTAATTTTTAATACTAAAAAACAAAAAAATATAGTTAGAATAATTCGCTTTACGAACCTTATGAAAGAAAAGGTCGGGGTGGAGATCAATTAAGAAGAATAAACTCACTACTTCAGGGCAGTTTTGTCGCATGGATAAATACTTGAAAACGAGAAATATAGACTGCTTTGAAAACAATGGAAATATGAAGAGTTCCCTATTTTATTCAGTTTTTGATTTTCTAAGAACCTTCAATGTGATTAACATAAATATAAAATGAACACTTTATATTATATGACGGACTCGAGCTAAGTCATCAATATGCATACAGGCTACCCTTACAAATGAGGGGCGTTATCGAAATCCCCACGCTCGGTAGATGGATTGGCCATTGGATATTAATTTTTGTTACCTCATCACAACGGTTTACGGAAAAAATTAATTTAAGTTTATGTTTGCCGAACAATATTATAAAAAGTACATAACTTTAATAATAATAAATAAATAAAAAAGTAAACACCTATTAACTGTTTTTCCAAACAAACTTTTATATATTTCAATCCAAAAAGGGTGATATACCCAAGTTATATTTATAAACAGCATATATACGGAATACGTATAAGAACCATATATATTTATTTTTGTTTATATTTATATTTTTGTATGGCAATAAATCATTTTTAATTGTATTCAAATACCATTAGAATCATGATTAATTATTCCAAAATGACAGCCAAAGAACATAGTAGTCTCTCAGATGTACTTTACTAATCAAAATATCATTTAGTAAATGCAGAATGAGGCTGCCTTGCTATTTGAAGCGTAATTAATTAATAATGCCATAAAGGTATATGTAAACATTGTACAATATTGCATTATTTTGAATGAATGAATTTAATACCAAATTTTATTAGCCTGCCAGTCCTACTATAATAGTTTATAAAGGCTTTTTTAAATTTAACTGGCATGTGTCACATAATGGACCCACGCGTGACAGATGGATTTTGTAATTCAAACCCTTACTTATCTTACTCATTTTAAGAACATTTTAAATAGACTTCTATAGCCTTGGACGTTATTTAGGAAGATACGCAAATGTAGAACTTTTTGCCGAACTAATATTCTATGTAAAAAATAGATAGGTACATAAAAGTAGTATAGTTATGAAATTGTGATCTATATATTACTCTTTTGTAATAAACGTGTCACTCGAAATTAATCATTTTACCACTTTCAAGTTTGTCGGTAGTTCTTGTTCAAGAGATTATTTATAGTGTCGCATAATTTATCAATTGGCCTTCGTAGATTGCTGCGTGAATACATTTTCATCATAGTGGTACAGCCGCCTTTATATAGGAAGTACTCAGACTATACATGTTTATCTTAGATTACCATATTGTTCTTTTTGAATGATACAATTCGCCATTTGTAATAATTTAAACATTACAAAAATCTAAACATGCTTACCAAAAAAGTAAAACTTTAAAGTAAAGTCCTTTCACTTCTCTACTTATTTATACATTTTCCAAGCGAGAACTTCCACCTGCATATAATAATAAGAAAATTATCAGTACATATTCATAAACGTCTCCCAATTATATCGTATTAATGGACTTTTCTTCCTTTTTGACGAACTGAATAAATTAGTGGAGTAGCGTTGGCACTTTATAGTAAGGCTCGTAGCTTGGATTCCCAGATCAGGATAAATATAATATATGTACATATACATGTATATGGCCTGCAGGTATTTATTCTGAATCGGAGAGATTGTCTCCATCGTTTGTCTATTTATAATAGTAACCACGATACGTTACAAATCCTAATGTTGAGCTACAAGTGTAAAGTGTTTCATAGTTTATTTAAAGCTTTTAAAAGTTTGCGTGCTATATACTTACTTTACATTATAGTACACCTAGCATAACTTGCAAACATTACTATTATTATTTCTACATATATACGCCTAATATAAAATGCAAATATTTACACCTTTTCGAGAAATATATTATCACACTTCTTAGTTTCATTATTATAAATATTGTCATCTTCATTATGTGCACATTAATTATCTGCTTACATTATGGAAGACGTAACCAAACAATATGATATGCATCACACACAAACAGATGTGGGATGAGAAATTAACATTTTATACTTTATATAACAAAATTATAACATCTTACATTATACTATTTTTTTACATTATATATATATATATATATATATATATATATATATATATATATATATATATATATATATATATATTCTCATATTGTTTTGGTCTTACAAAGTACATTTTATAACTAGTTCAAAGTATATAACTAGTTTATAATTATAATTTGATATTATGCTACAAAAAAACAAAAAAAGCTGAAATACTTGCTATCTTTGACCGTATCTGGTTTTTCCAAAAGTGATATACCTTTATTCCACGTTTAATATACATATAATTTTTTGTGAATATAAAATAAAATAACACATTATGAAACTTAATTAACAATTCCGGTGTAATATTCCTGTAGCGATTTCATTATACTGGTATATTTCCGCCATAAAAACAAACATCACATATTTAAACAAAGTATCACATGATAATGCAATCATATCTTTTGCAAAAAACGGGCGGTTTTGATTTTTCTACATTGGTAATAATTTAGTTCTATGGAGGTTTTCATAGTCAAACCATGTTACTAGCACATAAAATAAAGAGTCTGGGGTATGAAAAAAGTTAATTCCAAATTCGAAAATTTTGTTTTTCCGGAAAACCGATTGACTCAGTTAAGATTCACTACAAATTGCCTATCTTATATTGCTGCAGTAGCGTACTTTTCTCCGATGAGGCTCGAATTTGTCTGCATGGTGAGAACCGACGTCGGCGAGTGTTACGAAGACCAGGGGAGCGCTATGCTGATGTGTTGTGAAGAAATCACCCCTTATAGTATAGGATCTGTTATGTTTTGGGCGGACCTAACTTTAAGATATCGTACTGAGATAGTATTCATTAAAAATGACTCACGAAATGCGCAAAGGTAGATGCCATTTACATGGATGATAATATTTGGACCCATCGTTGTTGTTTTTTTTTTGTTTTGTAAATTACAAAAATGTTGTTTTTTTTTCTTTGTAAATTACAGAGTTTTAAAAAATTAATAAATAAAAGATTAAAATTATATCGCGTTTTTTTACAACAGCAGGGGCGCGGGCTGATTACCCGCACCCCGGCGCCGAATATGCTTAAGACGGCTCTGTCTAAGAGTGTTATCCAACACCATCATATTAAAGTTATGACACCGACAAAGTTTCACGGCCGGTATTGTAATGGGAGCGCAGCGCAGGGTGGACAGTATATCGCGGGGCCGGCGTTCACGGCCGGCGCGGGCGCATGCCTGTTCAACTACGTCGTGTGTATTCCGCGGTCGCACACGCTTACTTGTCAATGCGCAATTAACTCGCCGAGAATGAAACGAAGCGTGCCTGCAATGCTACGAATTCAATTTTGCTTTTCGCTTAATATTATTATTATAATAGTGTGCTGTTCAATTGGACTCGTAATGCTGAATTATTTCAATTTTACTTCTTGCTTAATATCCTATCCTACTAATATTATAAATGCGAAAGTTTGTGAGTATGGATCTATATTTGTTACTCTTTCACGAAAAAACTACTGGACAGATTTGAATGAAACTTTACAGTAATATATTTTATACATGGGAATAACATATAGGCTACAATTTGTAATGATTTTATGTAATTTTGGTCGTATTATAACGATACATGTCATGGCCTCTGAGAGCTATCTTGAGGTACGCTGCCTAAACCATTGGAATTACACAAAGATGATGTACCGTAGGATTGTTTGTCTTGAATAGTTCTAAATAAAATTCCGCGATAGTATATATGTGGAACCTACCTTACCTACCTTTTATGTGGAAGCCACTATGACCAAAATTGTGAACAATAAATTAAGTAAAAGAAAAATATATTTATTTAAAATGATCTGTCACGAAACTTAATGTGGCAGAACAAATTCCATACGAGCGAAGCCGCGGGCAAAAGCTTATTATTATTATTATAATAATGTATTGGATGAACAGTCAATTGGACTTGTATTGCAAAATGTAATATATAAAAATGTCAATAAACTGTATTATATGTAATTCTACAAAATTATTCACCATTATAATTATTCAATACAGTAGTAACATTTCACCGCTTACAGAGGCCTCTTCCAAGCCGGTATATCATATTCATAGTCGTAGTTTTATTTCTTAATTAGCGCAGAATGCTGTGGGTCGCCCCAACAGTTTTCAAACAAATTTCTCGCCATCGTTCGATTCTCTTTATTTATTTTAAAATATTACCAAAAATAATTTATTATAATCTAATGACTCTAATATTATATTTACATGTGGGAACAATAAGTAAGTAGCCCTAGTATAGGTATTATGATAGTATTTAGTAACACATATCCTTAAAAATAAAATTAAAGTAGTCTCCACGCTGGATTGACTGGCTACTTAATTTAATGATGATGAAATGAAAAAGGACAACAATAATGATAAAATGGATTAATTGATTTATTATAAATTCACAAAATGATATTCAATGGCAAAGATATAGGCATCAATACGTTTTTGTGTTGCTGTTCATGGATAGATAAACCTAAAAGTATAATACTAATAGTTATATCACTGTTGTACTTATAGGTTTATCCATGACACGCTGTACATCAATTATCACAACACTATGTATATCAATTATCACCTCGCACTATGAACGATCCTTGGTTAACATCTCACAGAAATACCAATATAAAACGTTCGTAGACTTTTAGTCAAGGAGTTTAAAGTCATACTTTATATAATTTAAAATGGAATATTTAAATTAAACCACTCAATTTTCCCTTAATGCCATTCACGTCATTGTAATTAACTCAAAAACTTTTGTTTGTAATATTTTTGTTTTCTTATTTATATTTTATTTATATAACCTTGGCAAAAGTACCTTACAATTTACTAGGTTACACGTGTTTGATGCGAAAAACTGGTCTTGCTGTTTACTTTCGTATATTGACTTAAAAAGGGAAATGAGATTAATATTTAGTGGGTCAGATTTTTGCTTTTATTACAACGGCAATTCTTTGTGGCATGCTTCAGACAACTTTATACACTCAGCCGCAGCTACGTTCTCTTCTATAAATTCGGTTTTAACGCTGTTTTGATGTTATACTGTTCTCCCGTATCTTGCGCTTCAGTATACCCAAGAGTTTCTCGAAAGGGTTTACATCGGGTGACTGCCGGCCAGTCTAGAAGGACAATTTGGTTTTACCTTTAACCGTTGACACGCTTTATGTGCGTTTCGTTTAATTAATGCAAAAAATATCGATTCATTCAAAAAACAACCACAGACGATTAAAATCGCCAAAAGTAAAAGATATCACGAAAAATAGAACTATTTTATAAATATATAATATATATAAGCGAAAATTTAGCAACTGTGGTTGCCATCAAGTGCACAACTAGAACGTTGTTGTGACTGAATTGTGGTATGCAGCATTTTCTTGATGAAATCTAACATATTCTAAGTCGGTGTTCTAAAAGTTGTTATTGTCTTCTGAATTGGTTTAAACTTTACCTACCGCCTACATACACACCTGTCCCACTTCTGGGCACCGGGGCTTCCCATTTTTGTAATATTAAACTTTAACGTACCACTCTTCTCCAAGGAAGATTGGCAGAACACCCAGACTCAGAGTAAATACACCGCCGTACACATATAGAATGTATGTATTACACATACAGAATTCGAACCCGCAACCAATGAACTTAGTAACTAAATTAATTCTGTTACCCGAGAGGTTGGATACGTGGCGGCTCCCGCGCGAAATTCTCCCGTCGCCACCTGACTCCCGTGAGGGGGAGTGCCAGCGACGGACCCAACGTAGGAATAGGTTCAGCCACATCGCGACGACGCAAAGTCATTAAAGAACGCCCAAAAACCGCTGGGAACAGCGGCGATATGTATATACTAAACCAATTAAGTTTTTAAAAAAATACCTATTTGGTGACGAAGCTACTGCCTCGGGAGTTAATGTTCGCGCGCATCGTTATAAATATATGTATGTCCTAAATAGCTATATATTTATTCTCAGTTTTAGTGCCCCGCCAATGTGCCCTTAACAAGCGTGGTGGGTTAATTTCCATTCCTACAGAAACGGAGAAGCTCGTTCCCAATAGTGGACACGTATAGGCTATGAAAAAAAGTATTGAATTGGCCTAACAACAAACACTTACATAATAGTTTTAAAACTTTGATTATTTATGAAGTAAATTAAGTTATGCTACGAGATTTTTCTTCCTTAATTGCCTTATAAATATTTAGTTTTTTATTTGATTACATTTACCTACAATTTTACGCACATAAATACAAGATTTAAAGCCGTTCGCCGGTTTTAACCAGGTTTAAGTATGCTTGACCTAGGTATATAAGTAAAATATTATATATAAAATAAAAGATATAAAAATGAAAGCAAGAAATTCCAGTTGATCGAAAGATTCAATAACCCCATTTAAGTGCGGGTGCAGATCAATTGAGAATTGAAACTTCGCACATAACGGTTCTCGAAGCTTCGAAACATGAAGGCTTATAGTGATGTATTATAAATACATATATCGATAAAACTTTCGTAAGAATAAAAATTTGAGTTGTATTATAAATTTGTTTAAGTATTTCTTTATTTTAAAATTCAAAGCACAGGAACAATTCTATATACATACAAGTAAAATCAATCAATAAAAATATTATTTCAATAGTAGAAGTTCCACTTTTTTAATTCAATACTAGGTGTCCATGTTGATTTACCACAATATTGATTAAAAACATTTTATACTATTTTCTACTTGTATCTATACTGATAGTGTTGTACAATACACAATTTTCTAAACAAAGTAATTTTTTATTCAACAGCTTTGACTAAAACATTGATTAATAAGCGTAAAAAATGCGATCTGACCTTTTAAACTCATAAGAAACTATTATACAAATACCTTTTATATTGGTCTGAAGGTATACTCAATTCAAAATTGAATTTGAAATAGTCACGATCCACCTTATTTTCCTGTTAAACTTTAATTTACTATCAAAATATACCTGACGGTTTATTATATAAAATAAAAATATGTTAAGCGATTATAGATGATTATATATCAGGGACTTTGGCTGCATTGAAGACCAACTACTTAAAGCCGCCCATAAGGTTCCCGATTAAGTTTCAATACTTACACTTACCAAAAATTGTCTTAATCTAGATTCAATGCGCTTAACGGCTTTTGATTTCTTTTTTAGTCAGAATTTTTATATAAGGTACCGTAAAGCTTTGAATATACTAGAAGGTTGGAAGTTAAGTAAAAAACGCGCGGTAAAAAATTTCCATCATTACTCGTTGCACATCAAGGTTTTTTGCCTACTCTGTAAAATTCAACGCCGGATATATGTTTTTTGTGCATTATATCAATCTTTTAAATTTAAATGTGTATCATAAAGTACCTCACATCGTATTTCGTATTTATCATATCAAATATTACGGAAGCTATAGCTAATTTAGTAAGGTCTTCGTATTCGATCTTCGGTCATCGTCATGATTCTTCCATTGGACTATTAATATGGATTGTATTTTCCGAGCACAATTTGGAATGATCAACAAGAAATCTATTATTATAAAAATTGTTAATCTATATCCCATTACTGGGCACTGGCCTCCCTACTTCTTAACTAACGGATATTAACCCACCACGCTTATCCAGGGCGAATTGGTAGAGTCTCAGAATAAATGCCTGTAGGACATACTTATTTTACCCTGATTCGGGACTCGTATCCACGACCAATAATCCCGAAAGCGTTAACTTCGCCACTGAGCCATTTAGGTCGTTGTCGATAAACAAATTATAATTCTTGAGAATTTAACAAAAACTTATCTTTAAACTTGATTGGGTTAGGAGAATCATACCAAATTGGCATTTGATGTTATTATATAATACGAGACAATAAACGGGTCACTGCCATTATTACGTCTTACTTCACGTTTGTCTTTTTGTTTCTAACACTGGTCACATATAACCTTGTACAACAATTTATTGTAGAATTATGTATTTGGACTTCTTGGATTGGGTTCTCTGTTTAAAAAGGCAATAATTATATATCACAGACTATTTTTGTTTTTTAAAAATAATAAGATTGTGTGTTATATCTACCCTTATAAATCAACGACAATCTGAATAACACAGTAAGGAAATGTTTTAAGCAATGATTATGGGTTCAATTCCGACATCGATTTAAATATCTGCATGTATTAGTTTTGTGCGTTAATCCTTATCATATGAGTGTTTTAAAGTGATATCCACAGCCGGAAATTCTTGTGTGATACTACTATGAGTATAAATTATTATTTTTTTTTAAATCTAAGGAGCTATTTAAAGCTAACCTTACTTCTGAGCAGCGCACTTTTCCAGGAATAATACCTTGAATTAAATTATTCTAGTCAATACTTATGCATCAAAATATGTATTTCCAGTTTAATATCTTTCAAGTAACTAATATATTTATAGTTTGCTTTGCTTCGCGTAGCGGTCTTTGTGTTAAATGAAAATCTATTAGTACACATTAAAAGACTGATGTTTCATTAGAGCACCCATATGGTGAAAATAAGATTCCAGTCCTGGAGGTGATGGGCTTGAGAACAGTAGTCCCTCAGTAAGTTCAATCCATCAATAGTTGAAGAAACCCAAATTTTATTTTGCGGTAACGGTGGGAGGTATTATTCCATTTCTCTAATGTGCGCTTTAGAAAAAACGTAGAAAAGAGCTCCGTAATAACTCACGTAGACTTATCATTGTCATTATTAAAGGTGCTACAGATGGAACTTGGACTGGTCCAGAATAACGCTCGAGTTCGATCTATGCTTTCTTTCTCCAATTTGTCACGCCGACCGTTTAAAGTTCCTGTTCTTCTCCGTCTTGCCATCTGAATTTTGACCTACCTCGGTTCCCCCATTCAATTTCTATTCAGTAAACGTTCGGGTGCTCTGGTTTCATTCATTCTTTCCGAATATCCTGTCTACCGTAAGCATCCAATTTTAATTATTTTAGTAATATCAGGCTCTTTGTACATATAGTAGTACGTAGGTCCGTACAAAAGGTACGGAGTTCGTCGTCCCGTCCCTCACTTTTTAGTCCTACACCGAAGATGCGCCAGTAGTTAGCTCTAATCTTTCTGCTATAGCAATATAACCTTCCTTTATAAAGTCCCCGCCCAGAATCGATGTTCATATTTATGAGTACTTTTATATCGTATATATTTTTTTTCTAACAACCTTAACAAATTCGTAAACAGCTTTAATCATTTGTTCTCGTTGATTTGTAAGCCAAATTACGTTCATTGATCTCGGAATTTACTTAAATTGAACGTGAAGCTATAATCAAGATTATCAAAAGATTTTTCGTTCTGAGAAGTGCTTTAATCATTCTGATATGGATAATGTACCAAATATATTTGTAAAGATGATGTCAGCCATTAAGGATGTTGTTAAAGATAGAACTACATATATATGTACATAGCGATTAAATATATCGATAATAATGTCTAAAAGTTTTATTTATTTATGATTTCAAAAGAAGCTTTAAAATGTTTTATTGAATTAGAGTAGATAAATACTATTAAATCATCAATTTTATATTTTTACCCTATTATTTTAATTACGAAGTTAACGTTGTGTGACCACAGATATAATCTATAAATAATTACTTCACATGAACTTATATTTATTTATAATTTTTAATTGTGTTATTAAATTATTTTTCAATTTTCTCCTATATAAGGTAAATGTGCACCTGCAAAACCTGATATTTTACATTCGCTGTTTTGTGTTTGCAAGACTTTAAATTCAAAATAGTATTATATTACTTATTTCAATAAATTATAAACATACTTATAATTTTTTTGTAGTGAAATTTGTTTTTTTTACAGTAAAAATGGAGGCAATAAGTAGGCTAGTGGCGGCATATCACGACTTGATGGATAATCAAAGTGACCAAAGAGTGAAGGATTGGTTTCTTATGTCATCACCCTTCCCGACGTTGGCAATATGTCTCACATACGTCTTTGTGGTTAAAGTAAGTATGACTTCATGTTTCCTATTGATTATTCAAAAAATATAATTTCGGTCACATCAATATAATTTAATCTAGCTCATACCAAAAAAGATAATGCTAAAACTCCTTAACGTTGACATGAATATTAATAATAAGTGAGTCATTTTTTTTGCTTATTAATTTATTATTAGTTATTATAAATAAACAATGAAAATTTAAAATACGTACCATGGAATAATAAAAATAGCTTTATTATATTATTAATAATATGAATACAGTGTTCACAACCCATATATGTCCCACTGCAGGGCCACGGGCCTCACCATTTTTGGAGGAACGGACATTAGCTTACCACGCTTGTCCCATGCGGATTGGCGGGGTCACCAGACTCAGAATAAATATCGGTTGCCTAAACATATATTTATTCCAATGCGGGGATTGAACACGCGACCATTGAATCTGTAGGCGGGAGCCACGCCACTGAATCAATAAGTCATCACACGCAATTAGTCACATTCATACATAAACTATCTATAAATTCCTCATTACTATTAAGGCGTAATTATTTTTTTGTCAATTATTTTTTACTAATCTACAAATGAGATTAGGTTCTCGAACATTACTAAATGCGAATGAAGGCTATGTAACCTTAATCAATGAACAATTTACATTGTAAATAACTTTATTCTAATCTCTTTTTAATAATTATTTGCAGGTACTCGGGCCGAAACTAATGGAAAACAGAAAACCGTTTGAATTAAAACAAATTCTAATATGGTACAACTTGTTTCAAGTTATTTTCAGCACTTGGCTATTTTACGAGGTATTTATTATTTGTATTTAATGTTCTATAAATATTAACTTGTTTTATTATATAATAGTAGTTATCCAAAACTATTCAAACAGTTATTTGCTAAAGTTCCTACATATTTTACCTTATGATATGTATGGGTATCGTATGGGTTATTATGCATCATCGGCCTTAGACACTGATGATTGTCTTGAATATTTTTATTACATATTTATTTAATTTTTGCAAAAGTGATTACCAAGTATTGATAACTAAATATAAATAAAATAAACATCATCCCTTAGAAGACAAATGTCTTCGAAAAGTTAAAGCTTATTTGCACATGGAACAACTCTGTATGCTTTCAACACCAACTGGTGGGTTGCGGTGTACTATTAATATATTCTGAAATAAATACTCTATACCTTTAACAATTTAAATAAGCAAATTTAACGGTATCATCCACATTGGCAACAGTAGCAGCAGTAGTAGCAGTCCACTGCTGGACATAGGCCTCCCCCAAGGTGCTGCATTTAATGATTAGTTAACGTTAAAAATGGATCAAATTATTCTTTAATTTTTATTGCCTAAGGTTTTTTATGGGATAGGAAGGCAAACGAGCAGGCGTCTCATTTGATGGAAAGCAATCAACGCCGCCCATAAACATCCGCAGTGCCATGGGCAGTGCGGAAGCGTTACCGGCCTTTAAGGAAAATATCATTATGGGCAGGGGAAGAGGGGACGGGGATTGCGCCTCTGGACCTCATCCGCTCACCGGATAAAGCGTGGTAGCTAAGCTACCACTGAGACGCCTGTTTTCTATCGGAATGTGGTACTTCCCCGGGCGATCCATTCATGTTATACCTTATTCTTCTGCACCGTGGCTCTACCACTTTCAAAGGTTTTGAAATTCCCATATTTAATGTAATTTTATTTGTATAACAGAGTATAGTCAGCGGATGGTTTACCAAGTACAGTTTTCGTTGTGAACCAGTCGATTACTCGAGATCTCCAGAAGCAATGCGAGTAAGTATGAACCATTTACAAACATATACAATCTGACTTCAAATTCAAAAACGAACAATAAAAAAATACTTATATTACATTAGTATAAGTAGAAACAAAACTATAATCTCATTAATAGCGCGTGACTACTGTAAAGCCCTTTACCTAATAGAAAAAATAAAATCTAGTGTTATTATTAAATACATTTGGTACAGCATAGATTTCGCACGTTGTCACTTCATCTTTGAAAATGTGAATTATTCACAGTAAAATATTAAATCAATAATCATAATTTCTATCAATAATATTTTTCATATTAGATGAACGAATTATCGATCTTGGATTGTGATTAAGATTTAATAATTATCTCGCCTCCATCAGAGTTTTTCGATAGTTATATATAGCAACTACCTAAAAGTTTGAGACAGAACATCGAAAACGACAATGATAATTTTTTGAATAAAATCCATTCAATTATTTTTCAAGATTTATTTTATCTTAATAATTCAAACTATCTATTTATTTGAGATAAGAAATTATAGTTTGTTATTTAAGCGTCAGTCTCTTAAAAATGAAGGTTCTACTATCGTTTGTATAGAGATTTCCTTAAACGGAGATGAAAACGGCGAAAGAAACCGCACAGATGTTCTGTTTTTGTTGGATGACAACCTTAAAATCTTATATCACTTATCCCCAAATGGAAGAACCGAATAGAAATATATTGTTAATTGTAAAAAAATCACACTTCGTTTTGTTAATAGCAAATGTTTTATTTGTTACAGACGGTATCCGGTTGTTGGTGGTACTATTTTTCGAAATTCACTGAATTCTTCGATACAGTAAGTCATTTCTATTTATAACCATCGATTAACACTACATATTACACATCACACAGGACTAACTTCATATGAATTGTCAAATATTACTGATATAAAAATTTTAAAAAATTCGTAAATGTAGAATCACCTGTAGGTATATTTCCGTAAAAAAAATTATAATTTTTTGTCAAATATTTATTTGTAATATACATATATATATGTCGGCTCGTCTGGTATAATACCATACTTTCGCAAAAAAATCGACTTCTGAGTAATTACTGAGAGTAATAACTTCGCTTTATTCAATGAGCGTTGAAAACCGAGAACTAAATCCTTTTTCCTACCTCTAAATATATATTTCTCTCTTATTCTTTATATCATACCGAAAAACGAATAATATAAAACTAATAAAACGAAACTTCAACGCTGCAGATGTTTGCGGGTGCAAAGATTGCTTACGATTAGGTCATCTGCTTGCTTGTTCGCCTGTCTCTTCTAAAAAAACTTCATATTCATACTTTCATATTTACTAAAAGACAATTATCAAGTAGTAAAGACTAGGATATTGGTATTCAAATAATATATACACCCACCAACTGTAAGCCATACTTCGATGAAATAATATTTTACAAATTCATGTAAAACAAAGTATACTAAAGTACGATCAAGTAAGACTGAAGTAAAGAGTACTTGCAGCAAGATGAATTTTTCTTTTTTCAATTTTTTCTTTTATTATTTATTTTCTCGGGAGTTAGTGTGTATATGTTTGTATGTATGTATATATATATATGTGTGTGTGTATGTGTGTTTTCTCTGTTTCGCCTGCAGGCTGACTGGTAGAGAATGCTTTATAGCATTAAGTCCGCACATTGTACTACATATGTAATGTACATATTGTGCAAAAAGTTTAAATAAATAAATAAAGTTAAAATTAGTAATAATTCGTATGTAACATAGATACAAGACACCAAACTTAAACTATTTATCTAGACGTCTAAGTCTTATGTCAAATGCCTTAGCGTAGTTCAGGGTCTCAGGTACCAGGTACTGGTTCATAGTATTCGTAGTTTCTACTTAGAAGTATTTACTCTACAAATTCTTCTAACCAGGTACTCCTCCCATTGCAATCCTCTACTAACTGTCCGTACTATAACTAATTTCTTCCACCGCAAACTTCGCTTGAAAAGGAAATGGAAACATTATATCCGACACTCCACGATGTGATAGATGGCCATAATCAAAAACAACGGCGCGCACAACGCTTCCACTGATTGCACTAATAGACAAAAATCCCGATACACACTCAGCCAATCAGTTTGTAATTTATAGTGAAGATAGTCTTTTGCTGTGACTTTAATACAAAAATATAAACACTTATTTTTGTATAGGTATTCGAATACTTACTCTAAAAATCCAACATTACATAATTTCTTATTTTCATTTGACATCAAAATCTTTACTTTTCTACTTATGTAAACAACATAATAAAAGTCAAATTATATGTTAAATATATTTATAGAAAAATACGTGATTATTAGATACTATAGTATTTCATTATCAATATAGCCAGTTCTTTGCTAAAGATAAGCTTTCCTCGATATTGAGGGATGTTACCGCTTAACATCTGTCGGAGTTCACTGATTAATTTTTATTCAGGTAGACGCTACCACTAGATTAGCAATCTAGTGGTATTTGATTTTTTAACCGTCTCGTACGACATCCACGGCAAGATATGGGTTGACCCTATTCCTCGCCGAAACCCGCAAAACATGTAATATGGATTTATATTTTATACACATTTTTTATTATATCTCCTAACTACATTAATTTTACCATTATATTTTTTTTTCATCTAATTTTTATTTAAGAAGTAAATAGTACTTAGTAGTTGACTGTCGTTTAGGTTCAGCTACTGATTGGATTGTACTATTTTATGATTTGAATGTAAAATAGAATGTAATTTTTGCCGTCATGAGTTAAGATTTCGTACAGATATTTTTTTAGAGCCCTGAAAGATTTTATACAACTTTATACTAAAGTTTAGCATTAATATAATTTCAAACATGGACAAAATCAATTAAATTTAATGCACGATGGTCATGATTAAAGTTTTTTACTCTTACTGTGTTCGACACTACAAGCTAAAATCATATCCGCGCTTTTTAGTGAGGTAGCTTATAACGTTCAGGCTACTAAACTTTAAATCTGTTGGCATCTCACGTTCGCTACATTTGTTCCGTTTGGTAGTTTATATCGATTATTTAAGCAAGTTTTTCGATTTGATCAGCGTTCATATATATGTATGTATAAGTTTGTGGTTATTTCGAGATATAAACACTTAATGATGATATGGTACTATAGTATTGTATGGTATTGGTGCTAGTTATTTTTTAATTATCCTATTACTATACTACTAGAATTATTATTGAATAATCGTAAACGAAATTATTGTAGATAACCGATTTTGATCGAATTTATGTGTGACTGTAAACGAAAAATATTATTTTTATTATTACAAATAATATTGTGGTTTCATAAAAAAAATAATCTTAATTATTTATTTCGCTACATATGTAATACTCTATGTATAGATTATAGTATAGAGTGAGAATAATACTTATGTGGCGGACTAGTGTCTGAACTAGGGGTGAGCCTGTATCTCAGGTCACTAGCAGTCCACCCCTTATTTCTAATTGTTTTTTATATATATGTAGAAATAAATAGAAAACCTTAAACATTATATATTAAAATGTGTGTGTGTGTATGCATTTTTATATGTATTTGTTCGCAATGTATTGTTGCGATTGTTATATATATATATATATATATATATATATATATATATATATATATATATATATATATATATATATATATATATATATATATATATATATATATATATTATATGGTTTCACTTTACTTTTTATTTGCATTGTCGTTAAAACCTTTTGTGAGTCTTGGCGTCACCATAATTCTCTTCCATCTCACTTTGGCTCTGGCCTCCTAAATTAATTTATGCTAAATAAAACGTTAGTGCTAGTAAATTTAATAACGAAGTGATTGACGTCAAGGCATGAAAAAGGTATAACGTTATGTAATCATTTTAAATATCAGCGATACCATAAATCTAATATAATAATATTTTTTTATTCATATAAAAGAGTTACACTACAATAAAAATGTTAAGAAACACTTTCAATATGTCAATTTTATTTGGAATTTTTTTATTTTTACGCTAGCTACATTCTGGCAAAAATTCAACTTCTAAATAGTACTGTTTACATTCGATGAGCATTTTGTGCTGACAGGCCACCCCTTTTCCCTTCCCCTATTTCCTTTGCTCCACCCTTGCCTGAACTCGTCGTCCTTACTTTACTTCCGTTCTTTGCCTACTATTATTCACATCTTACTCAAAACCAGGTAACACATCGTCGCCCTACACGTATTGATACTGATTACTTGCCATCGGGTAACCCGTTCGCTCGTTAAAAATTTGGCTCTTTAATTTAAAACTGACAATTCCGGACATAAATCCCACATGTAATCCACTGCGCAAAATTATACATATGCACACGGGTTTTCCATTCTCGTCAACAAGTCAATGTTTGTTTCCGCAACCATAACGGTCATGTCTTGTTTTTATTGAATTAACATAGTTCTACATATAAAACTGGTCGAACATGTTTAATTATACGTTGCGTTCGTACATTATTAGTATCCTGAAATAATTTCTTTTCATTAAAAATCTTAACCAGAATTTTATCATCATCGTCATCATCCTACTGCAGTTCAAATAGACCTGACCTTCTATAATCTCGTCCGATTTAGACTTCACACATCCAGTTTATACACGGTCTCCACACAACGTCTAATGTCATATAGTACAATAATTCCAGGTCTATATCGACTCTCAAGGATCGATATTGACCTGCAAGGAGTGGATGTCAACTAAAAGCAAAGTAGGGGTAACAAATAATTCGTGTCTACACTAGTGGTTGTTATCTACGCAGGTCCTGACCGTAATTGTGACTTTTCATGAATTGAAATATTCACATATACATATTAATTGCTTGATTTTTACTGTAAACTGAAACAAATGAAACAGACATAACAGTTATGTATACAAATTTATATATTTTTTTTTCAATTTCTTTAGCCAACTACATATAATTTAAATCTGAAATTACTATCATACTAATTAATTCGTATACCTCATAAAATTGTGTATATATTAGACTATTTGCTACAATAAAAATTTTCAATCTTTTAATATGAATCAACCAATCAATAGTTGCCGAAAACCTATTTAAAGTTAAAGAATTTGCAAAAATTTAAGACAAGTTAAGCAATCCGCAAAAGAAATAATAGCAAATGGTCTACGAGACAGAAAAGTTTGGGGGCCTTTAATATACCTTACGCAATATAGAACGTAACAATAATGTAATGTATTTCAGATCTTCTTCGTGATGCGTAAGAAGTTTGACCACGTGTCAAAACTACACGTGATTCACCATGGAATAATGCCAATGTCCGTGTGGTTCGGAGTCAAGTTCACACCAGGTCAGTGTTTATAAACATTTTGCAAAAATAACTGTAATGGTTTTATTAATAATAGGTTGAAGAAAAAGTTTCTTCGCATTTTATATGAAAACTCAAGACATTTTTTTCGCAAAGTTTATTTACATTTAATTATAAACAACATATACGTGCCATTTTGTTCCATGACTTTGTGCCATCTTGTACGTAGTAACATGATACCGTTGCTGTAGAAATTTTGGGACTTCTGACCAAAAAATGTTGCATTTTTTTTCTTTTTTATAATAAATTTTTTAAACATATTGAATTTCTTCATATAATATAATGTTTTAAGTGACTGTAATTGACTCATTAGGTATTAAATTTTTCTTCAATACGTGTCGGCTCGACCGAGGAAATACCACATCCTTAAAAATCGGCGTAAAGTGGTAGTTTATCATATTAGTGAAGGATCCGGAAGCCCTACTTCATTCCGCGCCATTTACTGCCCTCTTCCTTTGCCAGTATTCATATCCAAATCTAATGTACAACATACCTGACATCCATGGTATTACAGATGTCCATGGTCTGCGATATCAAATAAATAAAAAAAAAAAACTATAAAAACTTACTATCATGACCATCTTGCTCGTTCGTATTCATTAAATTTTTTATATATCACTAGATTTATTGTGTTAAAATATTGCAAGTTTCCTTTGTAATTTATAATTAATATGTTAAAATATAGATTATTATTTCTTAAATGTAGTCTTGACGTTTTTATAGTTATAAAAAGTGTTATTAGCCAAGCGCAAAAAGGCTTTCATAGTTTATAATTAGTATTGTTCCGGCTAACAAATACATTACATCTGACGAAACCAACCATATATTAAATAATTATAACATATATAATAGTAAAAATTATGATTTTATATTAGTTAAACGTTAGAAACACGTTGATGAAAAAGTTATAACTCAGTTCACGAAATAACCTTTAGACTGTCGACAGCAAATTAGAAGTTATATGTAATGATAGTTATTACGGGTATATCTTATTATGTATATTTTTAAACAGATTAAACTGATTTTTATACATATTCAAATAGTAATTGACATTTCTAAAAATTTGTGCTATTTTAATTATATATTTTGATTTTTAATGTTAATTGATTTTAAATTCTAAACAAGTTTAAATAAATATTTTACATGTCCAATGCATATGCGTGTATAAATAACAGTAGAGGACAAGATCGACGACACTGTTTATTCAATGGACAGCTTAGCAATCGTGTGTACATTTACGTACATTGGAAAGAATTTTCTCGATTACGTCTATGGTATGTTCAATTCAAGTAAACATGGTAAAAATTAATAACGAATTTTACTAAGAAATAAAAGATTTTTTTGTTATTACATAATCACAATAGGTAGTGCTGTTTTTGGCGATTGAAACAAACATTTATTGTATGGATATAGATTAATTTTCATAAAAATGTAAACTAACGAATTTACGGTTCACCAACTGGTAAGTAGTAACAAGCTCGTGGCCGGCCTTTGTTGGACACATGCGCTCGTCTCTCTTCGTCGCTCATAAAAATGTCGTAGTTATTCGTGATTCTAAAAATTCGGTTCGTAAAAATTCCTTCCCCAAAGATCTTCTTTAATTTACGAATGGCATTATAAAATATCTATTGAATTTGATTTATTAATGTAGTACGTAAAATACTAGCAAGCAGTATCTAAAGATTTAAAATAATTACAAAAATATTATTTAAAATAAAAACAGTGGATTCCGGAATATAATTTAAAAAAATCAATACTTAAACCGTGTATTACATTTTTTTCTGATTCTAATGTGTTAAGTTCTCTAAAATAAATAAAAAATTGCGTTGTGAGACTAAAAGTAACTTAATATTACATTATCTTTTTTGATTGTGCAGTGTCTTCCATTTTATTGGTGTTGAACTGTGTTGTTTAACTTAATATTTTGAGAAAGAATAATGAGAGCGAATCAAGTATTAGTTTTTTTTATTGCTTTGTTTTAATATTGACGAAAATTTTATATGAACTTACTTTAAAAATTAACGGAAATTAATCTAAATCTCCGATGTTGTTAAAAATTATTATTCTAAATAATTTTATTCTATCAAAGATTCCGTTGTATTATTATAATATATCCTTTATTATTACCTTCATATTCATAAATAGAGACACGAAAAGAGTAATATTCATGCTAATTATTTATGTTTTATATCATTATTAATTATTCATATTAAGAGTCATATTAAGAGTTTTATTTCATGGAAGATAAAAACCCCCTAAAGATCCTGGGTGTCGCCGAAGCAGTATTGGCACGCTACAGTACTATACTTTTTATTTGTCTTAGATCTACCAAAGAAAAATAACATTACTTTATAATACTATCTCAATCTGCAATACACCCCAATGTGTATTGCAGATTTAGAATACCAGAATAAATATTAATAATAAATACCCATAAATCTTACATTTCATAACATCACCTTTCGATTTTATTATCATTGCAAAGTTGTTGGAATCTATTTCTTAATACTGTCGAAATTTTAGAAATATTGTAACGGTCATAAATGAATTCAAGATATCGCAAGATAATCAAACACGGACGATTGTGATGATTTGTTATGTGATAATTACAACTCTCGGCTAAGGTTACATACAGTGAATAATGTAAATAGCGGGTTAAACTCTGTTAATAATAATTGTTAAATAATACAGTTTAAGCTATAAATTAAAAATTAATTCAATATAATTTAATTTATTAAATAATATAAGAAATGAACGTTGCCAGACCAGTGTTATATGTCAAGGATTGTGCTTGTATTCTGCATATATATCAAACGTTCTGCGAATATTACACATCATCGATCTTTTTTCTCAATTTTAACAGTGTTATATAAAAAGGTTGCAAATATTAGGAGTGGTAAGTTTTTAATGAAATTGATTTCAATTCTGTTTCATAAAAACATAAATTTGGTCGAATTTCGTAAGAACATCGAATTAAGTTGTTATTACTAGTTTATTACTCTTGAAGTGCTTTAAAAGCTGATATACCTTTGAAAAACACATTTCCAACCCAAGCACGGCGCCGAGATGAAAGATCATAAGGTAATCAATTTTTTCACGAAGTCCATAATAATAACTTCATGTAACTTTTATAATAATAAAAGTTACATGAAGTTCCACCATCTGGAGAGATTTGTTAATTTGAATTAATGATAGGAGTTTGAGTGTCCCTCCAATTCGGCTTGGACAAGCGTGATGAATTAATATGTGTTCGTCCAGAAATGGAGGGCCATGTGCCCTGCAGTAAGACATACATATAAGCTAGCTATAGAAAAAAACTCAAAGGTGGAGTTGCTGTTGATTACATATTTCTTTTGTAAAATGTTCTTTTTTATTTTGATTCTGTAAAAGCTCTTTAACTAAGCTTTTATTGCTTATGTTACAAAAATGACTCGCTTCAATAGTTCAATGGTAAGTAGAATTTAACCCGCCACGTTATACTGTTAGTCCAACCCTTTACCAATTAGGCTGTTGCTCCCTCAAATCATATCTTGCCTTGGCTTGCCTTTTGATATCGCATTTACTTTTCCAGCTTTTAACCAACCAAAGTCTATACGTCAAAATATAGTCTGAATCAAAATAAATGAATGACAAAAAGTATCGATATTGAATTTATTAGATATAAATTTAATACACTAACTACACTAAATCCCTCTTCAAAATTATCGTAAATGAAATCATTTTACAATCTTTCTTGGCGAGTTCACTGCAAGCTGTATGCAAACCAAATACTCTCCGGAATTTACATGTCAACTATTATCTCATAAATTATATGTAGGTACATAGCGTAGACCTGTATATCTTTTTATTGTATAAATTAATGTTTCTTTTTGGGCAAATGTTAAGAATCCTATGAACTATAATATAACCATAAAAATGTTAAGACTTTAGTTTACTTGACTAGTTAAGTAAACTTACTTTATACGAGTAACGCGCACTTGACCGATGACGAAACAAACTAGATCCTTGGAATTTACTAGAGAAGTATACATAAGTTCACTGCTCCGTTGTTTTGTATTTTACAATACCTATTATATACGACATGCACGCCACTATAAAAACTATTACGTTTTAATTTATTTTATTACTATGACTGAATGATTTATTAAACGTTATACAAAAATAATTCATCATTCATCTCGGAAATATCAGCTGTAGTCTATGTTAGGATAAAACTACTTCGTCAAAATATTTATTACAATGCTGTTCACGAGTAGGTACCTACTATTGTTTTTTCCATACACCGCGATTATTAAAGATGTTATTATACCGATTACAAATTATATAACGTTGTTGTGTTCATCATGTTCTCGATAATTATCTGACTATTGTAGAGATCTGTTATAGAATGATGTAAATGAAAAATAAAAAAAAAAGGAGTATCTTTGCCTAGTCGCTTGTCCGGTATTTATGGTATTGGTACACGGGTATGCAATCCCGGCCTCCCAAGCTACTACCGTCTCACTCCTCGTCTTCGGTTGCGGTAGAATCATATTCCTATCATCGTGTCTAAGTCCATCTTTTCTTCCCCCTGCCTTTTCCTTTCTTCTCTATCCTTCTCCCTTCCTCTCCGCCAATCCACGGCTGTGCCAAATGATGCATGCCTAGGGGCGAGCTTAGTCACAAGCGTGTCGACCGTCCCGGAATCGGGCTCCGCTGGGTACTATAGTGACTTACCTCAACATGCGGGGCTCTGCGGGTATCTGCGGCGGATGATCTCCATTCTCCCTTGCGGCTCGTGGGATTCACTATAACGAATCTTAATATACTTAATTCGTTAAAAAATGACGGCGGCGTGGTTCGCCACCTGTCACGTCCTGATTCCCACGAGGGCGAGAAGCGACGAACGGAAAGCTGTTTCGCTACGATGAATGTGAGAGGAAGGACGGATGAGTGTGAAGGAGGCAAGGAGGGTGTGTCGGGATCGTAGCGGATGGAGATCTGTGGTCCCTGCCTAACCCTACAGTGGCTATATGTCTGATGTATGTTAATGAAAAATATGTATTCATTGGAAAAAACATATTTACTCATGTAGCAAAACTTATCGACATCTAGTCAGTTAAACCGAGGAATTTTAATGGAGATAACATAAAAAACTAATGGATAGGACCATCTGTTAGCCCAAAAGATCATTCGACCAAAGAAAAATGTCTATAATATATGTACATATATATGTTAATTGTGATTGCTGACAGCCTGTAGCGCTTATACGTTATTATTTTTTTTCCACGCCGTGCGGTGTTGTTAAACCGATAACAAATTACAAAAGGTTAAGTTACTATCTCAACGTTTCAAGGTTCAACTGACCATTCTAGAAGTTTGCTATAGAACCTTCTATAGTATATGTATTTGTAGTAATAAATTATTTAACTGAAAAAGCAATTTATATGTATCTTTAGCTAAGAAAACATTTTACGACTTTAAAAAAATATATTATATTTAAATCCACTCAGTGTAGCGGGGGAATTTTGATTGAGGCAATATAACGGCGGCGTTGATTCCATCAGGTGACACGCCTGCTCGTTTGCCTTCCTATCCTAAAATAAAAACAAATAATGGCGATTGCAAATGTATAAATGTTAGTCGTTAGCAAAGAAATAACTTATCCCTCATTTAGTTAAATATTATATAATCCGTTAAAATGCAGAATCAGGATATAATATCACATATATATAATTATCATGTATTTAACTTCTTTCCTCGCACCACCACTCTTTGGAACCAGCTCCCTTCGGCCATCTTTCCGAACCGATACGACATTGGCACCTTCAAAAAACAAGCCTACACATACCTAAAGGGCCAGCAACGCTACCGTGACTCCTACGGTGTCGCGGTTGTCTATGGGTGCGGTTGATTGCTTTCCATCAGGCGGCACACTTGCTCGATTGCCGATCCCATAAGAAAAATGTACATTATATTAGGTACATTAGTAAGATATTATTAGGCCTGATAAGATAAGACCGAATATAAATTATAAAAGCAGTGTCGATGTTTTCTTATTTCTTCGATGTTTCTACAGTTAATTAACAATTGAAGCAATTTAATACATGTTTTACTAGTAAAAATAAACAATGCATTTTGTAAAAAATATCGAAAATAACTTAGTAAAGCGGAGGGAGATAATGCTCGAGTCAATGGTCGTAGATACGATTCTCGCATCGGGATAAAAATGCCCCAAAAGCATACTTTATTCATATCTTCGCGCCTGACAATTTTAAGGCCCTATGCCGGGTATGAGTGTCGACTGGCAAGCTTTACCATCTTTCTCGACGTTGAAGTTTTCATTGGGAGATCTTAGTTGACATGTAACACTTTAGACCTTAGTTAGTTATTGTAAAAAAAATGACTACAAAAATCGGAACAACAAATTTAAATTAAGCACACTCCCTAAAATCCTAATTAGCAACTTTTGGCTTTTCCCAAGATTAAAAATATCATTGACAATGCCACACAAGGACACTTGAGTTCACTTTTCAAATTTTATTTTTTTTATATATATATATTCACGCCTATCCCCCACAGGGGTTGGCAGAGACCACAGAGCTCCATCCTATGAGAGTAGCTAAACAAACTTAGCTTCCTTTCATTTCATGCTCAATGCGCTGAAAAAATACTTCGTTTACCATTTTCTAATGCGCACAGCATATTATTGAATTATTTATCTCTTTCCGCATTTTCTAAGTACAATTGTACAATAAATTTTAAGCACCCCAACTTTTAAGCAAAGTGATCGTTTTCTTTCTTTATCTATAATTATAAGTACCTTACAAACAGAGAGTCGTCTAAAAAAGCCGTGGCACTTATCCGTGTTTTATCTCTTATTTCAGACACATACTTCCGTGTGTCCATTAACAATTTATAATATTATAATTATAGCGGAAAATCTTGAGGAAACACAATATTTGCAATTTTCTATGATTACAATAATTTACAGGAGGCCACTCAACATTCTTCGGCATGCTCAACACGTTCGTACATATCATTATGTATTCATACTACTTGTTAGCTGCTCTCGGCCCCAAAGTTCAAAAATATCTCTGGTGGAAAAAGTATTTGACTGCACTTCAAATGGTAAGAGCGTCATATCGGGAATTAAATAAAAATTCCCTATATTACTATATCTATATTATTTATTAGATATAATAAAATATCTAATAAAGGACTTCAATCTTGTCTTGTTGCTTTATTTTTATGATAACTAACCTACAAATTTTCATCATGTATGTTAGAAATCTAAAATTCAGGTGGTCGAATATAGTTCATAGAAACCTTCTGGTTCATATATCATATATATAAGAATAGAAAATAAAACACATAGTTTCTTAACTGTTTTTTTTAACTAACTTACAGAACTGTATACAAAAATTTCTTAAAAATTCCCCTTACATCTGTGTCTTATAAATATGCTGCAGGTTCAGTTCGTGTTGGTATTCGTCCATGCATTCCAACTTCTGTTCATCGATTGCGATTATCCACGCGCCTTCGTCTGGTGGATCGGCATGCACGCCGTACTCTTCTACTATCTTTTCTCTGACTTCTACAAGCAGGCCTACCTTAAGAAAGTAAAGGTATATTCAATTAGTTCACTTCTTTGATACCAAGATTAACTACTAATGAAATAGGTACTATTATTTAAATACTTTTTTGAAATCATGATATTTAGATTTTTAATACAACAACGACATAATAGTAATGTGCATTTCCATTAATAACCTAAAAATATATAGACTACATTAATTCTCCGATATGATGATAATGATATCAGAGAATTAATATTATAACATCATTGAATGCGTCGTTTTTTATTACTAATTTGTTTAAACTACAGAAATGCTTATTTTATTGATATTTAATTTAAATACATCAACGAAACCTGTGGAGTAACATTTCAAAACACGAGCTGAAGGTAACCGAGAAAGTAAACAACTATTCTTTCCGCAGAACGCGAAGGCCAAAGTGAAGGTGGAGGTTGATTCCTACAAATCAGAAACGAAGGAAAGGAAGCTGCCTTTGCTTAACAGTTTCAGCAACGGTTCCGGCCTCGGTGACGTCAGGCAGAGGATGGCCGGTGCAGTCGCTTCGCAATAGACTCTTCATAATTAAAGTTACTGCGGATAACAAAATAAACTGTGATGTACGTTATAAGTACAATGAGTGAATCTCAAACTTAGCTAACAAGTTAGAAAAGCTCAATTAGAGACAAAGTATTTAGTTGGTAATTAGATTTAATTTATTGTAATCATCTGATAAAAAAAAATTAATAAGCGTTGAATATACTGAACGAATATTTATGGTAAGACTAGGAAAAATATATTAAGTACTTCTTGTTTAGGTTTCCAATTCTTATATTATTATAATAACGGAAAAATATAAAGATAGGATAATAAGATTATAATAATGAAAATCGATTGCACTAACTTCTCTTTACCTTTTGCACCGAATTTCTTTTTGTGTTTTATGGTGTTTGGTTGCACTTCAATCAGTGCCGAC
This sequence comes from Baronia brevicornis, assembly GCA_031353405.1. Taxonomy (NCBI): domain Eukaryota; kingdom Metazoa; phylum Arthropoda; class Insecta; order Lepidoptera; family Papilionidae; genus Baronia; species Baronia brevicornis. Next base: position 346,791 of record JASFAT010000695.1, read on the forward strand.
GTTTACGCAATAGTCCAAAACTTAATAGAAAAGCACAAAAATGTTTAGGACACCAAAAACTAACTAGAGAAAGAGCTATATTTTGTCTCTATGATGACCAAAGACTGTTGTGTTGTGCTTAACATTTTTTATGATGAAAAATACCAATGCCAGTGCTACAATAGAAGATCGACATTATCATCGTAAATAAAATTATGATTTAAGCAAAAACGTCTTAATCCGTGTTTGATTTCATTTTCACACGCATTTATATGATAGTTCAACTAAATATTTTTATTAGATGTTAGATTGGGTCTGTGTTAAATGACAGTATCATTTTTCATATTTCGACTTAAGTTGCTAGCACTAAATCGTATTCTTATTCTAATTACCCCACTGTTTAATTATGCATTATATAATTATGCAATACACTTCCTATAACTCGAATCGTCTTTCATGTTGGACGAAGCGGTAGTGGCTGTGTGAAGCAATTACACATACACAGCTAATTATGTGTCTCTAATAATGAATCGCTGATTGCATCATTATTATATGGACAGTCAAAAGTTTTACTTAGCTAAGATCCGCGACAAGCAAAACAATAACAGAAAATTAATAATGTGTGTTTTTCCGTTGGGTTTAGTGGATTATTTGGAACTTTAAACCAAAAACTTACCGAAAATCGGCCATCAACTCTCCACCCACCAACCACTATACACAATCGAAAAGTTCGGTTGTCTTCCGTAGAGTCTACTATACCTGAAGATGCCTCGTGTTGGGGCGAAACACGTGTCGTGTACAAGATGGAAAAGTGATAGTGTGTGTTTGGCGTTGTGTATAGTGGTTGGTGGGTGGAGAGTTGATGGCCGATTTTCGGTAAGTTTTTGGTTTAAAGTTCCAAATAATCCACTAAACCCAACGGAAAAACACACATTATTAATTTTCTGTTATTGTTTTGCTTGTCGCGGATCTTAGCTAAGTAAAACTTTTGACTGTCCATATAGTGATGGATTTCCGCAAAGTAACGCCTGACTCCATTAATAATGCATCATTATTATTTAGAACTATTTTATATCACAAAATACAAATTTTAATATTATAGTTTAAGTTATCAAAAACGTCTCCTTATCTCCGTCCACTACTTTGTCCTCGTGATCATCTATATAAAATAATCCACTGCTGAACATAAATCTCATACAAATTATGAAGACTTATAGCTCGTTATAACCTCGATCAGCAAGAAATTTTTTTAACATTAGCAACAATGCGTTCCGTCACTAATCTATAATAAGTTTAACTAGCCTTAAGTTAACCGCCATCGTCGTCGGAATCTTATTTGTAGTATAGTATACCACGTACATGTGCATCCCGTTAAATATTTCATACTTTAAATTATTTTTCTAAAAACAATTTACAATCGAATAGTAAGGTTTCATCAACTTATGAATACCCCGGCCAGTTATGTAAAATATTTAGTATGGTGTAATTATTTTTAAGATTTTTTTTACATTTTTATTATAATAATATTAAGAAATTATTACTCAATACTACAACTTATATTTTCAACTGTTGTAGGTTAGGTACATAGGTATTGTTAAAAATGTAAGTAAACCTTTATAATCTCAAAGATATGTTGCAATAAAACAAACATCAATGTTATAACCGTAGGAAATTTTAATTTTGAAATGTACTTACGGAACAATTTTAAACTACTATTTCGTTTGATACGAATATCATAAATTGTTTTAGTACAATACAACGATCGTCAAAAACAGCGATGATATTTAAAGTGTGTGTGTATTGTATGCAATCTTATTAAAATACGCCAAAACAAAGTTTAAAAATAAAATAATATGCATATATTAAAAATAAAATAATATATATAATTGTGGCTAATTTTGGAACTAAATAATATATAAACAATTAAGATAATATTTCAACGAATAAATATGCATCTTATAAATGTAACTTTATGAAGAAAATACATGATCTGGAAATTTACATAACTACTTATTTTATAATAATTATTAATGCTTTATTATAAACAAAATAAAATCATGCAACAAAAAAAGACAGCATGATTAGGAATAACGGTGTTTTTTAATACAGTAAAATATCTATCAATCACTCCTCAAAAAACTAAAGTTTACAAAAACATAAGCACTCCAGCCAAAAGTGCCTGTAACTAAACTAAAACTTATAAATAATCGTCCCTGGTAAATTAATTGTGATGATCCAAAATAAAAGTATTTTAAATAGTTTTACTTTTCACAATAGCAGTATTTTGTGGATGTGGATGGAAGGGTCGATAGGGTAAGACCATGGAGAACATTCATTGATCAAATTACCGAAATTCTTAGGAAAGGCCAGGTCAAAAATACGCTTAACCGACGAGCTTGTAAGAAGATAGTGATGAGTATGGATGAAGCAAAAAGTGTGCTGAGATCGTAGCAGATGGAGATCTGTGGTCTGTACGTATGTATGCAATATTTTGACAAAGAGAGTCATAATAATAAAAGCAAAATTGTTGACGCTATATTGTGAATTATAATCCTTATTATATATATACGGATTATAATTCACAATACAGCACCAAAAATTTTGCGTTAATTGTTAAAGCTCTCTTAACAAATATACTATTAAATAGTACCATTAAATATGATGCGTTTATTCAAAGGCTAATAATAATTATTATAAAAATAAGTAATGCCACATTCAGACATATTTTTTGCGCCCATGTTACATACATTTGTAATAAAAAAACTAATAAAATTTTTAATTTTATGCATTGTTTTTGTTTTCCCTATTAATATTAACTTTTGATGCAGGAAGTTGTTCAATAAATGGATGTGAAAAATTATTGCCATTGAGCTCGACTGCGACTTTAATATTATGTACAAAAACAATTACTTTTAAATATATTGAACTTAAATTCACGTCACAAATTAATTTCAATGCTTACTTTAAGGTCAAACATTATTTGATAACACTTGCACATATATTATAAACTATATGATATTGTAATTACCGAGGTCCCTTGCGATTATGATCCGCAATTTATTTTAAAATAGTATTCTCCATGATTCGCCCATAAGCCTAATCTGAAGTTACTTCTGTCTCGCCCAAATTCTTCTTCTGCCATGTAATGAAATTTAGATATAATAGAAAAGAACCAAATTTTGGCTTAAATATCCAGTGTACACACAGTAAATAGCTGATCTGTTATGTAGACAAATGTACGGAAAAAAGACTGTAAAAGTAAATTTAGCATTGATTGCCCCTTGCAAAAATAGAGAAACGACAAGCACAGAGTGGTTGAAAGTAAATTATTGCATGGAGCCAAAAATCCTAAAGATAAAATGGGGTATGCCGATGTAAATTACTATGTCCCAGTATCCTACTCGATGAGGATAATGATAAAATTATTCTCATTTATTTCCATTTTTTCTCATTTATTCTCATTTATTTATATTTTTTATATTTCCACATTCGCAAGGTAAATGTGGATGGAAGGGCCGGAAGAGGAAGACCACGAAAAACGTACCTTGACCAGATTGCTGAACTTTTTAAGAAAGGCCAGGTCAACAGTACCCTCAACCGGCGGGCTTGCATGAGGAGAATAATGAGTGTGGAGGAAGCAAGGGAAGTATGCCGAGATCGTAGCAGATGGAGATCTGTAGTCTCTGCCTACCCTTACGGGAGACGGGCGTGACGATATGTATGTTTTTATATTTGAAACATGTTGGCAAAATATTTGACTAACAAGACATAAATCAAAGCTACATGAACCTGCATTCTTCAGCGCAAGGCCATATACTACGAGTACTCGTGTCGCCCACGCCTTGCCTCATTTCTCTCTAATAGACATCTCACTACAACGCGACCGCTCCAAAAAACCGGACTTGATTTGCAGTATCTCGCAATAATTTATACATAATCATTTTTCGTTCAAAACAATTACAATAATCCTTAGGACGCATTTTACGGATAAAATATATAATGATAAAACAAAATGTATTACACATTTTGTTTTCATTCATTATAAAAACTAACTAAATAACCCAAAAGTAGTTGATACTTTTGGGTTATTTAGTTAGCTTTTATAATATTACACATTGCACATGATATGTCTTAGGCAAATAACGAATTTAGTAGGTATCTATCTAAACAAATCCTCGCTTAGACAATGAGTAATTTTTCGATATGATCCAGCCGACTATTCGAATGCAGAGTCAAAACAATAAATTATATCTACTATTGTATTGTATTATACACCGTGACTTTTTAATTACCCGAGAAAATTAAGTAATATATTCAGTTATCGATATACATGAAATTTGGAGAAGAAAAAAAATTTTTATTGATATGAAATATTTATTAAAAATGTCCTTAATATACACCAAAAGTTATACAACAAAAAATCCTGCTAAATCAAATAGACATCATTATCATTCCAATATGAACTGCACCTAATTTGGTCGCGTAATATTTACAGGATTTCTTTGAAGTCCCATAAAACAATATTTTTGTATGAACGCTTTAATATTTGAATGTTACTTACTGACATACATATTTTTACAAACGCGAATTTTAGTTTTCTCGGGTAATTAACTTGATTAATGGAAATCATTGAATAGCGTCCATAGACGTCTACAACATCATAAGCACTGAAAAAGAAGAAAGCCTTTGAAGAATATATATATATATATATATATATATATATATATATATATATATATATATATATATATATATATATATATATATATATATATATATATATATAGTAAAAATATAATCTTTATTTCAATATCGAAATTGAAATAAAGATATTTTTACTAATATTTCAAGAATATTAAAGTAAGGACGTGTTGACTACATTTTATGGCTGACGTGTTATTGTTCTCATTAGGTAACAGTTTTTCTAATTTATTACCTAATCAATTACCATCGCCAAACCTAGCAAAGTGGTACATCTTACAAAGTTGATTTCACTGTAAGAGCGTAGCCCAGTGCTAAATCTCCACTACTCAATGAGAAATTCAAGAAAGCAACTATCCTTCGGTCATAAGTTGCCACTACAACTTTCGTTTCCCTTCGAAAGTTATAAATCTTTCGTCTTTTACCATCGCTTATACTTGTTTGTACTAAAATATATTTCCGCCTCACTTACACCGCACATTTTTACGAACGTACAAAACGAAATTCTAACCATCGATCGAGCTATAAAACCATACTAAAACGTCAGCAAGCGTCTCTATCCGCCCATCTATGAAAAAAACTTCCTCTATAGATCATTCATGTAGAATAAAGCTTTTAACAAAAAAATTTCGTAGTCTCTTGTCATCGAATGTAATACCACTACAGACTGTTTATAATAAAAACTTCAGATGATGTAATCGATTAAACTAGTTTTAATCGCATTCTTTACAACTTAAGGTGAATGTGAATATCCCTGAGCTTTAATGTTACTCGTAAACACAACCATTTATCTATAAATAATGTATATTATTATATATATTCGATTTATTCAAATAAGGAAATGAAAAGAATTCCGATTCAATGACCTCCATTGAATGAATTGTAACAACTTTTTTAAAAATATAATTAATGAGCACATACTAAAGCACCTCACAAGTAGCAACGTTGCATATTCTGGACAAATTCAGCGAAGTTCCGTACGTGGAAGAATTTATTATTTTTGACAAATTCATAGCCTAATGTATAATACAATAATAATAATATATATTTATTGTTCATTGATAAGTTTACAATTTTTGTTTCCCCATCTGCCGAACTAGGGCGAACCCTATACTACGGCAGACGGTTCCCTTCTGTGACATATTTATGAGTTACATATATTATTTTCTTGCTATACTTAATATAATTATACAAATTTAAAATTTAAAAAAAAACTATTAAGTTATACAAACCAAAAAGTTTTTTTTTTGTGCATGTGTCTGTGT